>OY755239.1:48459779-49059779 GCA_963576725.1 Azorinus chamasolen | reverse complement strand
AAGATATCGAGGTTCCACTGTACTTGAAAATGGACCCAGACTAGTAATTCTCTTAACCTTTGAGCTTGATCGACCTCTTTAAAGTTTGTGCTCAAAGAACATACATGGATGTGATTAGATGTGATTAGAAGCAGGTGGATACATACTGCATTATGGCAATAATTTGGAAAACTGATTTTGGATCTTTCTGCATTTATTTTACCCGACTTTAAAGTACCACTTGTCTTAAAACCCTTTCCTTCATATAAACGCCTTTTCACACCTTTGCAAACAGTATATCCAGATTAAACAGGTCTTGTAGGGTCCGTATGATCAGGGTCTGCTCTGTTTGCTTATGAAATTATATACTCTAATACAAACACCTTGTCACGTCTGTGCAAACAGAGTAGATCCAGATCAGGTAAGGTTGTTGAGTGGTCACTTTATAGAGGTTTTGCTGTGTTTTGAACAGATTTAATCATGATAGTTGTATTAAAGCAATTCTGTTCATTCTTGGGAAATAATGGCATTCTTGTATTGTTATTATTAATAGCATACAGTAAAACCTCTCTAAACTGGAATTCTAGTAGAGAAAAATTTAGATACTTTTATTTTAGGCAGTTGGCTGCTTAATGCAGGGTGAAAGTCATTCAGAAAGCTCCTAAAAGGAGATTTCTGTATGACTTTCACCCTGCATTAAGCTGCCAACTGTCTCCAAGACCGATATTTATACTGAATTTAAGGTCCGGTTTAGAGAGGTTTTACTGTACATACCTTTCTAGAGCTATTGATAAAGGTGTGTATTCTAATACTAGAATTGTCATTTCTCCACCAAACCCAATGTTGTGACCACTCTTTAGAATCGTCTTGATGAGTGGTCACAACATAGGCTTTGTGGAAAAATAAAGGAACTACATTTATTCTTGAAAATGTTTTAATTTATGTATCTTATCTGGGCATCTGTCTTTCTGACTTGATTGGTGGGAGGCAGTACATGTGCATGTCTGTGAACATTTTGACGACAAATTTACACCGACTCATTGATGCATGCATGTCCCCTTGAATATCAACAATAATAGATTTGATGTCTGATGTTCTAATACTTTCTTCAGTTTTAGGGATATATAATTATAGTAACTATAGATTTACGTTTTTTGGTCAGTATAGACTTTGATCTTTAACTCTTACTAGCTGAATTTTGAAATGGACTATTCCAAAATTCAAACAAGTCAAGCTTATAATGAATATGTAGGGATGTTTGTGGTGTAACATGACAAACAGTGCAGACCCTGATGAGAGGGCTCCTCTAGGATCCCTCTCATCTGGGTCTACACATATTGCAAAGGACATTAGTTACTTGTGTCCGGCACAGTAAGGGTTAATGTTAAATAATTGTATGATAATTAGAATCCTATTTATTATCAGTATGGTTTATAATGTAAACAGAATGAGATTCATGATTGATATTACAAATGATACATGATAATGAAGTGAAAATGAAGAAATAGCTACCTTTTCATTTGTTTGCTTAGATACGTTGTTTTATTTTTCAAATTTTATGGGAGTAGTTTGTATTAAGGTAAAGTGAATTAATGACGTAATTAAATATGAAAGTTACAGTGTTGTGTACAAACATTGTAACCCAGTATATTCACATACAGTAGAACCTGTTTTAATCAATTATTTATTGGTTGAACATAAGAATCTTAAAAAAGCAGGTGGTTGCTTAATTGCAGGGCAAAATAGTGCAGAAAGCTCTTAAAGAAGCATTCTGCATTACTTTTGACTTGCATTAAGCTATCATCTGCCTTTGAGACATAGAGGTAAACCTTTTCTTAATGGCAGCTTAAGACAGGGCTGACTGTATTTTATTGAAAGTTTGTTAAACAATTTAGATTATAATAATAAGTATCAAATTACATGCCTTTGTCTCAAAATTGTTTTGCTCTTTTAAATTTTTTGTATCTGCAGATTACAGTAATATACTAGAGAGTTCTAGTTTTTGATATTTATCTATTTCAATAGAACATGATGTATACATTCTGTATAAGATGCTCGCATGATCTTAACCTTTAACCTAATGCATACTCTTGAAAAAAATATGACATTATGAATATTTATTAGCTGCATATCTACAATGGCATATGAACATTAAATGTTTTGACCGTGGCAGAAACTGCAGAATCAGATCTATATTATTTGATAGGCATACAGCAGAACCTGATCAGATGGCTCCTACAGGAGCCGTCTGGCCTGAGTCTACTCTATTTGCAAAGGGGTTAAAAGGCAAATCAATGGAGTATAAAAGGGTTCAGTTGTACTGGACTAATCATTCGGATGCAACAGCTAAAAGTTAAGATTTAGTCTTCGAAAAGAAAGGGAAGAAAGTCTGATGGGAAATGTGTGTTACAGGACATTTTCTGTTAACAAAAATTTGCTAAACAGGCTAAAGTGCAACGTTACATTGTCATGTGAATTATAGCAAGAGGCTCTCCATGAGAAAAACTACCCTACGAGTTCTTGCAATTTGCAAAGAGTCTAGATCCAAACCAGTCAGCATATGGGACAAGCAATATCTTATTAGGGTCCACTCTGTCCTATTTTATAACAGAATATGTCAGATGTTGATGAGTATCATGATGACAAAATGTGTTAAGATGTCACATTTTCAACACACTTAATAATGTCTGTAAGCCCATAAGGTATATCTTCTCATTAAAGTACTCTATTATCCCTTTCCTTCATACACACACTTTTTCATGTCTTTGCAATCAGAGTAGACCAAGATTATATGGTTCCTGTAGGAGCTGACTGATCAGGGTCTTCTCTGTTTGCTTATGAAAGTTTGATAGATCTGACTCTACAGTTTCTTCCAATACCAAACAGTCCTGTGGACATATGCCACTATAATATTTCAGCTAATTAACATTCATTATGTCATTACATGTTGGGGTAAACTTATAGAGGTATATTTCTATTTGAATATAGGTAAAATTATGTTGATAGGTTTGACACTACATGTATATATATTCTATTATCCAGTTTTACCAAATTTTATTAATGTTTTATCTGTAAAGTAGTAACCATACCCATTGTTTATAAAGTATCAAAATGATAATTAGATAATTAGATGTTAATAGGAGATACTTAATAGACATTTGCATTGAACCTATAATGCATTTTCATTGTTTTTAATAGTTTAACCCTTTACTCTATGAATTATCCATGTAAGAAATAGTGACATCATGAATATTGATTTGATTAATTCTTATAATGGTATTTTTAGCCCAGGAAGAAACTGTAGATTTAGATCTACATGTATATAATTCCATAAGCAAACAGAGCAGACCCTGTTCAGATGGCTCCTACAGGAGTCGTCTGATCTGGGTCTTTTTTGTTTGCGAAGGCATTAACAACCATATATATGGAGTAAAGGGTTAATAATCAAGGAATAAAACATTTTTTTCTGTAAAATTTCACACAGGGACTAGAAATCAAGGTCTCATATTGTTTCTTATTCACAGTACATCCAATGATGGATTCATATAATCTTATATCTGACATTTTATATTGTCAGTTCCTGACTTACAAATACAGTGAGACCTCTTCAATACAGAATACCAAATCAGTATAATTGCAGATCTTTATTACAGGCGGCAGCTTAATGCAGACTATTGAAAGTCATGCAGAAAGCTCCAAAAGGAGCTTTCTTCATAACTTTCACCCTGCATTAAGCAGCCACCTGCCTAAGACCAAAAATCTTCTTTTATAGACGTCTGGTCGGTTTAGAGGGGTTTTGCTGTAGTGAAATACCGTTGTTATTATAAAGCTGAAGATAGATATTTGTAATGTTACATCTTGTATCTATCTACTGTGATCACAACTTAACCTTTTACTCTATGAATATCTATGTAAGAATTAATGACATCATGAATATTAATCACCAACTTTTTATAATGGCACTATGAACAAGGGACTTCTTTATCATGGCAGAGATTATGGAATCAGATCTGTATTATTATACCCCAGCAAACAAACTTTGAGAGGGGTTATATAGGAGTCAGTGTGTTGGTCGGTTGGTTGGTCTGTCTGTCCATGGCACAAATCTTGTTTGATTTGCGATCAAGGCAGCTGAGTGGGGGTATTCCATCACCTTTAGTGATAGTTCTAGTTTCGTAAGTGAACAGAACAGATCCTGATCAGTCTGACATTGGTCTGCTCTTGACTCTTACAGGAACTGTCTCATGTGGGTCTGCTCTTTTTGCAAAGACTTCAAAAGACATATTTATGGAGTAAAGGGTTAAGAAATATTTTTTCCCAAGTGACTGTTGTATATTTTCATAGATGTGTAATTTTTCAACTTTCCATGTAGAATAGACTTATGTTCTTATGCAAATACTGTCTTAAACCTTTGAATAAGGGACAGAGTTATCTGGTATTTACAAACAGTGTAGACCCAGATCAGAAGGCTTCTGGGGGGTCATCTGATCAGGGTTTACACTGCCTGTCATTCAAAACCCTCTTGGTAATTTAACCTTTTCATACTAATTGGACTCGACCATGTCACAATTATGGATCATTCCATATTGAAAATTCAACATTCAAAGGGTTAATTGACCAAAGCAGGTCAAGTACAGATTTAACTAAACTGTGAAAATTAGACTTAAAATGTCTACAAAAAACATTAAATGTACATGTACACAGATAGTGTAGATCACATAATAGCAAATGTATCAAACATTGTGTTTCTTCACAGATGCTTGACATTAACCCTTACTTGATATAGATGCATTTTACATGTTTACTGACAGAGTAGACCTAAATCAGACAGCTCCATTAGGAACTGCCTGGTCGGGTCTGCTGTTTTTGCTCATGGGAATAAAAGAATGAGTTAGCAGTTTCTGCCATGGACAAAAATTCCATGTCTATATGCCATTATAATTGTTCAGCTTATTGATACTCATTAAGTCATGATTTCCTACATGACTATTCATGAGGTGAAGGGTTAAATGTGTCATCTGATGTGCTATATTTGTATATCTGGTTGAAACTACAGTAAAACCCCTCTTAACTGGAATTCTAGTAGAGAAGAATTTAGATTTAGCCAGGTGGCTGCTTAATGCAGAGTGAAAGTCATGCAGAAAGCTCCTAGAGGAGCTTTCTGCATGACTTTTACCCTGCATTATTCTGCCACCTGTTTCCAAGAATGATATTAATGCTAAATTTAATGTCCAGTTTAATGGGTTTTACTGTACTTGCAGTTTAGATGCCTATTTGAGCATGTCCATGACAAAAAAAACCCACCTCCATCAGCTTTGCAAACGGTGTAAATCCAGACCTTGAGTGTCTGATTGCAGTTAGCAGTGATTGACACTTTATCAGGATCAGTGACATTTTGTCAAGTTTCATGTCTGTGTTAGATTGGTGTATTAGGTCTACACAGTTTTCAAAACATGAATGGAAATCTTTTTTGGGGGCTTTGCTCATTTGCAGGTATTTTAGAAAGTACATGTAGTTAACTACTTATTTATTATTCTATTGAAATTTTGTATTTCTCAGCCAGACTGAATACAGTTGAACTTTGATATATCAAACTTAAGAGACCATAAAAATTACTTTGAGACAACAGAGGTTTGACTCAGGTCGAAAGTAATGCTGTAGGAGATTTCAGCATTACTTTTGACCTGCATTAAGCTGTCACATGTGTTTCTAGATATGTGTAGTGACACATTTTAGAACAATACTGTATTGTAAATTTTGGAAAGACCGAAATTTTACTTTGTGTTACCCCGAAGTTTGAGGTGTCCAAGTTCGAGATATCGAAGTTCAACTCTATTATTGATACTCATTAGAATCACATCATAGAGGCAATTCTAATGAGAACCAACTTGATGCAGTTTGCCTGAAAAATGTAGAAAACATTTACTTAGCTACAGATAAAGGTGCGTACCCAAATACTAAAATAGTCACTTCTCCACCAAACCATATACTGTGACCACTCTTTAGAATCATCTCAAAGAGACAATTCTAAAGAATGGTCACGGTATAGGGTTTGGTGGAGAAATAAAGGAGCTATTCTTGAAAATGTTTGAATTGACACATTTTATCTGGACCTTTGATTTGTTTTATATATATATCAGATCTATGGCTCTTGTATGGAGCTCTGTGCTGTGACACGGGAGATTTTTCTATGTTGTGCTATGTATATATATTATAGTGGGCTGTGGAGGTGCTCGAGACCCAAGCAAATGCAGGCATCATTGTGTTCAGAACAAAACTATTCATTCCTATTGTTAAAGCATTACCAGTGTGTTTTCATTCTGCATGTGTTAATAAGTTTTATTCACTTGTGTTGTGAAGCGTTTATGAAGACTTGTTTGTATGTTGTCTCATATGGTTTGTGTTTCTAGCGGTCAGAGTGGAATAAAGTGAATTAGATGAATGTCTGGTACCCCAAATGATGCTGAAAATTGGAGGTGCATTAAGATATTTGTCAATTTACTGTAGTAAATTGTGGATTTCTTGATTACATCATGTTTATATTAGCAAGCAGTTTGAATCCAGGGGAGACACCAATAACTTTGCTTCAACACGTGATAGATGATTGTGTTTCTTAACCCTTTTCCTGTTCAATATTCATGTAAGAAATAATGACATCATGAATATTTATTAGCTGAATTTGTATAATGTCAACTTTTCAAGGTTTTTTTTTGCTTTGACAAAAACTCTAGAATCAGATCTATATCCTGTTGAAAGCAAACAGAGCAGACCCTGATCAGACTGCTACATGTAATAAAAGCCTGTTTTTAGAATTAAAGCAGATAACAGTTTTTGCAGATGTCAATGAGAATAATGGATTCTAATAATCTCTAACATGCTACAGGTGAATTTGTCATTTCAGTAAAACCTGTTTTAAAGACCCTTTAAAAGGACTGCAGATTTGATGTTTAACCCATTCCCTCATATTGACGACTTTTGACGACTGTAAAAGTCACTTTGTGAAACCATTGTGATAAATAGAGCATTTGCTCCTATAGGAGCAAATGCTCTATTTATCACAATGGTTTCAAACTACAGTTTTCTAAAAAAAATCATTTTCTCTAGTTAATGCTCCTTTTTGGTAGATTTATTCAAAGTGGCTGGATCTAAAAATAGCTTATGAGGTAATGGGTTAAGGCAGGTGGTTTCTTAATGCAGGACAAAAGTCATGCAGAAATCTTCCATAGGAGCTTCCTGAATGACTTTTGCCCTACATTAAGCAGCCATGGGTTTTGTAAGACTCCTATGTTGAAACCTTTATACCTAATACATACGCATTTAGGTGCCTTTGCAAATGGAGTAGACACAGATCAGATGGCTGGCTCCTTTAGGAGCTGTCTGATAAAAGTCTGCTCTGTTTGATTATGTAATGATATAGGTCTGATATTGGTCTAGTTTCTGCAATGGCCAAAAAATCCTGAGTTCATATTCCATTATAAGAATTAATCTGATTGATATTCATGCTGTTATTGTTCCTTAATGAATTTGCAATTTCATCTACTCTATTTCTTAACCCTTTCCTTTATATAAACGCTTTTTCATGCCTTTGCAAACAGAGAAGATGCAGATCAGATAGATCCTGTAGGAGCCATCTGATCAGGCTCTAAACTGTTTGCTTATGACATGAAATAGATCTGATTCTACAGTTTTATTCTCTTGAAAAATTTTACATTGTAAAAATTCAGCTAATGAATATTCATGATATCATTATTTCTTACATGAACAGGTAATGGGATAATTTGTCAGCAGTCATGTACAGTAGAACCTGTCTTAAGCAGCCATTCATTTATTGAACACAGAAATCTTAAAAAAGCAGATGGTTGCTTAATGCAAGGCAAATGTAATGCAGAAAGCTCCTATAGGAGCTTTCTGCATTACTTTTGACCTGCATTAAGCAGCCACCTGCCTTACAGACCAATGATTAGACCTTTTTAATGGCCACTTAAGACATTTTTTACTGTATATGTATATTAGGTAACTTCCCTTATACCCCCTAGAGGCATCCATCATCTGTAACTGTTGTCTAGTGGCATAAGCTCGTGAATGTCGCTGTGTATCAGAATTCATATTGTATATGTACAATTATACAGTGATATATATGTTTTCTTCTAGATTTTAATCATGTTTTAAAGTTAATGTTTTGTCCAGAGTAGAACTCAGTTAGTGATTGTGATTGTTGAAGTTTCAAACTTATTGATTGTATTATATAACATATTATTATATGAGCTGTTATTAGTAGAACTTATTTATATAAGGAATAGCAATGAGTACTGATTAGATATTAAAAATTAAACAAGTATGAATTATATTTGCCATAGTTATTTATTGAATTTGTGGTAGTAATTATTTGGTTCATTATGGAGAGGCATACGCTTATATGGTGAAAGCCCTCGCTAGTCAATATGATATAAATATGATTTTCTCTATAGATGTGTGTCAATAAATGAACATGCTTTTCCCTTTCTTATGTGTATAGATATGTATAGATATTTCTTTGGTATTTTGTTTTTCCTTCTCCAACATAACTTTAACCCTTTCCTCCATAAATACGCCTTTCTACGCCTCTGTAATAACCACTTCTTGAAACCATTGTGATAAATAGAGCATTTGCTCCTATAGGAGCAAATGCTCTATCACAATGGTTTCAAAGTACAAAATTCTAAAATTTTACTTTTCTCTAGTAAATGCTCCTTTTGGGTAGATTCATTCAAAGAGGTTGGGTCTTAAAATAGCCTATGAAGGAAAGGGGGTTTAGGTATTTTCTAACTCTATACCCTATGATTATTCATGTAAAAAAGTAATGACATCATGAATGGTAATTACAGGCCTGAACTTTTATAACAATACATGTATATGATCCCAGGGAAAGTTTGCCATGCCAGAAACTGTACCATCAAATCTAAATTATCTCATAAGCTTGGCATGGTTCTAAATAATCTGTAATCAAAGGAAAAACTCAGGGAAAATAGTTCTGACCTAGGTCAGTTTGATCATGGTCTACACTACATATATTTCTACTAAGTCCTCAAAATGATGCCATGTTGACTTATTCCTTCTGAAACAAATCTTTTCAACGTGTTACTCGATAGAATTGTTTGCAGGGTAGACCCAAATCAAATGGCCCCTGTAGGAGCTGTCTGATCAAGGTCTACTCTGTTGCTTATGGTATAACACAGATCTGGTTCTATAGTTTTACCATGCCCAAACAATTTTGTGTTCACATACCATTTTACTTACGAAATAATATAGATCTGGATCCATGCTTATAAAACTTTTCAGTTGAGTGAGTTCATTCTCAAGTTTTTGATTGGTCAGATTTGAGAGTTCTTTCTCAAGTTTTTGATTCAAAAGCTTGAGAACAAACTCAGACTCAACTGAAAAGCTTTATAAGCATGGACCCTGATTCTACAGTTTCTGCCATGGCCAAACATTCCTGTGTTCATATGCCATTATAAATATTCAGCTAATTAATATTGATGATGTCATTTATTTCATGAATATTCATGTAGTAAAGGGTTAACTACTCAAAGTGCTCAGAGTCCTGCACTAAATCCAATCTTGAGACTTGATCCAGATCAACATCTGAGTTGACTACAGTGGTGACGTGACAGATCAGATTAGATCAGATCAGATGTAATTGCTAATCTTGGTCTCTATTGTTTGTTATACAGGCATACTTAGGCTGAGTTTCACACTATTATTAAACCCTTTCTCCCATATAAACACCATTTCATGTGTTTACAAAGTAGACCCAGATCAGACGGCTCCTATAGGAGCCATCTGATCAGTGTCTGCTCTATTTGCTTATGGAATTTTAAAGATCTGATTTTACAGTTTCCACCATGATGAAAAAAAATCCCTTTCCAGGTTCCATTTCACCGATTCTTCATGAATATTAACGAGGTGATAAAATCTTGAACAAATGTTAAACAGGGAAAGGACTAAGGGCTCAGTAGTCATTCACCCTGTCAGTCCAGTGTACATGTAAATTTAATCAAAGAGACCAGTAGTTATCTTAACCCTTTATTCCATTAATACACCTTCCTATGCCTTTGCAAACAGAGTAGACCCAGATCAGACAGTCCTATAGGAGCAGTCTGATCATGGCCTGCTCTGTTTGCTTGTGATATAGATATGATTCTACAGTTTTTGCCATAGCATTGAGTAAAGGATTAACCCTTTCCTTCATATAAACATGTTTTCACGCATTTGCAAACAGAGTAGACCCAGATCAGACGGCTCCTAGAGGAGCCGTCTGATCAGGGTCTGCTCTGTTTGCTAACAGAATTCGATAGATCTGTTTCTTTACTTTCCAAAATGGCTACAATGCTCCACCTTCCATATTTTACCATGAATTTGGCCATGAATATTCAGTTGGTATTGAAATTGGAATAAACGTAGGACAGGGAAAGGGTTAAGCATAATAAGGAATGTTCAACTGCAAAAACTTAATGTTCAAGTTTATTTCCCAGTTCTTTTCAGGAACATACATCTGGGTCTACTCTGTTTGCAAATGTGTGAAAAGATGTTTATATGAGGGAAAGGGTTAAAAACTTAAAATGTATGGGTTTACGGTACATGTACTAGACAAAATAAATTAACCGGTGACATATCAGTTATGATTGGTTTAACCTAACCATCTATTGTAGGATGGGGGGTGTTTCTGTTATTTTTCAATATTGATGGCAGTCCAAAACTATTGTAACAATACTTGTGATAACCTTTGCAATCAGTTTGGATCCAGATGAGTTGCACTGTGTTGTCAAGACCAGAACTATTTGACAATTTTGAGAAAATTTTTATTTACTTTATTGAAGAAGGTGATAGGGCAGTTTTGTACTGAACTGTACAAGGACTTTGTGCAAAACTATTGTAACTACTGGTACATTCTTTAACCCATTCCCTCCCTAAACTACTTTTAGACCCAACCTCTTTAGAATTGTATAGTTTTGAAACCAATGTGATAAACGAAATAAATTTTTCACAATAGTTTAAAAAAATGACTTACAGAGGCGTCAAAAGGTGTCAGTAGGAGGGAATGGGTTAACCTTTTACTCCATGAATATTTATTTAATATTGACCTCATGAATATTAATAAATGGATTTTTAAAATGGTATATGAACACAAAATTGTTTGGACATGGTAAAAACGATAGAATCATATCAATATTTTGTCATAAAAGGAGCCAGCTAATCTGGGTCTACTCTGTTTGCAAAGACACTAAAGGGTGTATCTATGGAGAAAAGGGTTAATGTCTATAAGCATGTGCAAAAGTGTCCCTCTTCTTTAATTCTAAGAATTGTTGTTTTCCCATTTCTTTCCAGATTCGCTATAAGAGTGTCCGACAGTTTGTATCCTAATGATTCACTATGTATCTCATCTTGATCCAAACTGTTTTGCAAAGGTCTTCACTGTGTTGCCTCATAGATTGTAATTACATTAGTTTAGTTTACGGCTAAGCCCTCACCTTGATCTATTCTATTTTATGTTTAGTATTTCTTTAACCCTTTACTCCATAGATATGCCTTTTAATGCATATGTAAACAGAGTAGAATCAGGGCAGATGGCCCCTGTACAAGCCATCAGATCAGGGTCTTCTCTGTTTGCTGATAGAATAATATAGATCTTATTCTACAGTTTCTGAATTGGCCAAATATTTCCTTGTTGATTGGCCATTATAAATCTTCAGTTAATGAAGATTTGTGAAGTCATGAATTCTTGAGTAAATATTCGCGAGGTAAAGGGTTAAATTAAAATGATTATACACTTTATGCAGTGAGTTTTATAAAAATTATATCATCTTGGTGCTTATTTTCCATTATGTTATTCATATATTGCTCTGATTTTGTGGTTGGTCAGTAGACCAATTAGTTTCTGATCAATTACTGATCAACGTTTTACCTAGAGCCTTCATATTTGGTATGGAGGTTGGTCATGGCAAGTTAATGACACTTATGGATTTTAAGGTCAGTAAGTGACAGTCAAGGTCACATTGCAAGGTCGTTTGTCAAAATTATAGATTGGGTTTGATGGAGGGCATGCATGTTTATTGTATGGTTTAGTACTGCCCAGTCACCACATGTACTGCAGCTCAAGTCAACCTTTAATGTTTTTCTCCGTAAATACGCCTTTCTACACCTTTGCAAACAGAGTAGACCCAGATCAGGAGTCATCTGACCAGGGTCTGCTCCGTTTACTCATGATGTAATTTAGATACGATTCTACAGTTTCTGGCCTTGACAAAAAATAGCTGTGTCCATGTGCTATTAAAACAATTAATCTACTAATTAATATTCATGATGTTATTAATTCTTATATAAATATTCATGGAGTAAAGGGTTAAATAATGACATGAATTCTGTTGTCTTACAAAACATGAATAACAAGACATGAGTGAGGCTAACAACAGATTTAGACCAACTTAGCCATCAAGCGATTATGTGAAATCCAAGTTTGAACAAACGGACATAATGTCTCATGGTAGTCTGATTCATTTAAATATTTATTGATGTGTATATATGGACAATGATCATGTAAGTGATTTTCCTGTAATAAGACATTGTATAATCAAACGTTGAAAATGAATGAAACCATGTACAACAATTACTTTATTTAAAAAGCTGTTTGTACAAAAGTAAATAGTGTATGTTCATCAAGACCAGGAGATTTTGAAGGACTTATGATGGAACCAGCTTTCTAGAGCATGTAACTGCAGCACTAAAGACTATTGAAACATTTTTTTTTCTATTTTCCCTTGTTAACTTTAATGTCTGTTGTTGTTTGTCTTTTTTGTAGAAAACAAAAAGTTTTTGTTTTATGATAAGCTTGATGGTTTTGTCATTGAGAAACTTTGGCAGTAGCCATAACTACATGATCTTAATTTTTGGTGTAACTTCTTGTCTTTAGTGTTGTCAGTCCTGTCAAACTGAGACAGTGTCAGTCCTGTCAAACTGAGGCAATGTCAGTCCTGTCAGACTGAGGCAGTGTTAGTCCTATCAAACTGAGGCATTACTTCATGATCTGAGTTGGTATTTGATCAACCTCTGATCTAGAGCAATTTTTAGCTTGTCTGTTTTTCAGACGTTTTGTCATAGTCTAGTGTTGCCATGATGGTGTGCATTGTCATCATCATTGGCATTAATTGTCATAGTTTTGCAAAACCGTGTACATTTTGTCACAGTTAAAGTCAGTTTCAACATCACTACAGCAGTCCCTATCCAACTTCACACAGTTGTTCAACATCATAACAGCTACAAACCGGCAAGGGGTCATTACTCTATCATGCTTTTATAAAGAGGTATGGCCTTTTCTTTTGGAAAAACAGACGAGCACATGTTGCAATATCATGCTGTGCCCTTGTTACTTTTGATTTGTTCAAGCTTTTGAGATAATACTGACTTGTTGTCAAACATCATGGACCCTGGTGGGACCCCAGGTAACTTTGTGTCATATCAGAATCCAAGCTGTTTGTGACTCAAGTCAAATCATGCTTAACCCATTACCTCATAGGCTATTTTTAGATCCAACCACTTTGAATAAATCTACCGAAAAGGAACATTAACTAGAGAAAAGGAAAATTTTAGAATTTGTAGTTTGAAACCATTGTGATAAATAGAGCATTTGCTCCTATAGGAGCAAATGCTCTATTTATCACAATGGTTTCACAAAGTGACTTCTACAGAGTCGTCAAAAGTCGTCAATATGAGAGAATGGGTTAACAAGATGAGAGATGACTCATCAAAGGAATCTTCATTTAACTCTTTTACCTCAGATACACATTTTAACACCTATGAAAAAAGAGGAGACCCATATAAGAGGGCCACTGCAGGAGCCGTCTTATCTGGGTCTGCTCTGTTTGCTTTTAAAATATAAATATGATTCTACAATTTCGGCCATGGCCAAAATTCTCTTGCTCATATGCCATTATAAAAGTTTAGCATTATCTTCATACAGTCATTATTTCTTACATCAATATTCATGAGGTAAAGGGTTAAAATTATTTTGGGAACACAAGTTGGTATCTAGTACAAAGGGAATATGTATAATTACATGTAGATGCATATCAAATGTTTTGATTTATATTTTTTTTTATTTTTTTTGCATAATTTGTGGAGGTTAGCAGTTGCATATCAGGATCGTCAGTTTGTCACATCACTTGTCATGCATAATGTTTAGATTCACATATTAAACCATTCCCTCATAGGCTATTTATAGACCCAACCTCTTTGAATAAATCTACCAAAAAGGAGCATTTACTAGAGAAATGGGAAATTTTAGAACTTTGTAGTTTAGAAACCATTGTGATAAATAGAGCATTGCTCTATTTATCACTTTTACATAGGCGTCAATATGAGGGAATGAGTTATTCACTTTCAAATCTAACCTCTGTCTACAAAACATGTTGTCTGTTTTAATTCTCAGAGTACATTTTTATTCCATTTCCTTACAAAACCTTGCTGAGATTGGTCAAATACAATGTAGTTTTGATCCTGGTGTGAGACAAAATAACTTGGCACCTCATCTGGATTCAAACGGTTTGTAAAGACTATTATACAGGTTTTATACCCACAGAGCCAGAAATCTTGAAACATACTTAACCTTTAGCCCGCCACATATTTTTTATCACTCTACCCTCATTGAATATTAATTAGGCAAATCTTTACACAAAAAATACAGGATATGTTGAAAGTGTTTTCCTAGGCAAAGGCATAGAGCATGCAGGCATGGATTTTCCATGGCAAATAGTGCACACCCAAATGAGAGAACTCCTAGAGCTCTCTCATCTGGGCCTACGCTGTTTGCAATTGCAACTATAGTTGAGACTGGCAGGCTATGGGTTAATTAACTGTGACTGTTCACATAGATATTGTTGATGAGTACAGCTTATGAAAACTATTACTGTCACTGTGTTTGTAGAAATATTTGTTGCAACATCTCTCGTTTTCTGTCTATTCAGTTATCTGTAAGATTGGTATGGATCTGTTGCACAAAAATGTTGATTTACCCTTATTAACTCATTTATGCATGAATTGATCACTTCATGAATATTCATGAATAACTTACTTTTTCAAGGTTAAGTTTTCAAGGGAAATTTTGGCTTAGAAAAAAACCCTGTAGGGTCGGGTTTTGTTTATTTTCATTAGCAAACAGAACGGACTGTGGTCATACAGCTCCTACAGGGTTTTATCTGGGTCTACTCTGTTTGCAAATTTAAGGAAAAGCATTTATATGCAGGAAAGGGTTAACCAATTCAACTTTTGGAGAATTTTAGTCATTATAAAAAAAACTGCAGCAACATTTAAAAACTGTGACATGTACCTGTCGTCATCAAATTCATTGCGTAATTTAACCAAAATGAAAACAGTAGTTTTATCAAATACATGTAGACCATTAGCTGATTTTAATACTTTGCCATATTTATCTACTCTTTTGTTATGTTTGTGTCTCACTTTGAAAATATTAGACATGTGGATATATGTAATTTGTTCTTATTTATAAATTTATTCCATGTATGTACGTAAATATATATGTAAAAAAAGAAAATAAAATAAACTGAACTTAAACTCAGACATATTGTTGGTAATATATTGATTATGGCTGAAATCATGAGAAAGGTTTTTATCCCTTTCACTGTTCAATATTCGTGTAAGAAATAACGACATCATGAATATTTATTAGCTGCAATGTAAACTATTCAAGGAAATGTTTTGCTGTGACGAAAACTGTAGAATTATATATATACGTATATCATCATTATCATGTCAAAAACAGAGTAGACTCTGATCGGATGGCTCCTATGGGAGCTGTCTGATCTGGGTCTACTCTGTTTGCAAATGCGTAAAAATGCGTCCATACCAAGAAAAGGGTTAAGCTCCCAACCTTTGTACACCATCTGATTATCTGTCTGACTTTACATCACTTTTATTGTGTCTTGCATAACTCCAGGGTTCGATATTATAAAACATAATAAGTCCTAGTTCATTCTCAAGTATCTGATTGGTCATATTTTGAGCAAGCTTAAATTTGGACCAATCAGATGCTTGAGAATTATCTTTAGACTCCAGAAAAAAGGTTTATAACCTCAGGACCAGATGTTTTTTACCTTAACCTTTATCACCATAAATACGCCTTTGCAAACAGAGAAGTCCCAGATCCGACAGCTCCTGTAGGAGCCATCTCATGATCTGATCAGGGTCTGCTCTGTTTACTTCTGAAATAACATAGATATGACTTTACAGTTTCTGCCATGGCCAACATTTTCTATGTTCATGTGCTAATTAATATTCATGGAGTTGTTATTTCTCACATGAATAATCATTGAGTAAAGGGTCAATCAAACTTTACAAGATGGTTATTCATCACATAAACGTGCACACCAGGGGAGCATAAAACTATATGTGCAAGTATAAATTGTGTAGAAAATGGTAGAACGGCAAGCAACCATTTTTCTATAAATGTTGTATCTAGTCTTCACTATTCCCCACAGTTGCATTACTGTATTTACTCAAAGTATTAGGACAGCCAATCTCCGGTCTCTACAGGTTTGTGAAAGACAATGCAAACAAGTAAACTCTTAATTGGTTCAAGCAATGCCTCTGTGATATTCTTTAGGTGGAAAATAAATCTTCTTAGTTGTGAAGCAGGCAACATTTAACCCTTTCTTCCATTGATATTCATGTAAAAATAATGACTATTAATTACATTAATTGTTATAATAGCACATGAACATAGCAACTTTTAGCCATGGCAGAAACTGTAGAATCATATCCATGTAACCGGGTTTCTCTGAGAGAAAATATAACCCTCGGTGTGGGGATTGAACTCGAGACTTCGAGATTCCTAATCAAGCACTCTACCGCATTGCCATAAAAGTCAGCTTGCACAGCAAGGCTATACAAGTGTTAATACAGGTAAAGTACACTGTGACATACTACCCCATCAAGTTGAAATTCATCCCAAATTCCTATGGATATCATACCCATACTATAGAGAACAATTTGCAGTGACTTTGGAGCACAAACAGTCAAGGTCCCAAATGTAACTGGGTGAAAATATACCTGTCTGGTGTGGGGATCGAACTCGAGACCTTGAGATTCCTAATCAAGCACTCTGCCGCATCGGCATAAAAGCCGGCTTGCACAGCAAGGCTGGGCAAGTGTTGATAGAGGTAAACTACACCCCGTGACATCCATATTATATCATAATCAAACAGCAGACCCTGATCAGACGGCTCCTATAGGAGTCATCAGATCTGTGTCTACTCTGTTTGCAAAGGCGTATTTATGGAGTAAAATGTTAAGCAATATGTGACATTTTCTGTAACTAAGGACTATTGCCCTGTATTATTGACCTATCCATGGAGTTGCATTCAGGTTCAATCTATTTTTGCGCAAGATGCTTTGAACTGATGAGTTGCGTGACATACATAAACAAATAAATATTAGTTTATCTTTAAGTTGACTTTAACACAAAGAGCAAGTGATGTCTTATCAGCTCTTATCCACTTACCTGACATACATTTTGCAAACATAGTAGGCTAATATCACACGGACCCTATTGTTGGGGTCGAGTCACCTCATGTCCGAAATGGTTTTAGACTGGAGCAGGGCTGATTCTCATAAAACAGTGAAAATAACAACAACACCGGAAGCACGTTGTTGGATTGAGAAATATCATAATATTGACATTTTTACCAAAACAGAAACAAAAATGGGGAAATTAAATGTAACAATGCTTCGATACTTATCCAAAGAAGATTTCAGAGTGTTGACAGCTGTAAGTTATTTAAGAGAATAGTCTGTATTTT
The DNA here is from genome assembly GCA_963576725.1 of Azorinus chamasolen. Lineage (NCBI taxonomy): Eukaryota > Metazoa > Mollusca > Bivalvia > Cardiida > Solecurtidae > Azorinus > Azorinus chamasolen. Next base: position 49,041,954 of record OY755239.1, on the reverse strand, counting down.
GTAGTTATTCATACAACTGGATTCGCTAATTATCCGGACGGTCCATATAGTCGGATATTTCTTCCATAAGTGTGCATCATGCTGGTATAATCGTACATTCTTATATGTACATTGGCGGGTTAGGGTTCCATAATGTGTTTAGAAGTTATGCAGAATTTTAGATTTAAAATCCCTGAAATTCTGCCACCCTCAACGTTTCTTTTGATTTTAATTGATCGAAGCTTAATATATATATATATATAAAAACAAGACACGGATCCCTCACTCAGGCAATGCTTTTTGATATATCCTATCAGTGAGGGGTCCCGGATTCGATCTTCATGGTCTGGCTGTATGTAACTATGTTTTTTCACCAGTCCTGTTGCACTATGAATATGTTGTTGTTGTTGTTGTTCTAGGCCATACGGCCGCAATGACTTCACAGGTACTTTCCTCTCAGGTATTGCTCAGGTAATGTCTCACTGGTATGTTTGACTTTGTAAGTAGTGACGTCTTCTTAAAATCTCTTTGTGCCAGTTAGGAAGTCATCAATTTCTTTGTTGATGATTGGTCTGTAGACTCTCTGTGTCTCAGTCTCATCCGATCTCAACAGAATTTGGGCTGTGATTTGGTTTCTTGTATATATATAGTTCACATTTGTGTACTCTAACTGGTGATATCGAGCTACTTTCGGTTTTAACGATATCCCTGCAGAGTACACAGGTTTAGCTAAGACAGACCTAATGATTCCCGTCGGATTGGATTTTCTTCCAAAATATGACAATTCTTAAAGACATGCAGTAGTATAAATATGTATTAAATATATGTACATGTACCTAACAAGAGAACTTCTGAAGATAGTTATTTTGTGGTTGCCTTTAATCTACTTAATCCGTTTCCTCGTAGCGCTTACAGTAACCGCTATATTGCACTTGTGTGCATACACTCGCATCACATTACAACAACAGTGTGGGTTGCAGTGGATTTATGAGCATATCTGAGGTCAGTTGGTGTTTGAATGATGTGATTGTCACAAAAGTGCAGATTTACATTGAAAATTAGGTCCAATATGACCAGATTGTAAATTAGAAAATTAACGATTCCACCCCGTATTTGATGTATTGCCATGAGACTGTAAGACAGCAACCATCACAAAATTAGCATGCTGTCTTACAGCTCGTTGATGAGACTAGACCTATGTAAGGCATCTCGATATCTAGTTCACATTCTGTGTACTCTAAATGGTGATATCGAGCTACTTTCGGTTTTAACGCTATCCCGGAGATGTAAGACGGCACCTGTCACAAAATTAGCATGCTGTCTTACGGGTCATTAATGAGACTACTCGATATCAGTCTTGCTGTTGGGTAAACCAGAGACATATACATACATTTATGTATATGTCTCTTCTTCTTTCAGTTACTTGAAACTTACTTCACTCCATCATTAATGATGATTATGTGAAGGTGCTGGTTAAAGTATTGAAACTAATTTACAAATGAGGATATGGTGAAAACTTTTTACAGTGATACGAGCGTATGCATAAAACAAACCAAAAATGGTTGAGTCCTAGCACAAATTCACAACTGCAGGGATAGTCACTATGGACTTGAATACCTGAACAGATGGTACTATGTGAGCCATCTCAGGGGTGGAAAATTCTGAAATTTGTCACTCGTCCTGCATAAGAGATAATGAAGGCAAACCATAAAAGTTTTTAAAAAAACACTTGTCCTGCACAATAGACAAAGAAGGGAAAAATCATACAGGACGAGCAGACGAGTGGAATTTTCCACCCCTGCATCTCTGCCTGTAGGTTCCACTGTGGGATGGTTTGACTATAGAATGAGAATGAGTATTTGTAAGTATCTTTATTTGAACTAATGGGTCTAAAGCGTATGACTGGTATAATTTCGGGTTTTACCTGTCTGAAGAAATTAAGAAATTTGGACCTGGATGGATGGCAACGATGTGGTGTACAATCTTGTAAAACATGATTAACTGAGTCCTTGTCCTGCGTGTTTCTAAGGGTGGCCAGCCTAGAGTTTCCAGCATGTCTGTGACTGAGCTAGTATTGTGGTATCTGTTACTCACAAATCTAGCTGCCCTTCCTGTCTCTGGGTTAACCCTTTAGCAACATGGTTAGAGTGTCGGACTAGTATTCCAGAGGTCCGGGGTTCGAATCCCAGCAGAGGCCAGTACCTTTCCTCTCTTAGAATTACTTTATTGGCGACGAGGCTAATTCGGTTCATATGCGGGGATGCATGTAAAGTCTTAAAGGCATGCGGGTTTGCAGGGCATGGGTACATGCCTGGCTCCTAAAGGTTTAGAGGGAAGGGAGTGTAGTGAAAGGCATCTCCAACAGCCTAATTTGAATATGGAATGTTTAACCCTTTGAAAGTTTGAAATCATATTATTGAATACCCTTACTATAAATAGTAACAAAATTGCCGTAGAAACTGTCATTACGGAGTCATGTGACCGATCCATAATGGCCCGGTGGGCCGATTATCCATAATCGGCCCACGATCTTTTTCACGTGCAGTGCGTTGATATTAGCAACATAGATCTAGATCTATTCAAACATGGCCGGAGAAAGAGGTTGACGTCGTTATCAAATCGTATTCTAGAACTGGACAATCGTAAAGTTTATACAAGCGTAAAGTTCTATTAAAAATCAATTTCTTTGTTTGTATCGATCGGTACTAGATCTACCTGACTTTGTTTATGTTATTCAAAAATGACAGTTGTGACGTCATAATTTCATGTCATCCATCGGAAGTTCTCAAACAAATTTATAAGTTAAAACAATATAGATCTAGTCAATCGTTAGTGTTAGTGGTTATCACGTCGGACTACATATTTTCGGCGGGGATTCGAATCCCAATAAAGGCATAACTATTCCTTCCTCACTTTTTTAAAGTACAGATCTAGGTCTATTTCTGTGGTTTGTTGGGATCTAGATCTAGATTGTATTGAAATGATATGTGGCATAGATCTAGATCTAGTAAAAATTGTAAGGTAATTAATAAAAAGGTCAAATTATGGCCTGTGTGTGCCTTCGGGTCATAATGGCACATCTGGTGTCACAATAGCCCTCGGGCTAAAGCTCTCGGGCTATTATGGCACCAGGTGTGCCATTATGACCAGAAGGCACACCTAGGCCATATTTTAACCTCATAGTAATAAATAGAGCATTTGCTGCTATAGGAGCAAATGCTCTATTTATCACAATGGTTTCAAGAAGTGGTTATTACAGAGGCGTAAAAAGGCGTATTTATGGAAGAAAGGGTTAATAGCAAATTTTATTACAGTATATTAACCCTTCATATTTAATGAAATCATGAATATTAATAATAGGATATGGCATGTATATACTGGGAATGTTGGCCAATGGCCATGGTAGAGATTTTATAATCTGTTCTGACAGCTTCAACAGGAGCCGTCTCATTTTGGTTAACTCTGTTTGCAAAACGCTAAAGGCATATCGATGGAGTAAATGGTTAAAAAAAATATTCTCAGACTGTTTTATTCAATAGGAGCAAATGCTCTATTTATCACAATGGTTTCAAGAAGTGGTTATTACAGAGGCGTAAAAAGGCGTATTTATGGAAGAAAGGGTTAATAGCAAATTTTATTACAGTATATTAACCCTTCATATTTAATGAAATCATGAATATTAATAATAGGATATGGCATGTATATACTGGGAATGTTGGCCAATGGCCATGGTAGAGATTTTATAATCTGTTCTGACAGCTTCAACAGGAGCCGTCTCATTTTGGTTAACTCTGTTTGCAAAACGCTAAAGGCATATCGATGGAGTAAATGGTTAAAAAAAATATTCTCAGACTGTTTTATTCAATGTCTAAAATATTTATGTTTACACACTGCTGGAGTTTGCTCAGTTGTGGTCATTTAACCCTTTCCCACATATTGACGACTTTTGACGACTCTGTAAAAGTCACTTTGTGAAACCATTGTGATAAATAGAGCAATTGCTCCTATAGGAGCAATTGCTCTATTTATCACAATGGTTTCAAACTACAAAATTATAAAAAAAAATCCTTTTCTCTAGTTAATGCTCCTTTTCGGTAGGTTTATTCAAAGAGGTTGTATCTAAAAAATAGCCTATGAGGTAATGGGTTAATAGAGGTGCCTTTTAACTCCTTTGTAATCAGAGTAGACATGAATCAGACAGGTCATGTAGGAGCTGTTTGAATATGATCTGCTCTGTTTGCTTATGGAACTGTTTTGATATTACATCTATTCTACATTTTCTGTCATGACCAAAATATCATGTTTTCATATGCCATTATAAAAAATGATATTTCATAATGTCAATATTTTTTAGCTCACCAGAGCACAAAGTGCTCAAGGTGAGCTTTTGTGATACCCCTGTGTCTGGCGTCCGTCTGTCCGTCTGTCCGTCTGTCCGTCTGTCCGCACTCACCAATGGGTAGTTGTGTGACTTTTTCTAACTAGTCACACAAGTAAAATCATTAACCTGGCCATCTCTTGTGACATTAACCTGGCCATTTCTTGTGACATTAACCTGGCCAGTTGTGGGACATAGGGTTAGGGTTAGGGTTAGCTTCCAGATCATTCTTTTCCAAAGTTAGAGCCAAAAATAGTTTTTCTTGTGGGACTAGTCCCACAAGAAAAGATCAAAGGAAAAAGTCACACAACTACCCATTTGTTAGTACGTCCGTCTGTCTGTCCGTCAACAATTTCAAACGACTTCTTCTTTGAAACCGACTGCCCAATTGTAACCAAACTTGGTCAGATACATACTGTTGGTGGGTGCTTCAAAAGTTGTTAAAAGATAGTGGGTGGGGCCATCGGTCTTGTTGCCATGGCAACCGTACACAATATCTAGAAAAATCTTCTTCTCCAGAATGACTGGTCCGATTTGAATATAGTTTTCACCAAAATGTTTCTCAGTTGATAGACTTCAAAAGTTGTTAAAAGAATTTTGATCCGGCAAAAAACATGGCCGCCAGAGGGCGTGGTCATTTTTTCCGTATATGGTAATATGGAATTTTCATAGGAAAATCTTTAAAAATCTTCTTCTTTGAAACTATAAAGCCTAGACCTTTGATATTTGGTATGTAGCATGATCTTATGGTCCTCTACAAAGATTGTTCAAATTATGGCCCCCGGGCCAAAAATAGCCCCGCCCAAGGGCTTATCAGTTTTTCATAGGAAAATCTTTAAAAATCTTCTTCTCTGAAACTGTAAGGCCTAGACCTTTGATATTTGGTATGTAGCATGATCTTATGGTCCTCTACAAATGTTGTTCAAATTATGACCCCCGGGCCAAAAATGGCCCCGCCCAAGGGCTTGTCAGTTTTTCATAGGAAAATCTTTAAAAATCTTCTGTTCTCAAACTGTAAGGCCTAGACCTTTGATATTTGGCATGTAGCATGATCTTATAGTCCTCAACAAAAGTGGTTCAAATTATGACCCCCGGGCCTAAAATGGCCCCGCCCAAGGGCTTATATCAGTTCTTCATAGGAAAATCTTTAAAAATCTTCTGTTCTCAAACTGTAAAGCCTAGACCTTTGATATTTGGCATGTAGCATGATCTTATGGTCCTCTATAAATATTGTTCAAATTATGACCCCAGGGCCAAAAATGGCCCCGCCCAAGGGCTTATCAGTTTTTCATAGGAAAATCTTTAAAAATCTTCTTCTCTGAAGCTGTAAGGCCTAGACCTTTGATATTTGATATGTAGCATGATCTTATGGTCCTCTACAAATGGTGTTCAAATTATAACCCCGGGCCAAAAATGGCCCGCCCAAGGGCTTATCAGTTTTCTATAGGAAAATCTTTAAAAATCTTCTGAAACTGTAAGGCCTAGACCTTTGATATTTGGTATATGTAGCATGATCTTATGGTCCTCTACAAGTATTGTTCAAATTATGACCCCAGGCCAAAAATGCCCCGCCCAAGGGCTTATCAGTTTTTCATTGGAAAATCTTTAAAAATCTACTGAAACTGTAAGGCCTAGACTATTGATATTTGGTATGACTAACATGATCTTATGGTCCTCTATAAATAAGTAGCCGTGGCTTGTGGTCCTCTGCCAAGAATGTTTAACTTATGACTCTGACCACTGGGCGAAACTTGGCCCTGCCTCAGGGCTTATCAGTTTTTCATTGGAAAAATATGAAATATTACTTTTCTCTGAAACCATAAGGCTTAGACCATTAATGAACGGCATACTGCTTTGCCTTGTGGTTCTCTACCAAGGTTGTCCACATGATTTCTTGTGGTCAAAAATGCCCCCCCCCCCCCCCCCTTGGAGTTATCTCAGGTGAGCGCTTCAGGGCCTCATGGCCCTCTTGTTACATATACAGTCACAGACAGTGAAACCTTTCTAAACAGGAATTCTAGTGGAGAAGAATTTTATAGATACTTTTAGGCAGGTGACTTTAATGCAGATTGAAAGTCATGCAGAAAGCTCCTAGAAGTCTTTCTGCATAACTTCCACCCTACATTAAGCTGGCACCTGTCTCCAAGACCGATATTTATACTAAATTGAACATCCAGGTTTAGAGAGGCTATACTATACAGCAAAGATAGGAACTAAGATGTAGTTTTGATACGTTTTCAGGTTGAGATGGGAATTAAGATGTAGCTTTGATATGTTTTCAGGTTGAAATGGGCATGAAGAACCATGAGATTGTACCCGCACCTTTGATTGCCTCCATAGCTCACCTCCATGCCGGTGGCTGCCACAAAGTTCTCAGAGAGCTCAGCAAGCATAAACTAGTATGCTATGAACATGGAGGCAAAAAAGGTGAAGACTCGTAGAGCCACTGAATGCTATTGACATTGCTTATGTGAACACAGTTAACGCTTTACCTCTTAGATACACCTTTCAGGGTCTACTCTGTTTGCAAAGGTGTGAAAAGGCATCTCTATGAAGTAAAAGGTTAAAGTAATTTCAAAGATAATTTGTCTAGGTTATTGAAAACAGTCAACCTCAGAAAGGATTTACAATTCTGTAAATAAGAGGTCTACTAATCTACCGGTATATCTAAATCTTATTTCTCAGTCAAACCCTATATGTTGCTGCAACTGATTAGAATCTATTTGTTTTAATGAGTGACATCACGATGTAGGGTTTGAAAGAAAAATATAATTAGATTTTCTAAATAAATAGACTGCTTATCTATGGGCCTGATTTGTGTCAAGAATGCAGTTCAGGTGTTATATTTACAGTGTGCTTGATAAGAAGTCTGAAATCATCAAACCAAATGAATTATCTTGTGAAATACCGTTGTTATTTTGTTTGAAATTTATACTGTGAGTTTTACATCAGGTATACAGCTTGTAGTGTTTGATATCAAGATATTCATTTCATATTCTCTTTAATAAATAAAATGTCAAATTGAATTCTCAGAGTATATTTGTTCCATGTTTCTTCAGAAAATAATGATGTCATGAATATAATTAAATTCATTTTTAAAAAATTTACCTTTTTAAACAGCATTGATCCTGTAACTCGTGTCTCATCAATATCCAAACTGATTGATAATTTTATTTTATTTTTGTAGAGAATTGGAATAAACTATTTTGAAAATGAAGATGGTAAATACTTATTCGAACAAGCTATAAAGCAACCTAAAGATTAAATAACTATGTACCTGACCAGTAGAAAATAATTGTTCTGTGTTACAGTGCCAGGCTACAGATTGACAAATTCAGGTTATGATTACCTGTCTCTGAAGGCCTTGACAAGTCGAGATGTCATACAGTTTGTTGGTAACCAGATAGGAGTTGGAAAAGAATCAGGTAAGTGGTACAATTTTTATGACCCCCAACGGTGGGCATATAGTAATCGCATTGTCCGTCCTTCCGTCTGTCTGTCCTTCCATCCATCCGCTAACAATTCCTGTTTATGTGACTATGAGAACAAAATATATTTTGTTTTCATCGGTTTTATGTGGCTGATTTTCAGTTTATATGGCTATTTCGAACAAAAGAATAGCCACATACACTCAATCCGTAAGAATGTCCGTCCGTCCCAAATTTCTTGTCCCTTCTGTAACTTTTTTTATCTGTGAATGGATTTCAAAATAACCCAGCACAAATGTTCACAACACACAGACGATGTGTCGCGTTCAACTCCCTGGTCCATGGGTCAAAGGTCAAGGTCATCCTTCAGAGTCAAAGGTCAGGGCATAAGTGTTTCACAAACATGCTTCTGTTCAGAAATAAATTCCAAATTTTTAATTGTAAATTATTTTTAGAAAATCATTTGGCAGTCCACTTTAACCCTTTCCCTCATATGATTGCCTTTTAATGCATTTGCAGAGTAGACCCAGATCAGAGTCGGTCTGCTCTGTTTGCTTTTGACATGATATATATGTAGGTCTGATTCTACAGTTTCTACCTGAGCCAAAATATATGGGTACATAATAATGCCATTATAAGCTTATAAATATTCATGATGTCATTATTTCTTACATAAATATTCAACAGGGAAAGGGTTAATGGTAATGTTAAACTCATGTGCAATATTGCTTTGTACATGTATATGTCTATACATAAGATTAGATAAGTTGCTTCTTTTGATATGTGATGTTGCTACCTGGCATGCATTATCTCTTGTACATGATTGTAAAATGTTAACTACAGTAAAAACTAGATAATTTGAAATTTTAGTATAGAAGAATTTAGATACTTTTAGGCAGGTGGCTGTTTAATGCAGGGTGGAAGTCATGCAGGAAGCTCCAAGAGGAGCTTTCTGCATGACTTTCACCCTGCATTAAGCTGCCACCTGTTTTAAAGATCGATTATGATTCATTTTTAAGTGTTTGAATAATTATGGTTTTACTGTACACATGAGCCAGGATCTGCTCTGTTTACTTATGGAATATTATAGATCTGATTACAAAGTTTCTGTCATGACCAAAATTCCAGTTTTCATATGCCATTATACAAAATTCTATAATTAATATTCATGGCATCAGTATTTCTTACCTGAATAGTCATGGAATAAAGAGATGAGCAGACAGAGCAGACCCATACAGGAGCCATCTGATCTGGGTCTGCTCAGTTTGCAAAGGCGTGAAAAGGCGTTTATATCAGGTAAAGGGTTAGATATACAGAATCAGACTTGATATGACGTATGACAGTAACTGTTGTTGAGAGGTTTACGGTGTAGAGAGTTTTACAGTAATGCTATTGTTCCATTGCTTTCAGATGTTTACATTGTTGCTGATCAGGAAGAGAGGCAGTGGGCCCTTAAACTTCACAGGTGAGGTCCATATGACGCAAGAGTCTTTATAATCCATAAACGAATAGAGACACATTTTTGCACATTTACAAACAGAGTAGTCTTTGATCAGATAGCTCCTGTAGAAACTGTCTGACCTATGTCTGCTGTCCTTGCTTATGAAATAGTATAAATCTGATTCTATAGTTTCTGCCGTTGTCAAAAATTCCCTTGTTCATAATGATATTTTAAAAGTAAGCCAATTATTCACGATGTCAGTATTTCTTACATTAATATTTATCAGGGAAAGTGTTAACCCTTTCCTCATACAAACGTGTTTTCACGCATTTGCAAACAGAGTAGACCCAGATCAGACGGCTCCTAGAGGAGCCGTCTGATCAGGGTCTGCTCTGTTTGCTTATGGAATTTGATAGATCTACAATGTACCACCTTCCATGTTTGATTATAACTGTTTTGTACATGAATATTCAATGGGTATTAAAATTTGGACTAAACATAGAACAGGGAAAGGGTTTAACCTGTTACCTGATGACTATTCCTGTATACCCTGATCAGACACCTCCTATACGAGCTATCTGATTTTGGTCCACAGGGGACAAAAATTCACTCATCCACTTGTCCTGCATGTAATTTTCTCTTCTTTGTCTATATTGCAGGACTAGTGAACATTTTGTGTTGCCTTCTTTGTCTATATTGAAGGACGAGTGACAATTTTGAATTTTTTTGTTCACCGAGTCCATTCAGTTTGCAAAGGGTTTTATATGAGGGAAAGGGTTAACCCTTTATCTGTTGAATATTCATATAATGACATGGGTATTTATTGGCTGAATTTTGATAACAAAATATGAACACAGGACTTTTTTTACCTTGGCAGAAACTATAGAATCAGATCTGCATTATTTCATAAGCAAACAGAGCAGACCCAGATCAGTTGGCTCCTATAGGAGCTGTCTGATCTTGGTCTACTCTGCAAAGGTGTGAAAAACCATTAATATGAGGGTTAACCATTTACACATGTGATGAATATTCATGTGAGCAGTAATGACATCATGAATATTAAATTATTTATTTTTATAATGGCATAATTATTAACATGGGATTGTTTTTATTATTAAAGGCAGAAACTGCAGAATCAGGTCTATATTATTTCATAAGTAGCAGATCAGACCCAACAGGAGAACAAATTGATGTCAACTGAAATCACACTCGTAGATAAGATGCGTAACTTAACCCATTACCTCATAGCCTCTTGAATAAATCTACTGAAAAGTAGCATTTACTAGAGAAAAGGAAAATTTGGAATTCTGTAGTTTTGAAACCATTGTGATAAATAGAGCATTTGCTCCAATAATTTCAAGAAGTGACTTTGACAGGGGCATAGAAAGGCATATATATGGAGGAAAGGGTTAATGATAATCATATTTTCATTTGGGTCATTTGGGATAGGTACAGGATGATTCTAAACAATGGGTTATCATAGCATTTGGTGAAAAAATGACAGATTTAGTAGTTGAAATAAGCCTTTTGTCTATGTCTTTGCTTGAAAAACTTCTGAGTCTGAGATCATTCTCAAGTATCTGACCAATCAAGATGCTTGAAAATGAACTCGAACTCAAGCAAAAAGTTATATAACCTTGGGACCTGTATACAAAGAAGAGTTTTCTTTTTCAATTTCAGCTCGAGAATATCAGAGTGTCAGACGGTTTTTATCTTGATAATATGTGAAGTAACTCAGGGTCTTACGTAGATCCAAATTGTTTGCAAAGATTGTCATTAGTGTGAAAACAATATATTTGCTTTAAGTTTTTAGTAGTAAGCTTTTGATTTTAGATTGGGAAGGACATCTTTCCGGCAGCTGAAGAACAAGCGTGACTACCACAAACACCGGGCCAATGCTTCCTGGCTCTACCTTGCAAGACTGGCAGCCATGAAAGAGTTTGCTTTTATGAAGGTAGAATATAGCATTTTAGTTTGTATTAATTTCACTGAAGGAAACAGTAGGTTTATCTGCTGCTTGGCTGTTTGTCTGTTCACCTGTAAAATCTGAATCTATTGTCACCTTAACCCTTTCCTTGTTCCATGCTTATTCCAAATTTCAATACCTACTGAATATTCATGGACAAAATAATTATAATGATTGTTGTTGTTGGTTGATGGCATTATGAATATTAAGTAAATGAATTTATAATTGGCATATGAACACACAAACACAGAAACATTTTGCCAAGGTAAGGTACATGTTAATATTTTAACTATAGTAGATGTGAAAGCTAGCCTATGTTCACTATATACCTTTTATCAGTTGCATGCTTACCTTTCTTGTAAACATTTACAATTGTAACCCTTTCCCTGTTATAAATTATTCATATAAGAAATAATGGCACCATGAATATTTATTAGAATAGATTAATTTGTTTTAATGGCATATATTTACATTCGCCCTGCAACGTCCTTATATAACCTTATTCTAAAAAGAAAGTTGTATTTTCCATTGAACGTTCATTTCAATACCGGTTTGAGCCGGTTCTCCTTTTCCAAGAATTCCGCTGTGTAAGCGCGGAGTATTTGAAATGTGGCATCTTCTTACTGAGAATTATCGCTTGAATACATAATATTGCCAACTTTAACAGCCGTGGCGTATCAAAATATATTATCAAGTAATGAGTGAAGCATAAATAAGTCAATGTCCTTACCGTTAACAAAGAAAAATCCGAGAATAAAATCCAACGTTGTGACCTGCTTGCGATCAAGCATGGCGGTTGGGTAAATTGGCTTCGACACCGCGACCTACATTCCAGAAGATGCTTTAATACCAACATTTCGTAAATATATATGGTTTGAAATATCTCGATAATCTTTTCTTTAAACATAGCTGGAAATTTACTGATTAAAATCTTGTATTCATTCTATATTTATAATATGTGTTTGGGACTATTTTTCATACCATATATAGAGATCCTACTACGTTAGAAACGAACCTGGCAACGACCTAGATAGCGGCTATTATTACGTGACCGGTAAAAAAAATCCGTTGAAATATAAGAAATACAATGGAATATAAATATAAGAAATAAATGACGTGCTCCCGGTGCTCATTGGGTTATGCAACGCATAGCTTTACGAGCAAAGATTCACGTGAAGCCCTTCAGGCTTCACTAACTTTGCTCGTAAAGCTATGCGTTGCATAACCCAATGAACACCGGGAGCACGTCATTCATTTCTTAAATGAATACAGAACATTTTTGGCTTAGGCAGAAACTTTAAAATCAAATCTATACATGTATTATGCTATAAGCAAAAAGAGCAGGCCTTGATCAGACGGCTCCTGTAGGAGCAGTCAGATCTGGGTCTACTCTGTTTGCATTTAGGTGTGAAAAAGTTGCTTATATGGACGGAGTTAATCTGACAGCAGGAAACATACACATTCTTATTTTTATCCCCCACCGCATAGCGGAGGGGGGTTATAGGAATGGCCTTCGTCTGTCTGTCTGTCCGTCCGTCCGTCCGTCCGCACTCACCAAAGGGTAGTTGTGTGACTTTTTCTAACTAGTCCCACAAGTAAAATCATTAACCTGGCCATCTCTTGTGACATTAACCTGGCCATTTCTTGTGACATTAACCTGGCCAGTTGTGGGAAATAGGGTTAGGGTTAGGGTTAGCTTCCAGATCATTCTTTTCCAAAGTTAGAGCCAAAAATAGTTTTTCTTGTGGGACTAGTCACACAAGAAAAGATCAAAGGAAAAAGTCACACAACTACCCATCCGTTAGCATGTCCGTCTGTCCGTAACAATTTCGTGTCCGCTCCATATCTCCTATACCCCTTGAAGGATTTTCAAGAAACTTGCCTCAAATGTTAACCAAGTTGAGACGATGTGCAGAACATATGTGGCAGATATGTTGGCTCAAAGTCAAGGTCACATTTGAAGGTCAAGGGTTTTAACCTTCAATTTCCATTGCATTTTTGTGTCCGCTCCATATCTTCTAAACCCTTTGAAGGATTTTCATAAAACTTGAGTCAAATGTTAACCAAATTAAGACGATGTGCAGAACACATGTGGCAGTCATGTCGGCTCAAGTTCAAGGTCACATTTGAAGGTCAAGTGTTTAAACCTTCAGTTGCCATTACAGTTTCGTGTCCGCTCCATATCTTCTAAACCCTTTGAAGGATTTTCATAAAACTTGAATGAAATATTAAATGAATTGAGACGATGTGCAGAACCCATGTGGCAGTCATGTTGGCTCAAGGTCAAGGTCACGTTTGAAGGTCAAGTGTTCTAACCTTTAATTTCCGTTACATTTTCGTTTCCGCTCCATATCTTCTAAAGCCTTTGAAGGATTTTCATAAAAGTTTAGTTAAATGTTAGATTAATTGAGACTATGTGCAGAACACATGTGCCAGTCATGTCGGCTCAAGGTCAAGGTCACATTTGAAGATCAAGTGTTCTTATCTTCAATTTCCATTATAGTTTCGTTATCTCCTATACCCCTTGAAGGATTTTCAAGAAACTTGCCTCAAATGTTAACCACGTTGAGACAATGTGCAGAACATATGTGGCAGTCATGTCAGGTCAAGGTCACATTTGAACGCAAAGTGATTTAATCTTCAATTTCCATTACATTTCGTGTCCGCTCCATATCTTCTAAACCATTTGAAGGATTTTCATAAAGCTTGAGTCAAATATTGACCAAATTAAGACAATGTGCAAAACACATGTGGCAGTCATGTCGGCTCAAGTTCAAGGTCACATTTGAAGGTCAAGTGTTTAAACCTTCAGTTGCCATTACAGTTTCGTGTCTGCTCCATATCTTCTGAACCCTTTGAAGGATTTTCATAAAACTTGAGTCAAATATTAAATTAATTGAGACGATGTGCAGAACCCATGCGGCAGTCATGTTGGCTCAAGATCAAGGTCACGTTTGAAGGTCAAGTGTTCTAACCTATAATTTCCGTTACATTTTCGTGTCCGCTCCATATCTTCTAAAGCCTTTGAAGGATTTTCATAAAAGCTTAGTTAAATGTTAGCTAAATTTAGACGATGTGCAGAACACATGTGCCAGTCATGTCGGCTCAAGGTCAAGGTCACATTTGAAGATCAAGTGTTCTTATCTTCAATTTCCATTATAGTTTCGTTATCTCCTATACCCCTTGAAGGATTTTCAAGAAACTTGCCTCAAATGTTAACCACGTTGAGACAATGTGCAGAACATATGTGGCAGTCATGTCGGCTCAAGGTCAAGGTCACATTTGAAGGCCAAGTGATTTAATCTTCAATTTCCATTACATTTCGTGTCTGCTCCATATCTTCTTAACCATTTGAAGGATTTTCATAAAACTTTAGTCAAATATTAACCAAATTGAGATGATGTGCATAACACATGTGGCAGTCATGTCGGCTCAAGGTCAAGGTCACATTTGAAATTCGTGTTCTTACCTTCAGTTTCCATTATATTTGTTTCCGCGTCCTATTTTCTTAACAACTGGAAGGTTGAATGTCAACCACGTTAAAACCCAGGTCAATGTCTTAATTTAGGTGGCGGCGGTGGGGGATATAGCTGTCCTTTGGACTGCCTTGTTGAAATAGTACAGATATGTCTATCACAATATGATAATTGTGTAATGAAAAGATATATAGATACATGTGCTTCAGGTTCTGTTAACCCTTTCCCTGTTCTATATTTAGTCCAAATTTCAGTACCTACTGAATATTCATGGACAAAATAGTTAAAATGAAATATGGAAGTTTGAACATTGTAGCCATTTTAAAAGGTAAAGAAACAGATCTATCAAATTCCATTAGTAAACAGAGCAGACCCTGGTCAGGTGGCTCCTCTAGGAGCATCTGGTCTTGGTCTACTCTGTTTGCCAATGCATGAAAATGCGTTTTAAATATATGAAGGAAAGGGTTAATCGTTTTTTACTTATTTTCATTTTCTGTATTGTCTTCTCCAGGCACTGTATGATAGGGGTTTCCCTGTTCCACAGCCTCTAGACTTCAACAGACATGCTGTTGTTATGGAGCTTCTTAGTGGGTATCCAATGTAAGTAACAAGGACCTGAGAATTTCTGATCAAACCAAATCTCTTATTCTGGCAGCCAAACCTCTCGCACAGTAAATCCCTTCTAAACCTGATGTAAAATTAAGTATAAATATTGGTCTTGGAGACAGGTGAAAGTCATGCAGAAAGCTCCTCCAGGAGTTTTCTGCATGACTTTCATCTTGCATTAAGCAGCCACCTGCCTAAAAAGGGGGTTTACTGTATTAGTACTCATTAGATTCTAATGAATACTTGCTATAAAATAGGGCTTGGCAGAGAAATGTAGAAAATGGTTTACCTATGTTATCAGAATACTTCTCTTATCTGGAGCTTTATAACCATTAATATCAGAGGTCCAGATAAGATGCGTAAATTTAAACATTTTCAAGAATAACTTCTTTATTTCTCCACCAAACCCTATACTGTGACCACTCTTTAGAATCGTCTCTTTGAGACGATTCTAAAGAGTGATTACAGTATAGGGTTTGGTGGAGAAATGACGATTTTAGTATTTGGGTAACTCTGTAATATATTGCAGTATTTCCGTTTTGTCTTTTGTAGCATTCTTGCCAAACGTTTTGTAAATTAGCAACCAGAACGTCTTGTTCCTGCAAGACAGCTTCAGGCATTTTTAGGTATATTATGGCTCTTGAATGGCTCAATTGGGTTTGGGTTGAAAACAAGAGTGTGTACAACTTTATGTTGTACTAGTACAGGAATTTATCATGCATGAACCCATTATCTGATGATTATTTACAAACAGAGTAGACCCAGATAAGATGTCCCTGTAGGGTCTGCTATGTTTGCTTATGGAATATTATAGATTCTACAGTTTCTGCCATGATAAATATTCCCTCATTCATTATGCCATTTTAAAATTTAGCTAACTAATATTCATAAAGTCATTATTTCATGGAAATATTGTTAGGCTTGAGCTTCAATAGCATTCTCAAACATGTTTGCTTGTTTCCCAGCTTCTATCAGAAAGATAGGAACTAGGAGCCAAATAAACGTATTTTTGAGAATATTCTTGCCTTTTGATACTTAATAACCCATTCCCTCATTATGATGATTTTTGACGCCTCTGTTAAAGTCACTTTTTGAAAGCATTGTGATAAATAGAGCATTTGCTCCATAGGAGCAACAGCTCAGCTCTATTTATCACAATGGTTTCAAAACTACATCATTCTAAAAAGCTCGTATTTTGTAGTAATTGCTCCTTTTCAGTTTTAAAGTTTATTCAAAGAGCACGGGTCTAAAAATAGCCTATGAGGAAATGGGGTTAAGAATTTGTTGGTAAATTAAATCTCTAGCCAGTTTTCATTGATGGCACCCTGTTTATTTCAGGTGTCAGGTGAAGGAAGCAGGAGACCCGGCCAGTATATATAACGAGTGTATGGAGTTACTGGTCAAACTGGGAAACTGTGGCCTCATCCATGGCGACTTCAACGAGTTCAATCTGATGCTAGATGACAAACAGACAGTTACCATGATAGACTTCCCACAGATGATATCTACGTCACACTTTAATGCTGAATGGTTAGGGAAAAAATATTTTCTAATGATAGCATTTGAATTCTTGTCATAACCAGGCTTTCATTTTTAACTCCGTAAAGACACCTCTTGGCACTTTTCGCAAACATAGAAGACTGATCAGACAGCTCCTGTAGGAGCTTTCTGGTCAGGGTCTGCTTTGTTTGCTTATGCATATTGTTTGTTTTGTATTGTACATGTGGTTTTAAATGGCTCGATCAATGAAATGAATCTATCAGTGCAATTAAATCAATCTGGTTCTGCAGTTTCTGCCATGGCTAAAAATTCCTGTGTTCATAATTATATATGCCATTTAAAAAAGTCATTTTATCAATATTCATGATGTTATTTCTTACATATATTCATGGAGTTAAGGATTAAATACAGGGATCTTTGGTTCCCTGCTGTCTTAGAAGCTATAGTATACCCAGCATAACACCTATAGTAAAATACATGTACGTAGTGAAATGGTTACTTCAGTAAATGGTTTAACTCTTTCACAGTCATAGGTGAATTCTGTGGCAATCTTTGCAAACAGTTTTGATCCAGAGGAGACGTCAGGTAACTCGGCCTATCTTCAGGTTCCAAACTGTTTGTCATTGATTATATTTTTGTAAGAAGTTGAAGAAACCCTGAAGCTGATGATAAAACTTAGCAGATGAAATGTATCTGGTGCTGAAAGGGTTAACCTCTTCCTCCATGATTATTCATGTTAGAAATATTAACATCATGAATATTAATTAGATTAAATTAATTTGTTATAGTAGCTCAGGAAATTTTGATCATATCATAAGCAAAAAGAGCAGACCCTGATCGGATGGCTCCTATAGGAGACATCTGATCTGTGTCTACTCTGTTTGCAAAGGTGTAGAAAAGCGTATTTTTGGAGTAAAGGGTTATTAAAATGATATATTTAATATCAGAAAATGGTTTTATAATATATGTATTTGTGTAAATGGTACTGTGTAAATTGCAGTGTATTGTTTCCCATTTCTTTTCAAGCTTAGTTTATGAAACTGACTGTAGTCAGTAAATTGGTATATAAAATTTGAACAAAAATTACATTTATAAGCAAATCATAATTTAATATAATGTTGTCATTTTATGATGTAGGTAATTATATAGTTTCACAGCTTTTAGTATACAAACATAGCACACATTGAAATAAAATTTGTAAAGAAGCTGCCCCTGAGGCTTTGAAATGATGTTTATATTTCCATGTTACTTTTCAGGTATTTTGACAGAGATGTTAAGTGTATCAGAGACTTTTTCGCAAAAAGGTTTCATTTTGAGAGTGATATGTATCCGAAGTTTTCAGATTTAAGGTGAGTACGGTTGTGTATGTACAGTAGTGTCAGCTAAAGTAACCACATGTTTTATTAACTCTTTACTCCATATGTGCACCTTTTTATGCCTTTGCAAACCGAGTAGACCCAGATGAAATGGCTCCTATAGGAACTGTCTGATAAGGGTCTGCTCTATTTCCGTATGGAATAATATAGATCCGATTCTACAGTTTCTCCTTTTGTTAATAGACTATTTTAGACCCAACCTCTTATAATAAATTTACCAAAAAGGAGCATTTACTAGAGAAAAGGAAAATGTTAGAATTGTGTAGTTTTGAAACCATTATGATAAATAGAGCATTTCCTCCATTGGAGTAAATGCTCTATTTATACCCCCACAAATAAAGTTTGGGGTATATAGGAGTCATCGTATATCGGTCAGTCTGTTGGTCTGTCAGTCGGTCTGTTGTTTTTTTCCGTGCACTCAGTAACCGCTGACTGGAATCCAATGAAACTTGACATAATGCTTTATCATAAAGAGGACATGTGCATGCAATTATAGTTTTCCAGCTGATTGATTTTCTTACAAAGTTATGCCCCTTTGTTTAAAATTTTTGTGTTGGTCTGTTTATTGACTTTTATTCGGCACGGTTTCTCAGCGACTGCTGACTGGACATGATGCTTTATCATGAAGAGGAGATAAGCATCCAATAATAGTTTTACAGTTTATCCAGAGTTATGCCCCTTTTTCTTGTGACAGTCACATTTGTGGGGGGTATTTTTGGTGATAGTTCTAGTTGAATTATCTCCCTTTTTGTAATTTTTAAGATATGAAATTTAGTCCTGAGCTTTACTCTGTCATGCCACAACAGAATTTTGTTACAGTATTTTTGAATACCATCTGAATTTGTGCACCTGTGATTACGGTTTTGATTTGTCACTTTCTTCTTGAATTATCTCCCTTTTTGTAATTTTAACAAATGAAAATGTTGTCCGCAGCTTTATTCTGCCATGCCTCAGTCGAATTTTTTTTAAATTGTGTTGTATTGTTGAAAACCATCTGAAGTTGTGCACCTGCAATAACGGTTTTGATTTGATTCTTCATTCACGAATTATCTCCCTTCTCTTAATTTTAATACATGTAAATGAAATTTTGTCTGCAGCTTTTCTCTGTCATACCTCAACAAAACTTTTTTGAATTGTGCAGTATTGTTGAACACCATCTGAAGTTGTGCACCTGCAATACAGGTTTTGATTTGTGACTTCATGCATGAATGAATTATTTCCCCTTTTCGTAATTTAACAAATGAAAATTTAGCGGTCCGGGGAATTACTCTGTCATACCTCAACAGAACCTTTTTAAATTTTGAAATAAATAAATGTCAAATATAACTCATCTGATACATAAAACCCCAATAAATGTCAAGTGTAACTCATCTGGTGTATCTGTGCAGACATAGACAGACCCAGGTATGTGATGTAGATATGTGGAAGTCCATTCTCATTTAGGTCAACATCAGATTTATTTCTATAACCCCATCTCTGTGTCAAATGTGTTAGTGGAGGTACTAATCACCTTTAGTGATAGTTTTATCACAATGGTTTTCAAAAAATGACTTACAGAGGTGTCAGTAGGAGGGAATGAGTTAAGTCTATACTAACACTTAGAACATTCTTTAAATTCAGGCGCTCAGAGGATCTAGATATAGAAGTAGCTGCCAGTGGATTTACAAAAGATCTTGCTGCCAAGTTTGACGATGCTGCAGAGGAACTAAATATTCTTGGAGGTCCTGATGATCCAAGAGTTGTAAACACAGATAGTGACACAGATGACAGTGAGGATAATATAGATGAAAATGATGATAATGCAGAAGTTTCTGAAGCAGTTGTTGGGTTGGAAGACTTGAAAGAAACCTCAAGTGAGAGAGTTACAGAAAAAACAAATGATAATGATAGTAAAGCTTATAATACTGATAATTCAGTAAGAGTAGAAAGTGACAATTCTTGTAAAGCAAATGATACAACTGGTGACATAATGGCACCTGGTAATAAGGACTCTGATAATGAAAACCCTGAGGAGGAGGAGGAGGAAGACAGTGATGATGATGATCTACCAGAACTCAGTCAGCAAAACCAGAGTTTCAGGCCATTCAGAAACGAAGAGAGTCTGACACACGTAAACTCACATCTTCAAAAGTCTCGGCAAAGGGCATCGGACAGTATGAGTTCCACTTGTTCCTCCAATGTGATGGACCCTAAGGTGATACGAGAGAAGGTGAAGAGACAGCAGAAAAAGCACCAGGAGAGGTTGAAGGCACGTCGAGTGAGAAAGAGTGGAGAGGCTGCTTTACAGACCAAAATGAGACGAGAAACAAAGCTCGATATTGAACAGAGCTCAAGTGGATTCTGGCTATAAACTATGACTTTGTTAATAATTGCCCTTTACCTAATAAGAGATGCCTTTGCAAACAGAGTAGACCCAGATCAGATGGCTTCTTTAGGAGCTGTCTGAAAAGGGTCAGCTGAATGCTTATGAACATATATGGATGTGATTCTACAATTTCTGCCATCGGCAAGTAATCATGTGTTCGTATGCCATTAGAAAAATTCATTGAATGAATAATCATGATATCATTATTTCTTGCATGAATATTCATCGGGTAAAGGATTAAGTAACTTAATTGTTATTGGCTAACCCTTTCCGTGTTCGATATTCATGTAAGAATTAATGATGTTACAAATATTTATTAGCTCTTTTTATAATGTTAACTTTTCAAGGAATTTGTTTGCTCCGACTGAAACTGTAGAATCAGATCTATATAATGTCAAAAGCAAACAGAGCAGACCCCGATCAGACAGCTCCTATAGGAGTGTGTGTGTGCATGCATGTGTAGCTCTTGTTTTTATGATACAATCACACAGATAATTTCTATCAGAAAATGTGCGTATGAGTCTACGCTCTACTCTGTTTGCAAAGGTGTAGAAAAGCCTTTTTATGGAGTATAGAACAGTCATAAAATGTTAGCTTGATGTTATAAAAAAAGAAATTTTGAAAATCATTAAAATTATTTATCAAACCAATATCATTGTCCTAATGTGCATTTATACCAGCCTTTAGAGAGAGAGGGAGTGAAATTCCCCCAAACTGTAGCATATTGTTTTACCTAGATATCTGGGTTCCCAGCCCATCTAAGTTTGGTACTCATTTTTATTGTGTTCTTGCTTTAACTCTTTCCCTGTTCTATGTTTATTCCAAATTTCAATACCTACTGAACATTCATGGACAAAATAGTTATAATGAACTATGGAAGGTGAAACATTGTAGCCATTTTAGAAAGTAAAGAAACAGATCTATCAAATACCATTAGCAAACAGAGCAGACCTGATCAGACGGCTCCTATAGGAGCCAATTGATCTGGGTCTACTTTGTTTGCAAATGCATGATAACATGTTTATATGAAGGAAAGGGTTAAACCTTATCTTCATACAAATGTTTGCACACCTTTGCAAACGGAGAAGACCCAGATCAGACTGCTCCTGTAGGAGCCATTTGACAAGGTTCTACTCTGTTTGCTTATTGAATTATAATAGAATTGACTCAACAGTTTCTACCATAATACCAAACATTTATGTGTACATAAGACCATTTTAAAATTTCAGCTAATAATCATCCATGATGTCATTATTTAGGGATATTCTTTACATGAACATTGTATATGTCAATTAGATTATTTTGTCCATACAATGTTAAAGGTTATCAATAATCAGACATAATTGCTAAAAAAGAACTGTATAGCTTAAGCTTGTTGGTCTAAAGACAGTCACAAAGTATAAAGTCTAAACTGTTTATTAAAACTTCTAAAAATCATACATGAACAAACAATTGCAGTGTATACAAAATATACTTCAAACAGCATGTCTTAACATCAATAAATATAATATAAACAAAGGGTTCTTAACATCGATAAATATAAATTAAAGAGTTTATACATATCATAATGAACCATTTGTACCTTTAAACATATCACATGACATTTGAAATCTTGATGAGCAGCTTTAACAAGTCACCGGTGACTGCATCATACTAACATTACATGTAGAGAGTCCTACTGGTCAAGCCATCTGTATATTTGACATGATTTACTTTTCCCAGTTATTAATTGTGAATCACTAAGATGCAGTTAGTTTATATTGTCTACTGACATAATGCTTTACTGGATAGAAACGCCTTTTAACACATTTGCAAACAGAGTAGATCCAGATCAGACAGCTCCTCTAGCCATCTGATCAGGGCCTGCTGTTTCCATATGAAATAATATAAATCTGATTCTACAGTTTCTGTCATGGCCAGATTTATGTATGTTCATATGCCAGTAATTCATATAATTAGTATGTATGATGTCATTATATCTATAGCATGTGAAGTAATTCCTAAATTTACTTCATTGAGAGGTCATTTAACCCTTTCCCAGTTCATTATTCATGTAAGAAATAATTATGTCATGAATATTTATTAGCTGAAGTCTTATAATGGCATATGTACACAGGAGTTTTTGGTATAGTAGAAACCGAATAGTCGGATCTATTATAATTTCATAAGCAAACAGAGCAGACCCCCATCAGACGGCTCCTATAGGGGCCATCTGATCTGGGTCTTCTCTGTTTGCAAATGCATTAAAAGGTGTTTATATGAACGAAAGGGTTAATCAGGTTCTACAATATGTTTGTAGAGTTGATCGATATAGCTGATCAAGACAGTTTTGAATGCATGTTACCATAGTTTTGAATGCATGTTACCATAAATTGTCATATAGTTGATTCTTTAACCCATTCCCTCATATTGACACCTCTGTAAAAGTCACTTTTTGAAACCAATGTGATAAATAAGGCAATTGCTCTATTTATCACAATTGTTTCAAAACTACACAAAACAAAACTTTTCCTTTTCTCTAGTAAATGCTCCTTTTGGTATATTATTCCAGGAAGTAAAAAAAAAAAATTCTTCTTCAGAACGCAAATGATAACATCAATATATGCATGGTCGGAAAAGCATCATCCAATTTCTGTCCAGCATAGGTACCCCATGATCATGGCGTGTAGTTTAACCATTTACTCCATGAATATTCATGTAAGAAATGAAATCATGAATAAGATTGTAATAATAATACATGGACATAGGACGTTGTGGCCTGGGTAGAAACTGCAGAATTATATCTATATCAACAGAGCAGACCCTGATCAGGTGGCTCCTACAGAATCTACTAGGTCTACTCTGTTTGCAAAGGTCTACTCTGTGTAGAAAGGCGTAGTTATGGAGTAAAGGGTGAAGTTTATCAACACTTGTACACTCTTGCTGTGCAAGCCGGCTTTTATGGTGGAATCTCGAAGTCTCGAGTTCTTCACAACCAACAGGTTACAGATGTATAAATATACACTTCATCAGTTATTACATGTATAAGCTGATCAATAACCCTTTCCCTGTTGAATATTCATGGCAGAAATAATGACATCATGCATATTTTTAGCTGAACTTTTATAATGGCATATGTACACAGGAGTTTTTGGTATTGGTAGAAACTTGAGTCAGATCTATTGTAATTTCATTAGCAAACAGAGCAGACCATGATCAGACGGCTCCTATAGGAGCCGTCTGATCTTGGTCTAATTTGTTTGCAAAGGCATGAGAAAGTGTTTGTATGATGGAAAGGGTTAATCAATTCAGTGCATTCTTTATGCTGTGGCAGCCAAAATAGTAATTCATATTTAAACACTGTATCCTAAGTGTATGTGTTGAAAATGTGCAAAAATCTGCTAGATTAAACAGTAAGGTGTCTGCATTTTTATTCTAAATATAAGTTTTATGTTAACCATTTCCTTTATATAAACAACTTTTGGCACCATTGCAAAGAGTAGACCCAGATCAGACAGCTCCTGATAAGCTGTCTTGTCAGAGTCTGCTGTTTGCCTATGGAATGATACAGATCTGATTCTGAAGTTTCTATCTTGGTCAAATATTTCACTGTTGATATGTAATGATAAAAATTCAGTCTGTGAATATTCATGCAGTAATAAATTCTTACTTAGATATTCATGGTGGAAAGCATTAGCCCTTTCCTTCATACAAACATCTTTTCATGCAGGAACCATCTGATCAGGGTCTGCTCTGTTCGCTTATGAAATCATAATAGCTAAGACTACAGTTTCTATCAATACAGAACTTTCCTGTGTACATATGCCATTATAAAAAAATCAGTTTATAGATACTCATAATGTCATTATTTCTTGCATGAATACTCAACAGGGAAAGAGTTAAGTCATAGCCGTCATAGCACACTTGTTGTGTGTGCCATTAATTCACTGAAGCTGAGGATTGCTCACCATGCTTATTCAATTGAAACAAAAGTACTCTAGTGGGGGGAATAACTGTCTATTTTAAGTCACTCTAGCTGGATGATGTCTGTGCACATTTAGGTTTCCTCTGGTTTGGGTTTAGGTTTACAGCTACGCTGGTGTATGGCTAATCGGTCAGGGTTGAAAGTCCTGCCACAGTTATCACAGGGCACCAGATTGGACATGGCGCTCTGGTAGGCTGCCTCATTCATGGCGTCCACGTCATAGGAACCTGTAGCTATAATGCAGCACAACTTATAGAAATTTGCACCCTAGTGACGGAATATGATTACAAACACGCTCAAACATTAATTTTTATGTCCCCCTGTGGGGCATATTGTTTTTGCTCAGTCTGTTGGTTTGTTGGTTGGTTGGTTTGTTTCCAACTTGGGCGATAATTTTGTAGCCATTGCACATACATACTTCAAACATGGCATGCATGTGCAATTTATGGTGGTGAACATTTTTAGGGTTGACTAAAGGTCAAGGTTATACATCAATGTCAAATCACGGGTCAAATTTAGATTGGTGATAATTTTGTAGTCATTCAACATACATCCTTCAAACTTGGCATGCATGTGCAACTTATGGAAGCAAACATTTTTAGTGGTGACTTATTAAGGTCAAGGTCATACATCAAGGCCAAAGGTCATATTAGGGGCAGAGTGTTTCACAAACACATCTTGTTTGATTTACTATTATCACAAGGAGTTCTATGCAAGACTTTGTTACAATACATGTATCAAAACTAGTCTTGGCCATAAATTAAAGGGTGATGATATAATATGGCATGAAATTACTAATGGCCTATATAGTAAACTATTTTTTCTGCCATCGAAATGTTGACTGAGACAAAAATTAAATAGTAAATAATGATATGTATGTATATTATGATAAAGTCTTACATGTTATAATCAAAATTCTTGTATATGTTTCATGAAATAAATTTAAAAAGTTATTTTGCAACTTCAACTAGCAATGACTGCCTTAACCCTTTTACTCCATGAATATTTATGTATGAAATAATGACATCATTAATATTAATTAGATTAATTGTTATAATAGTACATTGACACAGGAATATTTTGGCCATTGCAGAAATTGTAGAATCACATCTATATCATTTATAGCAAATACAGTAGATCCTGATCAAATGGCTCCTATAGGAGCCGTCTTATCTGGGTCTACTCTGTTTGCAAAGGCATAGAAAGGCGTATTCATGGAGTAAAGGGTTAAAGATTTGTGGCAGACAGCAGTTTTCACAGATGCCATTTTATTACTAAGCAAAGAGATCGAGTGACCGCTAACTCAGAAGTCTGATCATTACGTCCCAAACTGCCTGAATGAGAGTTACCTTTAGAACTAAAGAATACAGTTTTTGCCATTCATAAACAAAGTTTCTATATATTTACATGTCATCTGGATCTAAACTGTTTGAAAAGGTTGTAATAAATTCTCCAACAGAGTGCCTTTAACTTCAGATAAACACACTCTGAAGCAACCACCAAAAAGCTCCTATGCTTGGTCAAAAAGGCAGATGGTAGCTTAACCCTTTCCCTGTTCTATGTTTATTCCAAATGTTAATACCTACTGAATATTCATGGACAAAATAATTATAATGAAGTATAGAAGGTGGAACATTGTAGCCATTTTAGAAAGTAAAGAAGCATCTATCAAATTCAAATTCCATTAGAAACAGAGCAGACCTTGATCAGATGGCTCCTATAGGAGCCATCTGACCTGGGTCTACTCTGTTAGCAAATGCGTGAAAAGGTGTTTATATGAAGGAAAGGGTTAACAGTCAACACTTTCCCCTATTCATGAATATTCATTAATTAACTTAATTTTATGCTGTAAAATTTTCAAGGGATTTTTTTTCATTGAAATACACTAGAATCAGATTAATATCATGTCATAAGCAAACAGTGAAGACCCTGATAAGGTAGCTCCTTGTTCATGAAGCCATTTAAAGAATGCATCCAACTGTTATTCATGATGTCATTTATTACATGAATATTCATGAGGTAAATGGTTAAGGCAGGAAAACTGCTATATTTTGTCCTGCAACTACCTGCATTAAAGCTTTTCCCTCATACAAACGCCCTTTCACCCCTTTGCATACAGTGTAAACCCATATAAGATAGCTCCTGTTGGAGCCATCTGATCAGGGTCTGCTCTGTTTGCTTATGACATGATACAGATCTGATTCTACAGTTTTTGTCAAAACAAAAAATCCCTTGAAAATTTTACCGTATAAAAATTCAGCTAATAAATATTCATTGTCTCATTATTTCTGACATGACTATTGAACGGAAAAAGGGTTAAAACCATTGTTCAGGATCAATTTTAAGTAATGTACTTCAAGGTAAATACATGCGTGTGGAATCTCTTGATTTTCTTACCTCCTATTTTACGAACTTCTGGTTTCTTGGGCACTGGGCGGCGCTGCTGTTTGGGCAATTTGTTGTTCTCCACATGCCACTTTTCCAGACACTGGGGCTCATGAATTGAGATGGACTTGGTCCCAAACTCTCGCCCACAGATATAACACACCATGGAAGGTGGCTTACGAATCACTGGAGCCTGGAAGGTATTCAGTACTTGTGTTATAAATAATTACCTTTTCTTCATATTTAGTGAATTGTGATAATCTTTCCAAAACTTTTATAGCCAGTAACATTACTTAGTATCTTATCAGAATATTAATCCTTTCCTTCATATAAACACATTTTCATGCATTTGCAAGAGTAGACCCAGATCAGACGACTCCTATAGAAGCCGTCTGATCAGGGTCTGCTCTGTTTGCCAGTGGAATTTAATAGATCTGTTTCTTTGTTTCTAAAACGGGTACCACATTCCATATTTCATTATAACTATTTTATCCATGAATATTCAGCAGGTATAGAAATTTGAAATAAACAGAACAGGGTAAGGGTTAAAGACCTTAGTTGTACTTCTATTGCAAAAGGGATTTCCATATACCTTTGTCTCTCCGAAACCCCCAGCCCCTCCTCCACCTCCACCTCCACTGGCTCCACCCCCATTCTTGGGCTTACAGGAGCGCTGATGGACTGGCAGTCTGTCCGGTGCAAAGCGTCGCCCGCAGTTGTCACAGGGAATCAGCTGGGCTTTAGCATTCTGCCAGGCTGCTTCATTCATATCCTCCCTGGGGACAAGAAAATAGAAGCAGAGATAAGATCAAACAAGAGAGTCCCTAACAGGTAAAGGGTTAACATATCTATGAATGCAGACCCAGATCAGAGGCTTCTTGAGTTCTTTAATTCCATAGTCAAAAATTCCCTTACATATTCATAAGGCCAGTATAAATTCTAAAGTTTCTAAAGTGGTCACAGTATAGAGTTTGGTGGAGAAATAAAGGCGTTATTCTTGAAAATGTTTGAATTTACGCATCTTATCTGAAGCTCTGTCTGATTTTCTACAACTTGGCAATAAATTTCCTTATTTTATCTTCTCTTTTTTTTGGGGGGGGGGGGGGGGGGGGGGGGGGGGGGGGGGGAGACTTATACATCCATAAAGTAAAGGATTAATTATTGAGTTCATTCAGTTTGAAGGGTTTAACCCTTGCCTTCATATAAACACCTTTTCATGCATTTGCAAACAGTACACCCAGATCAGACGGCTCCTATAGAAGCCGTCTGATCGGGGTCTACTCTTGTTTGCTTTTGACATAACATAGATCTGATTCTACAGATTTTGTCAAAGCAAAACATTTCCATGAAAAGTTGACATTATAAAAATCCAGCTATTAAATACTCGTGATGCAATTATTTCTTAAATAAATATTGAACAGGGAAGGGGTTAAACTTGCTACAGGATTTTGAATGACAAATAAGTGCAGACTGATCAGATGGCTCCTACATGTAGGTAGGATGTAGGTAAATGGTGTATACTTAAGCAGACAGATATTTTATCATTAGCATAGTGATTTTGTTAATATATACGACCAACAGGCAAACATCCGGCTAAATGTCAGCCTATCAATAGGTTACATTTTCTGTAAGGAAAATCAATAAGTTGATCACAAAATCAATAATCAAACTGATGTAGATTAGAAATCACCTTCTGCATGGGGAAAAATACTGACTGAATTGGCTACCAATACCATGTAGACCCAGATATGAGGGCTGTAAGAACCCTCTGATCAGGGTCTGCACAGTTTGCTGATTGAAATTCTTTTTTTCTTCTTTTTATTTCAAAATCACTTGGTTAAACAAGATAGTAGACCCCATTTTGAACCTGCAGTGTTTAACTTGTTGCATGCTAAGTAATAACGCTGTCTGCTCAATTGTCGTCTGCTACATTTTCAAAACTATTCATTTTCTTTCATATTTTTTACAGAAGTTTAGCCAGAGTGAAAAGAGAGTGGATCTCAGATCAGGCCCCATGTATTATGGGCCCTAATCTGGATCTAAACTGTTTGTATAGGTCATAAATTTTGGAAGAAACAGCTGCTAGCATGCAGAGTTAAAAGTTGGCTTCAATATTGAATAGATGAAAACAACAGGCAGTCATGTTACAGACCA
Organism: Azorinus chamasolen; assembly: GCA_963576725.1. Classification (NCBI taxonomy): domain Eukaryota; kingdom Metazoa; phylum Mollusca; class Bivalvia; order Cardiida; family Solecurtidae; genus Azorinus; species Azorinus chamasolen. The sequence continues at coordinate 49,012,936 of OY755239.1, read as the reverse complement.
AACAATTCTGCAATATCTATACAGATAAAGCTCTCCAAGGCTCATGTTTTCACTTTGGAATTACAACATCTTTATTTATCTATACATGTACATGTACTTTACAGATATCAGTAAATCATGTTGAGTTGATAAGCTGATGGCCTTTACTCCATAAATACACCTCTGAATGCCTTTGCAGACACTGCAAACAAAGTAGACCCAGATCAGACAGCTCCCAGTTCAGATAGTTATGTAGGAGCCATCTGATCAGGATCTGGTCTGTTTGTCACAGTATAAACTCATATCGATATGATTCTAGTTTCTGCCATAGCAGAAAAATTCCTGTGTTCATATACGCCATTATCAATTCATAATCATGATGTCATTATTTTCTACATGAATATTCATCAGGTAAAGTGTAAGCCTTTTCCCTCATGAACTTTTAGTAAGAAATGTTGACATTATGAATATTAATTAAAGCACTTTAGTGAGCAAGCTCACATACCCTGTGCTGCTACATTGTCAGAGAAAAAAAGTGGTTCCCCATGACAGATCCCTCTGAAAATTGAACTCATCCAAGCTTTTATTTATGACAATTTTTAAAGCAAATTTGAGAAAGATTCGTCAAGAAATGAAAGTGCTAGATTAGCAACAATATATTATGACACACAGACGGACTGACAGACTGACGGATGAATCAAAAACTATATACACCGTGCAACTTCATTGCGTGGGGTATAATTAGCTGAATTTTAAAAATGGTATTATGAAGGAGGGACTATTTCACCATGGCAGAAAGTAGAATCATATCTATGTAGTATTTGATAGGCAAACAGAGCAGACCTTGAAGAAACAATGACATCATGAATATGAATTACACAGTACATGAATTTTCTTAATTGGTATATAAATAATTAGTGCAATTTTTGGCCATGGCAGAAAATGTGGAATTTTATCAATATTACATTATAAGCAAACAATGCAGACCCTGATCAGACAGCTCCTGTAGGAGTTTGGTCTACTCTGTTTGTAGACATCATAAAGTATCTGTATCGGCTACCAGGTAAAGGGTTAAAATAATAAGGATCTGGATGAGAACATACATGTATCAGTGTATTTCATTTTAACAAGAGCGTGTGTCGGAGCAATATACGTATGAAGTATGTGCTGTTGTAACATGCACAATGTTAATATGGGAGGGGGCTCAATGGGGAAAAAAGAGTATTCTTCCATGAATTAATGTTATGTCTCAAAAAGAATGTCGATAACTGTGCTCCGCAAAGCAGATCTTCGTATTCAAGATAATAAATGAATAATTATCATAGCAGAATCGAAATAATGTACTTGTTAGTGTGGTATATTGCGTCAAAAAGCAAATGTTTAGTAATTCTGATGCTTATCTTTAAACCACTGGCTAACACCTTAAAAATTTTGAGGTTTAACCGGAATGAGAACTTGCATCCATGATTTAACTTTGGACCTTCAGAGATGGACATTTTTCTACATTTCTTTCTAGTTTAAGGCAAAGTTAAACAAATTTAAGGCCTGCTGATTGAATGTAATGTATTTTTAATGTCCTTTAAGGACCATTGGTGGATTTAACCCTTTCCCTCATATAAACGTGTTTTCACGCATTTGCAAACAGAGTAGACCCAGATCAGACGGCTCCTTGCTAATAGAATTTCAAAGATCTGTGTCTTTACTATCTAAAATGGCTACAATATTCCACCTTCCATATTTCATTTTAACTATTTTGTCCATGAATAATCAGTAGGTATTGAAATTCGTAATAAACATAGAACAGGGAAAGGGTTAAGGACTTTTTAAGGCCCACCCTCTGTATTTACGGGCCTTTTAAGGCCATGAGAACCATGTTAACAAGTTTTTTTAGTTGAAGGTCACTGTGACCTTGACCTTTGACTGACTGACCTCAAAATCAATAGAGGTCATCTACTTGCCATGACCAACCTCCCTACTAAGTATAAAGACAGCACGCCTTATAATTATCAAGTTATTGAGTGGACTAGATTTTTTAGATGAAAATCACTGTGACCTTGACCTTTGACAGACTGACCTCAAAATCAATAGGGATCATTTACTAGCTATGACCAACCTTCCTACTAAGTATGAAGACAGCACACCCAATACTTATCATGTTATTGAGCTGACAAGACTTTTTAGTTGAAGGTCACTGTGACCTTGACCTTTGACCTCAAAATCAATAGGGGTCATATACTGGCCATGATCTGCCTCCCTATTATGTATGAGGACTGTACACCTAATAGTTGTCAAGTTATTGAGCAGACAAAGATGTGGCTAACGGACAGACGAACTGACAAGCACCATATTATAATATGACCGAAGTTACGTATCAAAATGATTGACATTTAACCCTTACAACACCCTTACTATTTCAATAGACTATTACAAAATTCAAACAGGTCCAAGCTTATGGTGAACATTTAGATTTTTTTCTAAAGAAAAGTGTAACATGGCAAACAGTGTAGACCCTGATTAGAGGGCTCCTCTAGGAGCCCTCTCATCTGGGTCTACACTGTTTGCAAAGGACATTAGTGACTTGTGTCCCACACTGTAAGGGTTAAATTTTCTACAAAAGAAGAAATGGAAATAGAAAGAAGAGGATCTGATGACAATACTTTGAATCTATGACAATTTTGTTTTTATCAACATGCAAAAGATAAACTTTTGAGGACAAGCTTGAGAACATTCTTTAATGGCGGATATTTTAATCTATATTTACATGAAGTCAGAAATTCATTAATTCTTTGCATGTTAGTGATATTAAATTTGTAATTATGTACACAAACAGTTTGGATCCAGATGAGATGACTGGTAACTTGGCATCTCATCAGGATCCAAACTGTTTACAATGATCGCATTTTCTAAGAGAAAGATTAAGAAAAGAAAATTAACTTTCAGAACTGCAGCAGACAAGAGTTTTTGCAGACGACAATTAGTTAACATGTAAAGAGTTAAAATGTTGATTGGTAACACCTAGCAACTCTGAAACATTGGTACAGCATAACAGCAACATATCCATAACCAATCAAGCCAGTATTTATCACACTTATACAAAACTGATTTACAAGCTGCTCATGTTTGTATCAGATCATGTCACAATGATAGATGATATTAATCCTTTATTCCATGAATATTTATGTAAGAAATTATGACATCATGAATATCAATTAAATGAATTTTAGCACATTAACACATAAATTATTGGCAATGAACAAAAAGAGTTGTATCATAATTTCATATGCAAACAGAGCAGACCCTGACCAGATGGCTCCTACAGGAGCCGTCTAATCTGGGTCTATTTTGCAAAGGTATTTATGGGTTAACCCTTTGGATGTGGGAACCAAGTTATCTGGCATTTGCAAGCAGTGCCGATCCAGATCAGATTGTTCCCAAAGGAGTCCTTTGATCAAGGTCTGCACTATTTGTCATTACAAAAAATCCAGAAAATCGAACCCTTTAAAACTAAATGGACACTACAGTTAGATAATTATGAACCATGCCACTTTGAAAATTCAGCATTCAAATGATATTTACCCTTCCTTTCATATGAACATGTTTTCATGCATTTGCAAACACGGTAGACCCAGATCAGAAAGCTTCTATAGGAGCCATCTGATCAAGATCTGCTCCTTTTCCTAATGGAATTTGATAGATCTGTTTCTTTAGCTTCTAAAATGTTCCACCTTCCATATTTCATTATAACTATTTTTACCATGAATATTAGGTAGGTATTGAAATTTGGAAGAAACATAGAACAGGAAAAAGGTTAAGCGTACTTAAAATGCATTCATTGCCGACCTGTATCAACCCTTTCCCTGTTGAATATATAGAAGAACCAGTCTTAAGCGACTATCAAAAGGAGGTCTAATTATTAGTCTGTAAGGCAGGTGGTAGCTTAATACTGGTCAAAAGTAATGCAGAAAGCTCCAATAGGAGCTTTCTGAATTACTTTTGCCCTGTATTAACCAACCACCTGCTTTTCCAGATTCCTATGTCCAATTCATATAAGGTGGCTTAAGACAGGTTCTACTGTACATTGTAAGAAACAAGGGCATGTTGTATTGCTATGCAAGACATGAGTCCCCCACCGGAATGATAAAAACCTCCACTCTCCCCACCCCACCCACCCATGGTGTGGTTGACCATGGTATATACATGACCACCTGAATGGTATTAGTACCTACTTTCATACATTGAATCAGTAAATAAAAAGTTATTTTCCCGACAAGAAAATATGAAAAAGGGGAGTAACTCCAAAAATATTGATGCTAGAGTTATTGCCCTTGTGCATGACACTACATCTCATCATGCTTGTTCCATATGAGAAGTTTCAAATCAATTGAACCAGTACATAAAGAGTTATTAACTGGACAAGAACATATGAAAAGGGGAATAACTCCAACAATATAGATGCTAGAGTTATGCCCCTTGTGCATGACACTACCCCTCATCATGTGTGTTCCATATGTGAAGTTTCAAATCAATTGAACCAGTAGATAAAGAGTTATTGTTCGGACAAAAAAATATGAAAAAGGGGAATAACTCCAAAAATATTGATGCTAGAATTATGGCCCTTGTGCATGACACTACTCCTGATCATGCTTCTTCAATGTGTGAAGTTATAATGAATTTGGCATAACTTTGTAAGAGATATTGCCCAGACACGAAGTGCGACAGACGGACTGACAAGAAAATATGAAAAAGGGGAAGAACTCCAAAAATATTGATGCTAGAGTTATGGCCCTTGTGTATGACACTACCCCTCATCATGATTGTTCCATATGTGAAGTTTCAAATCAATTGAACCAGTAGATAAAGAGTTATTGTCCGGACAAAAAAATATGTAAAAGGGGAATAACTCCAAAAATATTGATGCTAGAGTTATGAAAAAGGGGAAGAACTCCAAAAATATTGATGCTAGAGTTATGGCCCTTGTGTATGACACTACCCCTCATCATGATTGTTCCATATGTGAAGTTTCAAATCAATTGAACCAGTAGATAAAGAGTTATTGTCCGGACAAAAAAATATGTAAAAGGGGAATAACTCCAAAAATATTGATGCTAGAGTTATGACCCTTGTGCATGACACTAGCCCTCATCATGCTTCTTCAATGTGTGAAGTTATAATGAATTTGGCATAACTTTGTAGGAGATATGGCCCGGACACGAAGCGTGACAGACGGACGGACAGACGGACACACTAACAAATGGGTAGTTGTGTGACTTTTTCCTTTGATCTTTTCTTGTGGGACTAGTCCCACAAGTAAAACTATTTTTGGCTCTAACTTTGGAATAGAATGATCTGGAAGCTAACCCTAACCCTAACCCTATGTCCCACAACTGGCCAGGTTAATGTCACAAGAAATGGCCAGGTTAATGTCACAAGAGATGGCCAGGTTAATGATTTTACTTGTGCGACTAGTTAGAAAAAGTCACACAACTACCCTTTGGTGAGTGCGGACGGACGGACAGACGGAATCGAGCAAACCTATAGTCCCCCAACCGGTAACCGGTGGGGGACTAATAATGACATTATGAATATCTATTAGCTCAATTTTTATAATGGCATATGAACTCAGAGGAGTTTTTGGTCAGGTAGAAATTGTAGAATCAGATCTATATTATTCCATAAGCAAACAGGGCAGACCCTTATCAGCAGCTCCTACAGGAGCCATACGATCTTGGTCTACTTTGTTATGAAAAGGCATTTTATTGAAGTTAAACTGTAGAATCAGATCGACATTACTGAATAAACCCTGATCAGATTACTCCTATAGGAGCTGTCTGATCTGGGTCTACTTTGCAAAGGCTCCTGTAGGAGCCATCTGATCAGGATCTGCTCTGCTTGCTTATCAAATTATAATATACTATTAGCTCTGACACTACAGTTTTTACCAATTCCAAACAATCATGTGTAGTGAATATGCCATTGTAAAAAATCAGCTAATAAATATTTGTGACGTCATTATTACATGAATATTCATAGAGTAAAAGGTTAACACTTTCCTTCATATTTAACGTGTTTTCATGCATTTGCAAACAGAGTAGACCCAGATCCAATAGGAGCCATCTGATCAGGGTCTGCTCTGCTTGCTTGTGACAAGATATAGAGCTGATGCTTTAGTTTTTGTCAGAGCAAAACATTCCCTTGAAAAGTTTATGGTATAAAAATTCAGCCAATAAATATTCATGATGTAACTTTTTTCTTAAATGAATATTGAATGTTCAGGGAAAAGGTTCAGAATGCATTTATAACATGAATATTCATGGACTGATGTTTACCAATTACACATTCACAAGGAGCTTGTTGACTGTGACACAAACTTCAGAATTAGATAAGCTTGTATATATTATTCCATAAGCAAACAGATAAGACCCCAATCAGACAACTCCTACACTTTGAAGATGTCTGACCTGGGTCTACTCTGTTTGCAAAATAGCTAAAAGTCGTCTTTCTGAGGGAAAGGGTTAAACACAGATTCAGTAATTTACCTTGAAACTGCTCCCTCTGGCTTTTTGGGAATGGGACGTCGCTGACCCTTGGGGAGTTTGGAATTTTCTACCTTCCATTTCTCCAGACACTGTGGCTCATGGATGGATATAGATTTACTTCCAAATTCGCGCCCACAAATGTAACATATCACAGTCCGAGGAGCCGCTTTCTGGCTCTTGGGCGGGTCTGGAGCTACAATAAACATAAATAGGTAATTAATATTCATGCATTCATTATTTTGTACCAGGGTACTGATGAGGTAAAGGGTTAAATACAAATACAGTAAAAACCCTCTAAACTGGATCTTAAATTTGGTCGAAATATCGGTCTTGGAGACAGGTGGTAGCTTAATGCAGTGAAAGTCATGAAAAAAGCTCCTCTAGGAGCTTTCTGCTTGACTTTCACCAGCATTAAGCAGTCATTAACTACCTAAAAGTATCTAAATTCTTCTCTACTATAATTCCAGTTTCGAGGGGTTTTACTGTACAGATGTGTTAAAATGAAACATATCTCATACTGATTGGTGTTGGAGAATGTCCGACCTGTACATTGTAATACAAAGTTTACTTTTTCAATACACAAACAGTGCAAACACTTTCAAGGAATATTCTTATTAACTCGTTCCCTCCTATCGATGCCTCTGTAAAAGACTTCTTCTTTTTTTTTTTTTAAACCATTGGGATAAATAGAGCATTTACTCCATTGGAGCAAATGCTCTATTTATATCACAATGATTTAAAAACTACACAATTCTCAATGTTTCCCTTCCTGTATTAAATGCTCCTTTTCGGTAGATTTATTCAAAGAGAAAAATAGTCTTGGAAGGAATGTGTTAATCTGGATCTGTAACTCGATAATCTGTATCCATAAATCAATAATCTGGATCCATAACTCGATGAGCAAAATACAAATTTTCTAAAGTTCAAAGTCTATGAGAGTTCACCCATGTTTAAACTTTTAATTCATATAGCATTATAAAAACTCAGCCAATACATAGTAATAATTTCTTACATAAATATTCATAATTGAAAAAGTTAACTCCTCTGATCAGACAGCTCCTGTAGCAGCTTTTAATCAGAATCTTCTCTATTTGTTTATAAAATATTTTAGATCTTCCATGAATATTCATGAGGTAAAGGGTTAAACAGGCAATAAATGTCAGTTAACCCTTTACTCCATGAATATTTATTTACATGAATATTATTTAGATCATTTGTTATAAAAGCACATGGACACAGGAAATTTTGGCCATGGCAGAAACTCTAGAATCATATCTATATTATATCATAAGCAAACAGAGCAGACCTTGATCACATGGCTCCAATAGGAGCCGTCTGACCTGGGTCTTCTCTGTTTGCAAAGGCGTAGACTAACGTATTTGTGGTGTAAAGGTTTAATTTCTTTCCCCTATTTAACCATTTCCTCCATAAATATGCCTTTCTACGCCTCTGTAATAGTCACTTCTTGAAACCATTGTGATAAATAGAGCATTTGCTCCATAAGAGCAAATGCTCTATATATCACAATGGTTTCTATACTAAACAATTATAACATTTTCCTTTTCTTTAGTAAATGCTCCTTTTCTGTAGATTCAGTCAAAGAGGTTGGGTCCAAATATAGCTATGGAGGAAAGATTTAAAGCTGTTTGCAGAGCTTATCACATACCATTTCTACAAGTAATTGTTGACAGAGTTGATCCTTTGAATGCTGAATTTTCAAAGTGGAATAGTCCATCAGTGTTTAATGATAAGAGTCCATTCAGTATAATGGGTAGAATTTGCAAAATAATTGAATGACAAACAGTGCAGACACTGATCAGAGGGTTCCTATCTGGGTCTACACTGTTTACAAATGCCACAGTATTTCCCATAGTCAAAAGGTTAAACATCTTCATTGTGACCAGATATGAAATGGCACAAACAGAGGTAAAGATAAAGGTGCATACTCAAATACTAAAATCATCCTTTCTCCACCAAACCCTATGTTGTGACCACTGTCACAACATAGGTGTTGGTGGAGAAATAAAGAAGTTATTCTTGAAAATGTTTTAATTTACACATCTTATCTGGAGCTCTAAAATCATCCTTTCTCCACCAAACCCTATGTTGTGACCACTCTTTAGAATCATCTCTTCGAGACGATTTTAAAGAATGGTCACAACACAGGGTTTGGTGGAGAAATAAGGAAGTTATTCTTGAAATGTTTTAATTTACACATCTTATCTGGAGCTCTGACTCAAATACACTGAAAACAAATGAAATACATAATGCTCCAACACACACAGTACTTGTGGATGAAGCTTATACTTCTCATACCAAGATTGTTTGCCATTCCTCTTCCTCCGCCACTGTTCCCTTTTGGAGCTGATCCATCTTTTGGTTTACATGATCTTTGATGAACGGACAGACGGTCTGGAGCAAAACTCCGTCCACAGTTCTCACACTTAAGCAACTGAGCTTGGGAGCTCTTCCAAGCTGCATCATTCATTGCATCAATATCGTAATTTCCACTTCCGTCTACCGCCCTGACTTCTGGTTTCTTTGGAATTCGTCTCCTTTGAGATTTTGGTAACTGATCATTTTCTATTTTCCACTTTTCTAAACACTGAGGTTCATGTACATCTATTGATTTAGTACCATATTTTCGACCACAGATATAGCATAGAACGAACTTAGGTCCAGGTGGAACTATAGCCTTTGGTGGACTGGGGTTATCTGATGTGAAGGTCCCTTCTCGTTTAACACCAGGACCATTAGGTGGCTTTGAGGCTGCCCCATTGCTCTCTTTCCCAGTTGCAGGTTTTGTTGCCCCTTTATTTGTTCCTTTACAGCCCCTTTTATGTACTGCTAGGCGATCAGGGGCAAAAGTCCTGCCACATGTATCACATGGTATAAGCTGAGACTGGGCACTCTGCCACGCTGCCTCATTCATAGCTTCAACATCGTATTTCCCACCTGACTGTACCACTTCAGGTTTCTTTGGCAATGGCCGACGCTGACCTTTTGGCAGTTTGGCATTTTCCACTTTCCATTTTTCCAGACACTGTGGCTCATGGATACTAACAGAGGCCACCCCAAATTTCTGACCACAGATATAACAAAGTACAAAACTTGGTCCAGTTTTCTTCATTTTGTCTGGAGAAGGACTTCGCTTATTTTTATCTGAAACTCTAAAAGTATCTGACCCGTGAACTGTCAGCTGTCCAGTTGTTTCACTCTGTGACCCAGCAACCTCTCTCCTTGTTGTCTGCTTCTCAAGAGGAACAGCGTTTGACTTTGTAACAATCTTTGGGTGAGCAACCGTCGCTGTCTTAGGTCTCAAGTCTAGATCACTCTCTGAACCACCTCCACTTCTAACCCTAACACCCGGCTGTTTGGACTTGTCTGTGAAGAGAATACACTTTGTAAAAGCAAATGAAAAGTACCCATCTACATGTAAGTTCACTTACCTAGATCTTTTAATCCAAGCATTGATACCCAATCAAGCCTACACACTCCTAAGGTAAACGAAAAGTGTTTAATGAATTCCTCTTTGTAAAAGGTTACAATACCGTGATCTAAAGTTATACACCCTTGTTACTGTTTTAATATGGCAGAAACTTTAATAAATTCAAAATGCCCTGCAAGTAATGATATTAAGAATATTCTACCTTTCATGTTTATTCAACTGTGGGCTTTAACAGTGATATCAGGTAGACTGGCTAATGGAATTCCTTACCATGACAAGTACATGTAGATCTGATATTGATTTTTGTAGATAAAGGTATATTATGTCAACAGAATATTGAAAGGTTTATTTTAACTCTTTCTTTGGCTGGCCAATCTATCATTATCTATGCAAACAGTTTGGACCCAGATGACATGCTGAATAAGTCCCCATCTCATTAGGATCCACACTGTTTGATGCCGTTATTATGAGTTTGTAAACAAACAGAAGGAAAATTGGGAAAATGAAAAATAAAGCAGACATCAAATTTTGCATAAGACAATATATGGCAGTGAAAGAGTGAACAGTGATAAACGGTGGTAGACTGGCTGTCTGTGCAAACAGTTTGGATCATATTCAGGTATCATGCTTGCTGATGTTTGATCAAGTGAAAACTTTTGAAACTTATTTACACTCTCCTTAATGAACATTTATACATAAGCAAACAGAGCAGACCCTGATCAGACAGCTCCCATAGGAGCTGTCTGATCTGGGTCTACTCTGTTTGCAAAGGCATGAAAAGGTGTTTATATGAAGAAAAGGATTAAATATACATTGAATTTCATTAACCTTTGACCTACTGGGTAAATTTCAGCAGCCCACTAAATACTTGACCAGCCTTGTATCTAACTCTTTACCTAATGAATATTCATGTCAGAAATAATACCATTATGAATATACATGTACATTAGCTGAATTATTATAATGGCATATATGGACACAGGATGTCTTGGCCAAATTGGCAGAAACTGTAGAGTCGGATCTAGAAAATATTAGATCTGATCCTAGTTTCAATAATAACCAAAACATCCTATGTTCATATGCCATTTTATAAATTCATCTAGTTTATATTCAAGATATCTTTATTTTTTACATATTTTTTTTTTATACATGTATACCTATATTCAAGATATCATTATTTTTACATATACATGTATGTTCAAGATATCATTAATTTTTACATATACATGTATACCGGTATTCAAGAAATCATTATTTTTACATATACATGTATGTTAAAGATATCATTAATTTTTACATAAATATTAATTTGGTAAAAGTTAAATAGTTGTTTAATTTTATTTTTTTTATATAAAAAGTACATGTACTTAAAAGAATTAACAGACTACAAATTTTTCAGAGTTACACAAACACAGACCATTTCCCATATATCCTAGACACAGTCTAATCACAGGTTACAACTAATCGACTTTACGCTTTACACCATGAATATTTATGTAAGAAATAATGACACCATGAATATTAATTAGGTGAAGTTTTACTATGAATACAGAACATTTTGGCCATTCTGTAGAATCGGATCAATATTATTCATTAAAATTCAGAGAGGATCATGATCAGAATCAGTATTGCAAGGGTTAAAATAAAATATTTGGGAAGCAGCGTTTTCTTTCATATTTTTTCCATCTGGATCCAACCAGTTCACACAGATAATCACAGAACATGTAAAGGGTTAATCAAAGACTTCATATTGAAAATTATTGGCATGATTGACTGCATTCCAGTGATCTTTTAAAGCCACTAATTTCTATGACCTACATACTGTTAAAGAAAAAAATAATACGATACTTTTTATCCCTTGATCATGACCTGATAGAGATCTGATTTTGATGCCTTTGCAAAAAGAGTAGACCCCAGATCAGATGACTCCAGGAGGAGCCTTCTGATCAGGGTCTAATCTGTTTATCTATGGAAAAATATAGATCCTCAGGGAGTCCTCTCCTTTGGGTCTACAGTGTTTGCAATGGACTTAGTGACTTGTTTCCCGCACTGAAAGGGTGAATTTGGACTGTAAGTAACCCCTTACCTTGACCCTTTCCTTCATATAAACACATTTTGACACATTTGCAAACAGAGTAGACCCAGATCAGATGGCTCCTATAGGAGCCATCTGATCAGGGTCTGCTTTGTTTGCTTATGGAATTTGATAGGTCTGTTTCTTTAGTTTCTAAAATGGCTACAGTGTTCCACTTTCCTTATTTCATTATAACTAGTTTGTCCATGAATACCGTATTCAGCAGGTATTGAAATTTGGAATAAATATAGGACAGGAAAAAAGTTAACAATAGAGTCCACCCAGTATGAACTAACTGTAATTAACCCTTTACCTCATTAATATTCATGTAAAAAGTATGACATCATGAATATTTATTACCTGAACTTTTACAATGGTGTATGAATACAGTAAGCAGGTGGTTGCTTAATGCAGAGCAAAAGTAATGCAGAAATCTCCTACAGGATCTTCTGCATTACTTTTGACCTGCATTAAGCTACATCCTGGCTTACAGTCCCTTATTGTCATACAGTGAAACCTCTCTAAACCGGACGTTAATTTTGGTATAAATATCGGTTTTGGGGACAGGTGGCAGCTTAATGCAGGGTGAAAGTCATGCAGAAAGCTCCTCTTGGAGCTTTCTGCATGACTTTCACCCTGCATAAAGCAGCCACCTGCCTAAAAGTAGCTAAATTATTCTCTTCTAGAATTCCGGTTTAGAGGGGTTTTACTGTACCCCATTTTTATGGTCACTTAAGACAGGTTCTACCATACTTAATAGAAAACTGTTTTTTTTTAATCATATTTTCTTTCATTTTAGCTGTCAATAACATTTTAGTATTTTTTCATAAAATTTTATCACCCTAGCAGTCTGAACAATTTTTCCACTTCTATCATCAAACATTTTCTTCTACGTCTATAATTATGTTCTTGCAAAAATAGAAAATATATGAGTGTTATAAAAGTTCGGAATCTGATCAGATTTAAAGTTACTCAGTATCTCAAAGATTGAACCTTTTACCTCATACAGGGACACCTATTGGCACCTTTGCACAGAGTAGACCCAGATCCTGTAGGAGCCCTGATCAGGGTCTGCTCTGTTTGCTTAATTAAGAAATAATAAACATCTGATTCTACGATTCTCACCATGGCCAAATATCCAGAAAAAAGGTATTCTGTCTAGTTTTATTAAACTTGAACAGATTTTATGAACAACACTGTATAATTCACTAAACCCTTTAAAAACTGAATTTTCAAATGTACAATTCCAAAAGTCATAAAGGTCAAGCTTACCATGAATATTCAGGATTTTTTTTAAAAAAGAAAAGTGTAACATGACAAACAGTGCAGACCCTGATGAGATTCTCCTCCAGCAGTCCCCCTCATCTGGGTCTACACTCTTTACAAAGGACACTTAGGGACTCATTTTCATCAGTGAAAGTTGGTTAGTTTAAATTTCTTTACCTCTTAACATAAATATAAAAGCAAACATTAGCACTCAATAACATAAATGTTTGCTTCACAGAACATTGGATTTGATATTGGTAGAAACAGTAGAGTTGGATATATTAAAATTTCATAAGCAAACAGAACAGACCCCGATTCGGAGCCATCTGATCTGGGTCTGCTCCATTTGAAATGTGTGAAAAGGCATTTATATGAAGGGTGTATTTATGGAGGAAAGGGTTAATTAAACTTAATCAAAAATTTACAACTACATGTACTGCCATGGCAAAAAAATGCATGTGTTCATTTGCATTATAAAGAGATAACCTAATTAACCCTTCGCTTGCTATTCGCATCAATATACGTACCTGTAAATAGTGAAGACCCAGATGAGACAGCTCCTGTAGGAGCTGTCTCATCAGGGTCTGCACTATTTACAAGTTGATTGTGCAACCAGTGCACTCCACAGCAGTGATTGCACAGCGAAATACTTGTACACAGTGAAGATATATGTATGGTAAAGAAGGAGAAATGTATTTTAAAATTCAGCAAAAGAAGGGTTAATATTCATGATGTCATTATTTTGTACATAATGTAATACATGTGATAGCTTAACACTTTACTCCATGAATAGTTTTGCAAGAAATAATTACATCATGAATATTAATTAGATTAATTCTTATAATGGCACATTAACATAAGAAAATTTGGATCATGACATCATGAAAATTTGTCAGATTGATTTTTAAAATGGTATATTAACACATATAAGTTTTGCCAAAGCAGAAACTGTAGGTTCTGATCTACATTATTCCCCTATAGGATCCTCTGGTCTGGGTTTACTCTCCTTGCAAAGCATATATGGTGTATTTTTCAAGAAAAGGTTTAAAGAACTCTGACTAACCGATTTGTGCCTTGAGACCCTTAACCCATTCCCACTTAGGCTATTTTAAGACCCAACCACTTTGAAAATATCTACCGAAAAGGAGCATTTACTAGAGAAAAGGTTAAGTTTAGATTTGAGTAGTCTTGAAACCATTGTTATAAATAGAGCATAACCCTTAAGTATTTGGACTGACCTACTTAGGTAAATGGTGCAGACCCAGATCAAAAGGCTCTGATCAGGGTCTACACTATTTGCTACTACATAAATATTAGTCTCATTTAACCCTTCCCTTCATATAAATACCTTTTCACACATTTGCAAACAGAGAAGATCCTGATCAGACTCCTATAGGAGCCATCTAATCAGGGTCTGCTCGGTTTGCTTATGGTATAATATAGATCTGAATCTATAGTTGCTGCCTGAGCCAAAACATCCTGTGTACATAATTATGCCATCATAAAAAATCAGCTAATAAATATTCATGATGCCATTATTCTTTACATGAATATTAAACAAGGAAAGGGTTAAAGTTATCAAAATGGTACCTGATTGAATTATTCAGCTTTACAAAAACATGGAGACAGCAGATTGGTTTCCAAATATTTCGATAATTAGGTAACTTAACCCTTTCCCCAATCATAAATACGCCTTTCTACATGTATTCCTTTGCAATCAGATAAGACTCAGATTAGACGGCTCCTATCGGAGCCGTCTGATCAGGGTCTGCTCTGTTTGCTTATGAAATAATAATACAATTCTAATTTTTCTGCCATGGCCAAAAATGCATGTGTTCATTTGCATTATAAAGAAATAATCTAATTAACATTCATGATGTCATTATTTTGTACATAAATAATCATGAAGTAAAGGGTTATTACACTCCTGGGGTTCTTACCTGGTTTACATGATCTCTCGTGAATAGTCAGCCTATCTGGCATAAAAGTTCGTCCGCAGTTTTTACAAGCTATCAGCTGACCCTGAGCACTTTTCCATGCTGCCTCATTGAATCTCTGGACATCTTTTCCATCACTGTTACCCACTGATGGTAGGAGTTCGGGTCGAGTGGGGGTCTTACGTCTCTGACGTTTGGGCAATTTGTCATTCTCGACCTTCCACTTTTTCAGACACTGTGGTTCATGAATTGATAATGAAGAGGAGCCAAACTCTCTCCCGCAGATGTAACAAATGACTGTTTTCTTCCCGACAGCTGGTGGCATGTCTTCTCTGTATTACGGTAAACTGACAAGGAAAAGACAAAGTAAATTCACCTTTTGCATGCTTAATTGTTAACATGGAAAGGTCTGTGACAAGTTTCATGGTAAAGTCCATTCAGTGTCAAAAGGATCAAATTTACCAGAGCATTTTGAATGATAACAAGTGGCAACTCTAATCATTATCAGCAGATTCCTTGAGAAGCTGGGTCTGCACTGTTTGGAAATACCAGTTCACTGTTTTGCCTAACTCAACTTTGAATGATGAATATTCAAAGAGGAATCATCCGTGAATGTTTAACTATAGAGTCCTGACAGTATGCAAGTCTTAACTGTTCTGGAGGAGTCTGAATGACAAACAGTGCAGACCCTGATCAGAGGGCTCCTCTAGGTGCCCTCTGATCTGGGTCTACACTGTTTGCAAATGCCAGTACACTTGTACTTAAAGGGTAAAGCACTTGCATTATTCACTAACCTGGCTCTTGCTTGTAAACAAAGTGGCATGACAAGAATCATTTCCCCCCACAGAGTCGTTGCTTTAGGCAGAATCTCTAAACTACTACTGCAATAACCCCATATATCTTGGCAGTTGTACTTAGTAATTGTCACCTGCAAACTTTGTTGTCTGTTACCAATTCTTAACCCTTTACCTGTTTAATATTCATGTAAGAAATAATGACATGATAAATATCTATTAGCTGAATTTTATTTTGTAGATTTTTTAAGACAATTCTATGCATGACAAACACTGTAGAATCAGATCTATATCATGTCATAAGCAAATATAGCAGACCCTGGATCTACTCTGTTTGCAAATGTGTGAAAAAGCATATATATGAGGAAAAGAGTCAATGTAGATTTTCCCCCATTATTCATGAGTGCAAAGAGTTAACCCTTTACTCCATGAAATACACCTTTCTATGCCTTTGCAAACACAGTAGACCCAGATCAGACGGTTCCTATAGGAGCTGTCTGATCAGAACCTGTTGTTTGCTTATGGTGTAATATAGATATGATTCTACAGTTTTTGTCATAGTCAAAACATTCTGTGTCCATGTGCTATTATAACAACGAATCTAATTAAATTATTCGTGATGTCATTATTTCTTACATGATTTTTCATGGACTTTTAAAAAGGGTTAAACACTAAGTTATTTTTAGTAGAGGCCCAGATAAGATGCATAAATTAAAACAATTTTCAAGAAGAATAACTCCTTTATTTCACCACCAACCCCTATGTTGTGACCACTCTTTCGAGTTGCCTCTTCGAGAAAATTCTTGTGAGTGGCCACAACATAGGCTTTGGACAAAAAAATATGATTTTATTATCTGATTACGCACCTTTATCTGTTGCTCTGTTTTTAGTTTGAATATTGTTACCTTGTTCACATCTAAAAGTACTTTCCTTCTTCCATTTCTTTTCAAATATTTTGCCAGAGAGTCAAACAGCTTGGATCCTGGTAAACTTCTTGTCTGGTTCTAATCTATTATTAACCCTTTACTCCATGAATATTCATGTAAGAAATAATGACATCATGAATATTAATTAAATTACTTTTTACAATGGCACATAATCGCAGGAATATTTGGCCATGGCAGAAACTGTAGAAACATATCTATATTATATCTTAAGCAAACAGAGCAGACCCTGATCAGACGGCTTCTAAAGGAGCTGATCTGGGTCTACTCTGCTTGCAAAGGCGTAGAAAAGCATATTTATGGAGTAAAGGGTTAGTGGTAACCATGTAATAATCCATAATGTTGAAAGAGACTTGCTATACATATTGTCTTCACTAAATATACCAGACTGAATTCACTATTTGTTCCTATAGGAGCCGTCTGATCAGTGACTGCTCTGTTTGTTTATTGAATTCTACAGTTTCTGCTACGGTTAAATTCCTATGTTCCACTACCATTAAACAATTTAACAAATTAATATTCCATGATGTAATTATTTCTTACATCAAAATTCGTTAAAAGGCTACTTGATAAACAAAACACCAGAGTATACACTACAGTTCTAAAGAATTAATTATCAATTTCGTATACAGGCAAATTATGAAATCTATGGTACACAAGAAGTGGAGTGAGTATTATAAATTAAGCAGATAGCAACAGCTTACTATAAGCTTCTTAACCCTTTCCCTGTTCTGTGTTTATTCCGAAGTTCAATACCTACTGAATATTCATGGATAAAATAGTTATAATGAAATATGGAAGTTGGAACATTGTAGCCATTTTAGAAAGCAAAGAAACAGATCTATCAAATTCTATTAGCAAACAGAGTAGACCCTGATCAGACGGCTCCTCTAGGAGCCATCTGATCTTGGTCTACTCTGTTTGCAAATGCGTGAAAACACGTTTATATGAGGGAAAGGGTTAACCCTTTAAATGTGGAATTTTCAGTGGAATGATCCATCATGGTCTTACCATTTCCTTCATATAAACGCCTTTTCACCCATTTGCAAACAGGGTAGACCCAGATCAGACAGCTCCTGTAGGAACCGTCTGATCAGGGTCTGCTCTGTTTGCTAATGAAAGTTTAAATTAGAAGATATGACTCTACCAATACCAAACAATCCTATACACCGTTATAAACATTTTGCTAATAAATATTCATAATGTCATTATTTCTTATGAATATTAAACAGGGAAAGGGTTAATGAAAGAGAAGAGTATTATTTGAAGGAAGATTCTGAATGACAAACAGTGCAAACCCTTATCCGGGGGGGGGGGTCCTCTACAAGCCCCCTAATCTGTGTCTTCACTGTTTTCAATATACTTGTATCCTGCATTCAAAAGGTTAAATACCATATTAATGAACTTGTGATAAAATTAACCCTTTCCCTGAACAAAATTAACCCTGTTCAGTGTTCATGTAAGAAATAATGACAACATGAATATTTATTAGATAATTTTTTATCATATTATCTTTTCAAAGGAATTTTTTTGCTTTGACAAAAACTGTAGAATTAGATCTGTATTACGTCAAAAGCAAACAGAGCAGATCCTGATCAGATGGCTCCTATAGGAGCCATCTGATCTGGATCTACTCTATTTGCAAATGCTTGAAAAGGCATTTATACGAGGGAAAGGGTATAAAAAACAGTTTAAATGCAAATGAGACATGGATGAGCATTTCATTAGGATCCAAACTATCTGATACTCTGAAATTAGTTTTGGTAAATGATAGAAGATAAATACTTTTATTGATAGTATTCAGTAAGCAACATACTATTTCATATGATAGTAACACTTATTGTTCACTGGGTTAATATGACTTATTGTTCACTGGGTTAATAATTAATCTTATGAGGCTATGAGGTAAGCTCCACAAACCTCTTCTCACACCTGTCACAATAAAGTGCACCTGCTAGACCCTTGCTGAAAGTTCAAAAGGGAATGGTCTATCACTGTTCAACCCTTTATTCCATAAATATGCCTTTCTATGCCTTTGCAAACAGAGTAGACCCACATCAGAAGGTTCCTGTTTGCTTATGATATAATATAGATAGGATTCATTAGTTTCTGCCAAAACCAAAAGCCATCAATTCCTGTGTTCATGTACATTTGTAAAAAAAATCAACTAAGAAATATTCATGATGTCATTGTTTCTTACATGAATATTCATGAAATAAAGGATTAACAAGGAACAGCCTGAGATGGGTCTTCACTGTCTGCAAATGCCAATTAACCCATTAACTCATATGGATGCTTTTTGATACCTCTGATAAAGTCATTTTTTGAAACCATTGTGATAAAAGGAGCAAATTAATGCTCCATTTATCACAATAGTTTCAAAACAAGACAATTCTAAGACTTACCCTAGATTTATTCAATGAGGCTGGATGTAAAAATAGCCTATGAGGTAATGGGTTAAGCCTTTACTAAATTGATAAACCTGCCATTTAAACCTTTTGCCAACATAACAGATACAGTCTCTACTGTATGAGTAGTCTGATCAAGGTCTGCTCTGTTTCTGTGCTTATATATTACAGATTTCATTCTCTACCGGCCGTGTGCAATAGCAATATATTTCCCTATATATAAATTTAAATACAACAAGATCTAACTGTAAAGGGTTACGTTAAATTACTGGATGTTACAGGATACCCTCCAAAGGACATACCATGCATATAGATGAGCAAAATCAGGACAATACCTAAATTTTGACCAATCACCGACCACCACTGGGTTACAATGGCAACTAACACTTTTGAAACACCTGCCATTAAACTTGGGGTTCCCAGATACCCCTACAATATACCAATTTTTGGTAAAATCAAATAATATCTCATTTTCGATCAATCAGATGCCACCATTCTGTTACCATGGCAATCAACTCTTCGAAACACATATGATTGAGTTCGAGTACCACTACATACCAATTTTCAGCAAAATTGAACAATATCTGAATTTTGACAGATCTCGAGGCTACCATTCAGTTACAATAGCAACCAAAACTTTCAAAACACTTACCAATCCATTTGGAGTACAGAAGTATCCTACATACTCATTTAAGTAAATTAGAACAATATTTAAATATCGTCAAAGAATATTTAAATTTTGACCAATCAATCAAAGATCGCCATTCAGTTACTATGGTAACTTTTTAATACTTTCCTTCATATAAACGCCCTTTCACGCCTTTGCAAACAGAGAAGACCCAGATCAGATTGCTAGCTCCTGTAGGAGCCATCTGATCAATATCTGCTTATGGCATATATATATAGATCTGATTCTACAGTATGTATATTATATATCTGCTTGAGTAAATGAGCCAAAACATCCCATGTTCAAATGATATTTATAAAAGATTTTAATGATGTCATAATTTCTCACATGAATATTCAACAAATAAACGGAAGGGCTGAAAAACAAAAGCTAAATGCATATCTGCACATAACCATAATGTTCATTAAATGCAATGCCTAGTTTAAATAACATACAGTAGTTAAATTCAAATATATAGCATACCTGATAAGACGAATGATTCGTTGTATATAAGAATCCATCTGATAGACAAGTTTATGGTCCATCTCTAAGTCATAAAAATGATCACATCTTAGCCATATTTACAGTAGTCTGGACTACCTTTGAGAAGTCCCATGGTTTAATTGTATCAAAACAATTTCATTACATACTGTTGACATTACTTTCTATGTTTTAATTAAATCTGGTTTAGAACAAAAGAATTCATAAATATTCAATGTCAGCTGAATTAACTTCCTGAATGTTTAAATCAATAAATATGTTATCTAGATAAAAAAAAAATCCCGCAACAAACTCTACACAATCACACATGTGGGCATTGACAATATTCAGTTTCTGTTGCACTAGGTCCTACATCTGGTGCTTATATGGAGCCTGATGTGATATATTTTTCAAAGTACGCTTACATAACCCATAGCAATGACCCACTTTTAAATTATTCATTTCCACAATTCTAAGACACTGTATTGTGAAGGATGCTGGTTTGGATGGGGGCAGCCATTTATAAACAAATCATCTCCGACTTGGCAACAGTCAACATCGTATTTATCAGCCACATATTACCGAACAGACAGGCATACCAAATTTATTTGGAAAGAGTGAATTTTCACGTCTGCTATTTGATAAAAACAAAATATTACAGTATCATCCACAGACGCCGGTATTTAAATTAAAAAGGTGTGAAAAAACGATGCAAGGGGGACAACTCCAGTTATTGCCTGTTCGACAATCTTCGGAGAAGAATAACGGAAATTCCCGGACAGTGAATCTGTCAACATCATGTGAAGAATGGCCAGACCAGGGTCATCTAACGCTTTATACAGACCAAATAGTTCAGTTACTGTTGCACCCAAGCTTAAAGATTTTGTATTCACCGAAAAACTTGGGAGTGGTACCTATGCAACGGTTTATAAAGCATACAGGAAGGTAATGATATTGGTTTTCGTGGCTACTTTCTGTTGTCAAATTATTGAGAGAAGCCTATTTGAATTCAAAATAATCATCTTCCTTTAGTATATATACAAACATTTTTACTTTAATGTATACACATATATAGCTTATAATATTAATTTGAAAATTATTGTAAATTCCATTACAAAAAACGATGGACAAAGAGTTAATTTTGAAAGTGAACCTACATGTATTTCCAGAGACCTATATTACGTTTATCGGACACTGCTATTTCCAAATTCCAATATAGATGGAGTCCTTGAAGTCATGTAATATTTATTGATCAAGTCGTGTATTCTAAATGTGTTTCATTTAAGATGAATATAATCAATTGGAATATTCGTCAAGTGTATGGTCACCCAGCACTCAGGTAAATATAAATAGAATAGAAAAGGTCCAAAAAAGAGCTGTGAGATGGACAACACATAACTATTCATACTATAATAGCGTAACAGCACTCCGGGAGGGCCTGGGTTGGCAGACTATGAAAGACAGACGTGACCTAGGACGGCTCCTTATATTTTACAAAATTGTGTATGGGCTGGTAGCCATGCCCTTGCCGTCTTATCTAGAAAGGCCTACGAGAATGACCCGCCACATGCACCCTTTATCTTTCCGACAGGTACACACCACAGCAAACTACTTCAAATATTCTTTTTACCCTTACACGGTGGTGATGTGGAACAGCCTACCAGCGGACGCAGTCCTTCAGCCTGATCTCGAGGGGTTCCGTAACATCTTAAACCCCTCCCTCATCTCAAACCGCCCCTGAGGCCTGGGATCAGTGTTTTTAGCTTCTTTGTTTTCACCTATTTTAACACCTGTCTCACTTTATTTCTCCTCTCTATCCTTCTTTTGAAGTCTTCCTTTCACAACTTTTATTTGCTTTTAATCTGCACGACGCACAAACCCCTCATGCCGATAATACACGACAAGTGGAGTCCGGCATTATAAATAGATAGATAGATAGATAGATATAATGTAAAGGTCGACTCAATATGAAAAACGAATAGCATGACAAGCAAATTAAATGGACTAAATGAAGTCAATTTAATTAACCCACCCAATCCACTTTGCACATTTGAAAAAGAAGACAGTACAAGCTATAGGCCTGGTGCACAGTTACTGAATTGGTCCTCATTTTTGTACTCTAAATGGTGATATCGAGCTACTTTCGGTTTAGACGATATCCTAGCTTCTGTATAAGACGGCAACCATCACAAAATTGGCATGCTGTCATAACCCTTTCATTCATATTATAAACGCATTTTCATGCATTTGCAAACAGAGAAGACCTAGATCAGAAGGCTCCTATAGGAGCCGCCAGATCAGGGTCTGCTCTGTTTGCTAATGGAATTTGATAAGTTGTTTCTATACTTTCTAAAATGGCTACCAAAAAAAGTACAATGTTCCACCTTCCATATTTCATTGTAACTAGTTTGTCCATGAATATTCAGGTATTTATGAATTTGGTATAAACATACAAATGTAGAACAGGGAAAGGGTTAACAGATCAGTCATGGATTCATAGACTTTCTATCATATAACTCTGATTACCATATGTGAAATATAGGATTAAAACTTGAATTAAATTAAATTTCCCTGTTCAGTGTTGAATATTCATGTAAGAAATAATGACATCATGAATATTTATTAGCTGATTTTTTTATAATTGGGGTTTGCACACACATTTCAGCCATGGCAAGTGCTGGGTAAATCATATATATTTCCATAAGCAAACAGAGCAGACCCTGTTCAGAGCCGCCTGATCTTGGTCTGCTCTGTTTGCAAAGGCGTGAATAGGTGTTATATGAGGGAAAGGGTTAAGGACTAACAATTATCAATACTAGGTCGATTATCCAAAACTTTGGATTGTTTTCCTCCCAATTTTATATCATATTTTTTGTACATTTAACTAAATTAACCTAGCCATTTTTGTGATATTAAGCTTGCCATATATATACATGTATGCCTTTTAATGCCTTTGCAAACAGAAGTAGACCAACATGAGATGGCTCTTGTAGATCAGGGTCTACTTTGTTTGCTCATGGAATATTATAGATATCATTCTACAGTTTCTGCAATGGTCAACAATCCCTGTGTAACAGTGTTCAGTTGTCATTATAAAAAAAATCTGGAAATTCATATTCATGATGTCATTATTTCTTACATGAATATTCATGGAGTAAACGCCTAAAAGGGTGAACCCTTTCCTTCAATAAACACATTTTCACACATTTGCAAACAGAGTAGACCTATAGAAGCTGTCTGATCAGGATCTGCTCTGTTTGCTAATGGAATTTGAAAAATCTGTTTCTTTACTTTCTAAAATGGCTACAATGTTCCACCTTCCATGAAAATTCAATAGCTATTGAAATTTGAAATAAACATAGAACAGGGAAAGGGTTAATCTGTATTCTAAAGACTTCTACTCTATTTACAGACTGGTTCCCGAGAAGTTGCAGCCATAAAGTGTGTGCTGAAGAGCAGTCTGAACAAAACGTCAACTGAAAACTTATTGACAGAAATTGGTCTATTGAAGAAACTCAAGCATGAAAATATTGTGGAGCTCAAAGATTTTCAGGTTGGTTGGTTTGTCTATATTCTGTATCAGTTATGATGAAACTGTATTTCAGTACTCTAAAACTGCTAACATTGCCATGGTGTGTTACAGGTTTTCTCTAATAAACACTTCCAGGGACTTTACCTCATAGATAATGCTTTTAATGCCTTTAAAAATAGAGTGGACCCATATCAGATTGCTCCTGTAGGAACCATCTAATCTGGGTCTGTTTTGTTTGCTTATGGACTTTTATAGAACGCATTTTACAGTTCCTTGCATGACCAGAAATTAATGTGACATTACAAAAACAAGCATTATTGAATATTTATGAAGTGATACATCATTACATAAATATTCATGAATGAAATGGTTACGGTTTTCAATGACTTTACTCTTACATTCCTCAGCATCAACAATATTGAAATGTTCAAGCAGTGAAAGTACTGAAAAAAGGTGGCAGATGTAGTGGACACTTTCAGTATTAACAATTCCTGTTTATGTGACTATGAGAACAAAACATCTTTTGTTCTCATAGGTTTTATGTGGCTAATTTTCATTGTTAGCAGGATTTTTCGAGAAAAATCTCGGCTTATAGTGTGGCGAAAACGGGCAGGCGGTGGGGCGGCATGCAGTCGTTAACAAAACTTTAACATTGCTTATAACTTCTGAATTACTTAAGCTAGACTATTCATATTTGGTATGCAGATAGATTGGGTGAAGGCCATTCATTTGATACAAGGATACATGAAATCAGGTCAAGGTCACTATTTCGAAAACTTTGCCGTTTTTATACACCCACCTAATAAAGGTGGTCGTATATTGTCGTGGCCCCCTGTCCGTCCGTCCGTCCGTTCGTTCGTTCGTTCGTCCGTCAACATTTTGTTTGTCCGCTGTTTTCTGGGAAAACTATTTGAGAGATATTAATGAAACTTCACACAAATGTTAAATGCATCAAGATCTGAAGCTGAGTTGATTCTGAGGTTCATTTGATTTTTCATTTCAGAGTTATGGCCCTTGTCCTTAAAAAATATGCAAATAGTTTGTCCGCTGTTTTCTGGGAAAACTATTTGACAGATATTAATGAAACTTCACACAAATGTTTAATGCATCAAGATCTGAAGCTGAGTCGATTCTGAGGTTCATTTGATTTGTCGTTTCGGAGTTATGGCCCATTTACTTAAAAAATAATGCAAATACATGCAAATAGTTTGTCCGCTGTTTTCTGGGAAAACTATTTGACAGATATTAATGAAACTTCAAACAAATGTTTAAAGCATCAAGATCTGAAGCTGAGTCGATTCTGAGGTTCATTTGATTTTTCATTTCAGAGTTATGGTCCTTGTCCTTAAAAAATATGCAAATAGTTTGTCCGCTGTTTTCTGGGAAAACTATTTGACAGATATTAATGAAACTTCACACAAATGTTTAATGCATCAAGATCTGAAGCTGAGTCGATTCTGAGGATTATTTGATTTGTCATTTTGGAGTTATGGCCCTTTTACTTAAAAAATAATGCAAATACATGCAAATAGTTTGTCCGCTGTTTTCTGGGAAAGCTATTTGACAGATATTAATGAAACTTCACACAAATGTATAATGCATCAAGATCTGAAGCTGAGATGATTCTGAGGTTCATTTGATTTGTCGTTTGGGAGTTATGGCCCTTGTCTTTAAAAAATATGCAAATAGTTTGTCCGCTGTTTTCTGGGAAAACTACTTGAGAGATATTAATGAAACTTCACACAAATATTTAATGCATCAAGATCTGAAACTGAATTGATTCTGAGGATCATTTGATTTTTCATTTCAGAGTTATGGCCCTTGTCCTTGAAAAATAATGCAAATAGTTTGTCCGCTGTTTTCTGGGAAAACTATTTGACAGATATTAATGAAACTTCACAAAAATGTTTAATGCATCAAGATCTGATGCTGAGTCGATTTTGAGGTTTATTTGATTTTTTGTTTCGGAGTTATTGCCCTTTTACTTAAAAAAATGCAAATAGTTTGTCCGCTGTTTTCTGGCAAAACGGTTTGACAGATATTAATGAAACTTCATACACATGTTTAATGCATCAAGACCTGAAGCTAGGTCGATTCTGAGGATCATTTGATTTGTTGTTTCGGAGTTATGGCCCTTGCACTTAAAAAAATAATGCAAATCTATGTAAATATGAGGATGGCCATAACTTTTTCATTTGAAATGATATTTACTTCAATTTTTTTATATGGTTAAACCTTAATGTGAATTTTCACATATATTGCGGGGGGTTTGATATGTCATTTTATTCCAAAGTTATGGTCCTTGAACTTCGTGTGTTCGTTGCTTTGTTAGTCAGTCAACTTTTAGTTTGTCTGTTGTTTTCTGGGAAAACTATTAAAATGATATAAATGAAACTTAAGACAAATGTTTTAAGCAACAAAATATGAAGCTGAGTTTATTTTGAGGTTCAATCAGTTTGTCTTTACAGAGTTATGGCCGTTTGTCTTTACAGAGTTATGGCCGTTGCACTTTACAAAAATCTGCAAAAATGAGGATTAGCTGTAACTTTTTTATTTAATAAGATATTCACTTCATTTTTTTAAAAAATAGTATCACCTTAATATGGAAATCAAGATCTGAAGCACAGATTAGAAAATGTCAACACTTATAAGGCATGTTGAATCAGAGAAAGTTTGCAAGTGGGCGTATTATGTACCGTATGCGGTACTCTTGTTAACAAATTTTAACATTGCTATAACTTCTGAACTACAAATGCCAGGTAATTCACCTTTGGTATACAGATAGCTTGGGTGATGGCCTAGCACTTGATACAAAGATATATGAAATCAGGTCAAGGTCAAGGTCACTATTTCCAAAACTTTGCTGTCATTAACAAAACTTTAAAATTGCTTATAACTTCTTAATTACTTAAGCTAGACCATTCATATTTGGTATGCAGATAGCTTGGGGGAAGGCCTTTCACTTGATATAAGGATACATGTAATCAGGTCAAGGTCGCTATTTTCAAAACTTTGCCATTTTTAACAAACTTTAACATTACTATAACTACTGAACTACAAATGCTAGGTAATTCATCTTTGGTATACAGATAGCTTGGGTGAAGGCCTTTCACTTAATACAAGGATACATGATGAAATCATGTCAAGGTCACTATTTCCAAAACTTTGTCGTCATTAACATAACTTTAACACTGCTTATAACTTCTGCTTATAACGTCTGGATTACTTATGCTAGACCATTCATATGTAGGATGCAGATAGCTTAGATGAAGGCCTTTCACGTAATACAAGGATACATGAAATCAGGTCACGGTCAAGGTCACTATTTCGAAAACTTTGCCGTTTTTAACAAACTTTAACATTGCTATAACTTCTGAACTACAAATGCTAGGCAATTCATATTTGGTATACAGATAGTTTTGGTAAAGGTCTTTCACTTGATACAAGGATACATGAAATGAGGTCAAGGTCAAGGTCACTATTTCCAAAACTTTGCCGTCGGTAACAATACTTTAACATTGCTCATAACTTCTCAATTACTTAAGCTAGACCATTCATATTTGGTATGCAGATAGCTTGGGTGAAGGCCTTTCACTTGATACAAGGATACATGAAATCAGGTCAAGGTGAAGGTCACTATTTCGAAAATTTTGCCATTTTTAACAAACTTTAACATTGCTATAACTTCTGAACTATAAATGCTAGGCATTTTATCTTTGGTATACAAATGACTTTGGTGAAGGCCTTTCAGTTGATATAAAGATATTTGAAATTAGGTCAAGGTCAAGTTCACTATTTAGACAACTTGGCCATCATTGAAAAACTTCCAACATTTTTTCTTAACTGCTGAAACTCATATGCTAGACAATTCATATATATGGTATGGAGATAGCTTGGGTGAATGCCTTTAAGTTGATATAAGGATACATGAAATTGGGTCAAGGTCACTATTTTGAAAACTTGACTGTTTTTAACAAAGGTTTAACATTTTGCTATAACTTCTAATCCACAAGTGCTAGGCAATTTACCTTTGGAATTCAGATAGCTTTGGTAAGGACATTACGGATGACATAAAGATACCTGAAATCAGGTCAAGGTCACTATTTTGAAACATTGGTTGTCATTAAAATGTTGTTATAACTTCTGGCCTACATGGGCTAGAAAATTTATATTTGGTATACAGATAGCTTGGGTGAAAGCCTTTCAATTGATACAAGGATACATGAAATTGGGTTTAGGTCAACAGAAAAAAATCCGGCTTTAATGCGGTTTCCGCATTTTTTGCATGTATGTGGATATTTTGAACAAAAGAATAGCCACATACATTCAGTCAGTAAGAATGTCCATCTGTCTGCCATTCCGCATCAATCAGTTGTCCAGAAATTTTTTGGAAGTCGTTTTGAGATATTAACTTTATATATTTGGTATAAAGCTACATCTAGATGAGTTACAGCTTGAGATGGAATCTCAATCTGTTTGAATAATTTTTGCCACATTTATGGCCCTTGGACTATTTTTTGGTCAAATTTTCCTTTGTCTTGAGGGTTTTTAAGTGGTTAGAGATATAGACTTTATATTTGGTATAAAGCTAAATCTAGATGAGTTACAGCTTAAGATTAAATCTCGGTGCATTTGAATATGGTCCTTGAACTTTAGATTTTTCATCAAATTTTCTTTTCTTCCGACTTTCTTTGGAAATTATTTGATGATATTGATTTTATATTTGGCATAAAGCTAAATCTGGATGATTTACGGCTTAAATTGGAATATTGGTCTGGCAGAATATTTTTGTCAGAGTTATGGTCCTAGAACTTGAATATTTTGTGAAAAGATACCTAGGTATTGAACTTTGGAGTTTGTTGACACTAATACAAAACAAAATGCTGCTTTACCTTATTAGTTGACATTGTCTGGCAGCAGCCATAACTCTTCTATGAATTTTAACAAAGTTATCCCCCTTTTGGACTTATAATTTTTGGAAAAAATTGTTTCTGTTTTTTTTAAAAAAAAAACCCAACATGTTTGATCTTTGAATATTATGTGTGAGAAGTGATAGATTTGATTCAATAAGTTTGATATACAGATTCTTGTATGAATGTGCAGCACATATAGGCTAATAAGGGCTTTTCATTAAATTGTGACAAAGAGTTCAACCTGTAGGGGACTATGGCATTGCCTTCAATGCTCCCATAATTTGTTTACATGTATTTGATAGCAATGTTTCCCATTGTACATCGCAAAGTAATAGGTTTGTCATGAGGAACAACTTGTTTTCTATTTATCATTACAGTGGGATGACACATACATATACCTCATCATGGAGTACTGTAGTGGAGGTGATCTGTCTCGATTTGTACGCAGCAAACGGATGTTGCCAGAGCACATAGTCAGAAAATTCTTACGGCATATAGGTTAGCATGTTGCTTTGAAATTCAAACTCTTCAAATTCATGAATTATAATTACTCCTTCCTCTATTCAATATGTCATGTAGGAAATAATGATATCATGAATAGTAATTGAATTATTTTTTATAGTGGCATATGAACACAGGACATTTTGGTGAGGCAGAAACTGTAGAATCAGGTCTATAGTAAACTTAAGCAAACAGAGCAGACCCTGGTCAGATGGCTCCTATAGGATCCCTCTGATCTGGGTCAACTCTTGTTTGCAAATGTGTAGAAAAGGTGTTTATATGAAGCAACCCTTCGCTTGCTGAATTTTGAAATACATTTCTCCTTCTTTACCCATGCCCTGTTGTATAATTACATATATCTTCACTGTGTACAAGTATTTCGCTGTGCAATCACTGCTGTGGAGTGCACTGGTTGCACAATCAACTTGTAAATAGTGCAGACCCTGATGAGACAGCTCCTGCAGGAGCTGTCTCATCTGGGTCTGCACTATTTACAGGTAGGTATATTGACATGAATAGCAAGCGAATGGTTAATACCAGGTATATAAGAAGTATTGTCTCATAAATCTGACTGGTTCCATGCATTTCATATGGAATGATTATGAGAATAGGTTTGTTCATTGTTTTCATTGCATACTCAGACCAGACATCATGTCAAAAACACAGTATATGATTAATTAGAATGTACATCATTTCCTAGGCTTAGGTTTATAGTACTAATGATCATCATTTTATTACTAATATCCCTTTACTCCATAAATATGCCTTTCTACTCCTTTGCAAACAGAGTAGACCCAGATTGGATGGCTCCTATAGGAGCCGTTTGATCAAAATCTGCTATGTTTGCTTATGATATAATATTGATATGATTCTACACTTTCACCATGGCCAAAATTCCTGTGTTTGTGTGTTATTAATAGGAGCCGTCTGATCAGGGTCTGCTCTGTTTGCTTATGGTGTATGATATAGATCTGATTCTACAGTGTCTGCCTGAGTCAAAATGTCCTGTGTACATGTGCCGTCATAAAAAATCAGCTTATAAATATTGATGATGTCTATTATTGATGTCATTATTGCTTACATGAATATTTAATAGGAAAAGGGTTAAGAAGACTAAGCCCGGACATGTTCTGTGTAGTACTGAGTTTATACATATCCAATGAATACTGTACTGAGTATATGCATGTAAAATTAGTATTTATACAGGTAGAATGAATACTGTAGTTGGTCAATGCATGTATAATGAATATTGTATCAGTCTATACATGTAGAATAAGTACTAAACTGAGTTTATTCATAAAGAATGAATATTGTACTGAGTTTATACTAGCAGCCTTAACTGAAGAATGAATATTGTACTGAGTTTATACTAGTAACCTTAACTGAAGAATGAATACTGTACTGAGTTTATACTAGTAACCTTAACTGTAGAATGAATACTGTACTGAGTTTATACTAGCATGCTTAACTGTAGAATGAATACTGTACTCAGTTTATACTAGTAACCTTAACTGTAGAATGAATACTGTACTCAGTTTATACTAGTAACCTTAACTGTAGAATGAATACTGTACTCAGTTTATACTAGTAACCTTAACTGTAGAATGAATGCTGTACTCAGTTTATACTAGTAACCTTAACTGTAGAATGAATACTGTACTCAGTTTATACTAGTAACCTTAACTGTAGAATGAATACTGTACTCAGTTTATACTAGTAACCTTAACTGTAGAATGAATGCTGTACTCAGTTTATACTAGTAACCTTAACTGAAGAATGAATACTGTACTGAGTTTATACTAGTAACCTTAACTGTAGAATGAATGCTGTACTCAGTTTATACTAGTAACCTTAACTGTAGAATGAATACTGTACTCAGTTTATACTAGTAACCTTAACTGTAGAATGAATGCTGTACTCAGTTTATACTAGTAACCTTAACTGTAGAATGAATACTGTACTCAGTTTATACTAGCATGCTTAACTGTAGAATGAATACTGTACTGAGTTTATACTAGCAGCCTTAACTGTAGAATGAATGCTGTACTCAGTTTATACTTGCAGAGTGACTAATGTACTGAGTTTATGCTTGTAGAATGAATACTGTACTGAGTGTATACATGTACATATAGAATGACTTCTGTGTTGAGTTCATACTTGTACAATGACTTTTGTTCTGACTTTATACTTGTAGAATCACTAAAATGACTTCTGTACTAAGTTTATACATTGTACTTGTAGAATGACTTCTGTACTAAGTTTATACATTGTACTTGTAGAATGACTTCTGTACTGAGTTTATACTTTGTATAATTACTTCTGTACTGAGTTTATACTTGTAGAATGTGTACTGTACTGAGTTTATACTTGTATAATGACTTCTGTACTGAGTTTTTAGCTCACCAGAGCACTTTTGTGCTCAGGGTGAGCTTTTGTGATCACTTGATGTCCGTCGTCCGTCGTCCGTCGTCCGTCGTCGGGCGTCAACAATTTGAACCTTTAAAAATCTTCTCCTCTGAATCTACAGGGTTCTCAGCTTTCATCTTTGGTACATAGCATCATCTTTGGGTCCTCTACAAAAGATATATAAATTTTGCCCCTGGGGTCAAAATTGGCCCCGCCCCAGGGGTGCCTTGTTTTCTATTGAAATATATAGTAAAACTTTGAAAATCTTCTCCTCTGAATCTACAGGGTTCTCAGCTTTCATATTTGGCACATAGCATCATGTTCAGGTCCTCTACAAAAGTTATATAAATTATGCCCCTGGGGTCAAAATTGGCCCCGCCCCAGGGGTAGCCAGTTTTGAATAGAAACATACATGTATATTGACAACTTTGAAAATCTTCTCCTCTGAATCAGCAGGGTTCTCAGCTTTCATATTTGGCACATAGCATCATGTTCAGGTCCTCTACAAAAGTTATATAAATTATGGCCCTGGGGTCAAAATTGGCCCCGCCCCAGGGGTAGCCAGATTTCATTAGAAACATATAGTGACAACTTTGAAAATCTTCTCCTCTGAATCTACAGGGTTCTCAGCTTTCATATTTGGCACATAGCATCATGTTCAGGTCCTCTACAAAAGCTATATAAATTATGCCCCTGGGGTCGAAATTGGCCCCGCCCCAGGGGTAGCCAGTTTTGAATAGAAACATATACTGACAACTTTGAAAATCTTTTCTTCTGAATCTACCGGGTTCTCAGCTTTCATATTTGGCACATAGCATCATGTTCAGGTCCTCTACAAAAGTTATATAAATTATGCCCCTGGGGTCAAAATTGGCCCCGCCCCAGGGGTGGGCAGTTTTCAATTGAAACATAGTGAAACTTTGAAAATCTTCTCCTCTGAAACTGGAAGGTTCTCAGCTTTCATATTTGGCACAAAGCATCATGTTCAGGTCCTCTACAAAAGTTATATACATTATGCCCCTGGGGTCAAAATTGACCCCGCCCCAGGGGTGGCCAGTTTTCAATAGAAACATATAGTGAAAACTTTGAAAATCTTCCCCTCAAAATCTACAGGGTTCTTAG
Organism: Azorinus chamasolen; assembly: GCA_963576725.1. Taxonomy (NCBI): domain Eukaryota; kingdom Metazoa; phylum Mollusca; class Bivalvia; order Cardiida; family Solecurtidae; genus Azorinus; species Azorinus chamasolen. Next base: position 48,979,929 of record OY755239.1, on the reverse strand, counting down.
CTTTCATATTTGGCACATAGGATCATATTCAGGTCCTCTACAAAAGTTATATAAATTATGGCCCAGGGGTCAAAATTGGCCCCGCCCCAGGGGTAGCCATGTCTCAATAGAAACATATAGTGACAACTTTGAAATCTTCTCCTCAGAAACTGGAAGGTTCTCAGCTTTCATATTTGACACAGAGCATCATGTTCAGGTCTTCTACAAGAGTTATATAAATTATGCCCCCGGGGTCAAAATTGGCCTCGCCCCAGGGGTAGCCAGTTTTCAATAGAAACATATAGTGTCAAATTTGAAAATATTTTCCTCAGAAACTGGAAGGTTCTCAGCTTTCATATTTGGCACATAGCATCATGTTCAGGTCCTCTACAAAAGTTGTATAAATTATGCCCCTTGGATCAAAATTGGCCCGCCCCATGGGTGACTAGCTTTCTCTAGAAACATATAGTGAAAACTTTGAACATCTTCTCCTCTGATTGCCTGGTGAGCGATGTCAGGGCCATTCTGGCCCTCTTGTTATCCCCCACCGCATAGCGGAGGGGGGTTATAGGAATGGCCTTCGTCTGTCTGTCTGTCTGTCTGTCTGTCCGTCTGTCCGTCTGTCTGTCCGTCTGTCCGTAACAATTTCGTGTCCGCTCCATATCTCCTATACCCCTTGAAGGATTTTCAAGAAACTTGCCTCAAATGTTAACCAAGTTGAGACGATGTGCAGAACATATGTGGGAGATATGTCGGCTCAAGGTCAAGGTCACATTTGAAGGTCAAGGGTTTTAACCTTCAATTTCCATTGCATTTTTGTGTCCGCTCCATATCTTCTAAACCCTTTGAAGGATTTTCATAAAACTTGAGTCAAATGTTAACCAAATTAAGACGATGTGCAGAACATATGTGGCAGTCATGTCGGCTCAAGTTCAAGGTCACATTTGAAGGTCAAGTGTTTAAACCTTCAGTTGCCATTACAGTTTCGTGTCCGCTCCATATCTTCTAAACCCTTTGAAGGATTTTCATAAAACTTGAGTCAAATGTTAAATGAATTGAGACGATGTGCAGAACCCATGCGGCAGTCATGTTGGCTCAAGGTCAAGGTCACGTTTGAAGGTCAAGTGTTCTAACCTTTAATTTCCGTTACATTTTCGTGTCCGCTCCATATCTTCTAAAGCCTTTGAAGGATTTTCATAAAAGTTTAGTTAAATGTTAGCTAAACTGAGACGATGTGCAGAACACATGTACCAGTCATGTCGGCTCAAGGTCAAGGTCACATTTGAAGATCAAGTGTTCTTACCTTCAATTTCCATTATAGTTTCGTTATCTCCTATACCCCTTGAAGGATTTTCAAGAAACTTGCCTCAAATGTTAACCACGTTGAGACAATGTGCAGAACATATGTGGCAGTCATGTCGGCTCAAGGTCAAGGTCACATTTGAAGGCAAAGTGATTTAATCTTCAATTTCCATTACATTTCGTGTCCGCTCCATATCTTCTAAACCATTTGAAGGATTTTCATAAAACTTGAGTCAAATATTAACCGAATTGAGATGATGTGCAGAACACATGTGGCAGTCATGTCGGCTCAAGGTCAAGGTCACATTTGAAAGTCGTGTTCTTACCTTCAGTTTCCATTATATTTGTTTCCGCGTCCTATTTTCTTAACAACTGGAAGGTTGAATGTCAACCACGTTAAAACCCAGGTCAATGTCTTAATTTAGGTGGCGGCGGTGGGGGATATAGCTGTCCTTTGGACTGCCTTGTTACTTGTAGAATGTGTACTGTACTGAGTTTATACTTGTAAAATGACTTCTGTACTGAGTTTATACTTGTAGAATGACTACTGTACTGAGTTTATACTTGCATAATGATTTCTGTACTGAGTTTATACTTGTAAAATGACTATTTTGCTTGTAGAATGACTACTGCACTGGGTTTATATTTGTAGAATGACTATTTTATTGAATTTATACTTGTATGTGTACTGTACTGAGTTTATACATGTAGAATGAATATTGCACTGAGTTTCTTCTTGTAGAATGAATATTTTACCTTGTTCATACATGTTCAGTGAATATTGAACGAAATCTATACTTGTAGAGTGAAAATTGTACTGCATTTATAATATACATGTAGAATGAATAATGTTCTGAGTTTATACATGTAGAATGAGTATTGTTTATACACGGACGTGGTTGTGTGGTAACAATTTTGACTACAATACCAGGGGTTCCTGGTTCGATTCCCCCACTGGACCAAGTCCTTCCAATGTATCAGTACTTCACACTGAGCATCTTAAAGAACCAGAGAAACTCTGTAGATAATAAGAATAGGGCACTGCGTCTGGGTTTTTCTGCATCTTCTCCCCTCTGAGTCTCTCTGGGGCTTCCAATTACGATAGCCCATAGCGAGCAGAAACGGATGTTAATCAGCACAAAAAAACACTGAGTTTATACTTAACCCATTCCCTGTTCTTTATTTCTTCTAAATTTAAATACCTACTGAATAGTAATGGACAACATAGTTATAATGAAATATGGAAAGTGGAACATTGTAGCCATTTTAGAAACTAAAGAAACAGATCTATTAAATTCCAATAGCAAACAGAACAGACCCTGATCAGACGGCGCCTAATTAATGGAGCCTTCTGATCTGGGACTCTGTTTGCAAATGCGTGAAAAGGTGTAAAACTGTTTATATGAGGGAAAGGGTTAAAGGATGGATATAATAGCTTTGGTGTGACCTGCAATATGACAAGGAATGGTGGTAATTAGGGTATGATACTCAATAATGTCATTACAGTGCTCCTCCCTACAACGGCTTTCTCTCAATAACGATTCCCTCCTTACAACAACGCATGTCACTTTCCTGAACAACAAGGCTCCAGAAACAACTTTTTTCCATCGTATTTTCTTTATGCCTCCATCAAACCCTATGTTGTGACCACTCTTTAGAATTGTCACTTTGTGACGATTCTAAAGAGTGGTCACAACATAGGGTTTGATTGAGGCATAACGGTTTTAGTTCTCGAAATACACCTTATCTGGGGATCTGCAAACAAGCTAATTATGTTTGATTTTCCCTCCCTGTAACAACTCCCTCTGAACAACACATATAATATTCATATATCCCAAGGGGTGTCGTTGTAGAGAGGGAGCACTGTATGCAATTCCCAAATTTTAGATGAAGCCTTTCACACAAATTATTTTCCAAGTGCAGGAGTTGACGAGTTCACTAGTTCAAGTACATGTAGTTACATTGTTTAACCTTTTCCTTCATATAAACATGTTTTCACACATTTGCAAACAGAGTAGACCCAGATCCTATAGGAGCTGTTTGATCAGGGTCTGCTCCATTTGCTTATGGAATTTCCGTTTCTGTATTTTCTAAAATGGCTGCAATGTTCCACTTTCCGTATTTCATTGTGACTATTTTGTCCATGAATACTCATTAGGTATTGACATTTTGAATAAACATAGAACAGGGAAAGGGTTAACCCTTTAAATGCTGAATTGTCAGAGTGGAATGGTCCATCATTGTTAACGATAGAGTCCAGTCACTATGACTGGGTATAATGGCTATTTATTGTATTTACATAAACACATTTTATTAAAATTCTTTGTATTTTAGTGTTAACCCTTTCCTTCATAATCACCTTTTCATGCATTAACCCTTTCCTCCATAAACACGCCTTTCCACGCCTCTGTAAAAGTCACTTTTTGAAACCATTGTGATAAATAGAACATTTGCTCAAAACTACACAATTCTAACATTGTCTTTTTCTCTAATAAATGCTCCTTTTCCATAGATTTATTCAAAGAGGTTGGATGTAAAAATAACCTAAGAGGGAATGGGTTAATCCACCCAGATCGGCCGTCTGATGTGGGTCTGCTCTGTTTGATTTTGACATGAACTAGATCTGATTCTACAGTTTTTGTCAAAGCAAATATTTTCCTTGAAAAGTTCACATTATAAAAATCCAGCTTATAAATATTCATGATGTCACTATTTCTTACATAATTATTGAACAGGAAAAGGGTTGATGTTAATTTCCTATGGGTTGAAATCTCCAGTCTGAGAATTTTTTCAGTCTGGCATCTACACAGACACCCATTCAAGTTTAATGTTACAAAATATTGATCTTAACCCTTTCCCTCATACAAACGTGTTTTCATGCATTTGCAAACAGAGTAGACCCAGATCAGACGGCTCCTAGAGGAGCCGTCTGATCAGGGTCTGCTCTGTTTGCTTATAGAATTTGATAGATCTGTTTCTTTACTTTCTAAAATGACTACAATAATCCACATTCCAGATTTCATTATAGCCATTTTGTTAATGAATATTCAGTAGGTATTGACATTTGGTCTAAATATAGAACAGGGAAAGGGTTAAGCCTGCTAATGGGCAAATGTATAATCGAGGGACAAGTGCCAATGCCAGGTAACTCGGTGTCTTATCAGGATCTCAACTGTTTTATACTCTGATCGTGTTTTAAAAAGAAATGCAAATGAACTAAAATTTGAGCTGAAAAGTGACAATTTTGATGGGCAAAAATTTAATTCAGCACACTATCTATTTGCATAACCCTTTCCTCCATAAATACACCTTTCTAGGCCTCTGTAAAGGTCACCTTTTGAAACCATTGTGATAAATAGAGCATTTGCTCCTAAGGAGCAAATGCTCTATTTATCACAATGGTTTCAGAACTACAAAATTCTAAAATGTTCCTTTTCTCTAGTTAATGCTCCTTTTCGGTAGATTTATTCAAATAAGTTGGATCTAAAAATAGCCTATGAGGGAATGGGTTAATCTGACATTGAGATACTCATGGCTGAGTGCTGAAAAAATTAAACTCTAATCAGATTCCATGTTAGCTGGTATAAAATCTGGATTTAACCTTTAGCACTCTACTGGCGACTGTGTGATAACCTTTGCAAACAGTCTGCAGAGCTCCAGATAAGATGCGTAAATTGAAACATTTTCAAGAATAACTTCTTTATTCCTTCACCAAACCCTTTAGTGTTATGACCACTCTTTAGAATCCTCTCTTCGAGACGATTCTAAAGAGTGGTTATAACATAGGGTTTACTGGAGAAAGGACGATTTTAGGACTTGAGTATGTACCTTTATCTGTAGCTCTGAGTCTGGATCCAGATGAGACACCGAGTAACTCATTGTCTCATCAGGATCCAAACTGTTTTTCACCCTGACACTGTTTTTAAAAGAAAATCGAAGAAATATATATGTACTTTTAGTACTGAAGCAGACAACAGTTGCTTAGAGTGCAGAAGGTTAAATTGTATAAAATTTGCTGTCAAGTTGTGAAGGATACAAACTAATTTTGAATTTTCAAAATGAAAATCTCTGCTATTAGATAAAATATAAATAAATAAATGTTAATCTCTAATCTAAAAATGTTAAATGTTTTACTGAAAGGCATTTAAATTTGTCAAACAGTACAGATCTTATCTAGATTTTTACTGTTTGCATAATTATTCAAGTCAAAAACAAAATCAACATGTTAAAGGCAATGTCTGAATTTGAAACCTTTATGCAAATTGTTGTTAAGAGGACTTGGTAACCCTATTGATGCACTCTTGTTGCTAGCAGTGTGTTAATGATATGTAGAACAGTATACTTTGTCTAGTACAGCCACTCAAAAGAAGTCCTGTTTTCGATTTCTTAAACTGGTGGTAGCTTAATGCAGGCCACAAATTATTCAGAAAGCTTAACGTTTGTACTGAATGGACTCTTTACACATTGATAGATCATTCCACTCTCTGTCAAACATTGATAGACCATTCCTGTCTCTGTCAAACGATGATAGACCATTCCACTCTATATCAAACAATGACAAACCATTCTACTCTCTGTCAAACAAAGATAGACTGTTATATCAAAAATTGATAGACCATTTCACCTGTCAAACAATGATAGACCTTTCCATCAAACTATGATAGACCATTACACTCTGTCAAATATGATACAGCATTCCACTCTTTGTCAAACATTGATAGACCGACCATTCCACTCTCTGTCCAGTAATGATATACCATTCCATCTAATGATGATAGACCATTCCACTCCCTGTCAAACAATGATAGACTCTTCCACTGTCTGTCGAATTATGATAGACCATTCCACTCTCTGTCAAACATTGATAGACCATTCCACTCTCTGTCAAACAATGGTAGACCACTCCTCTCTCTATCAAACAATGATAGACCATTCCACTCTCTATCGAACAATGATAGACCATTCCACTCTCTATCAAACAATGATAGACTATTCCACTCTCTGTCAAACAATGAATCACCATTCCTCTCTCGGTCAGACAATGATGAACCATTCTATCAAAAATGATAGACCATTTGTCTTTCTGTCTAACAATGATAGACCATTCCACTATTCCATCAAACAATGATATACAATTCCACTCTCTGTCAAACAATGATGGGTGATTCCCCTCTCTGTTAACCCTTTACTACACCTTTGCAAACAGAGTAGACCCAGATCAGATGGCTCCTATAAGAGCCATTTGATCAGGGTCTGCTCTGTTTGCTTATGATGATATAGACATGACTCTACAGTCTATAAATTTCTGTGTCCATGTGTTGTTATAACAATTAATCTAATCAATATTGTAGACATCATTATTTCTTACATGAATATTCATGGAGGAAAGGGTCAAACAATGATAGACCATTCCTCTTTCTATCAAACAATGATATACCATTCCTCTCTCTGTCAAACACTGATAGACCATTCCTCTCTCTGTCAAACAATGTTAGACCATTCCTCTCTGACCATTCCTCTCTCTGTCAAACAATGTTAGACCATTCCCCTCTGACCATTCCTCTCTCTGTCTAACAATGTTAGACTATTCCTCTCTCTGTCTAACAATGTTAGACCATTCCTCTCTCTATCAAATAATGATAGACCATTCCTATCTCTATCAAACAATAATAGACCATTCATCTATGTCAAACAATGATAGACCATTCCTCTCTCTGTGAAGCAATGGATTAACGACGCTTTCATCATGCTTTTTCATATGTTGTATATATATATGTGTGTATTTAAAAAGGCAACAGCGTACTTTTCAGCACTATTATACATTCAGTATAAATTATTTGAAGAAGTTTTTCTATTTGCCTAGGACGGTTAGGATCCTGATTAGACGCCGAGTTACTCGGCACCCCGTCTGGATCCAAACTGTTTGTAAAGATTTCACTGATCTGTCCGTAGCAGGATGGCGGTTAGTTAATCTGGGCAAACCACTGGACTTCTGCTCACGCACCATTAAGTACGAGATTGAAGAAAACCAGTCATTTGCTAACCCATTCTCTACACTGAAATACTTACCTTGTCCGCATAATTCAGTTATTTTCATTTCATGCTCTTCCATGTATAATAATGTAGTTGTATTTCGTAACCATCAAAAAGTATTCCATTCACAAAACTAACGCGGTTATTTAATCATTACTGTATCGCTAACGAGCACGAGAATACTAGTATGGCCCGGGTCAAAGCGTGCACTCAGTGGACGACATCTAGGCCATACCTGTCACAACTCAGCGTGTCAATTACAATATTTCTCCCTCCCGGATATTACGGTACCTGTCTGGAACAGACAATCAACTTTCCACTATATTGTCTGCTCTGGATAGATATAATAATTTCTCTAAACATTTAAATCAACCTCCACACTCAAAAGCTTTTGAAATTTACACATTGACCGGAATGTATGTTTTCATTTTATGTTAAAAACGATTTATAAAAATTCCTCATGTTGTACCTTGTGTATCTGAGATGAAAATAAAGATATTGTCTGTCTGTCTGTCTCTGTCAAACAATGATAGACAATTCCTCTCTCTGTCAAACAATGTTAGACTATACCACTTTGTATATCAGCTCTTAAGGGTCAAACACACAGTATTTCTGCATCCTGTCAGCTAAGGCTGAAAATATTCGACACTGAGTGATGGTTTTAAAAGAGAAAGGACCAGAACAAAACTGTGCTTTTAGTATAGATAGCAAAGGTGACTTAGTGTTTTAGGGTTGGCCTTTAGAATGCAGGAAATTAGTGAACAGTACAGCCCCTCTTAACTTGACATTCAATTTAGTATAAATATTGGTCTTGGAAACAGGTTGCAGCTTAACCCATTGCCTCATACATGTAGGCTAGTTTTAGATACAACCTCTTTGAATAAATCTACCGAAAAGGAGCATTAACTTGAGAAAAGGAAAATTTTAGAATTTTGTAGTTTGAAACCATTGTGATAAATAGAGCATTTGCTCCTATAGGAGCAAATGCTCTATTTATCACAATGGTTTCACAAAGTGACTTTTACAAAGTCATCAGTATGAGGGAATGGGTTAATGCAGGGTGAAAGTCAGGCAGAAAGCTCCTCTAGGAGCTACCTGCATTAAGCAGCCACCTGCCTTAAAGTATCTGAGTTCTTCTCTACTAGAATTCCGGTTCAGAAGCGTTTTACTATACTGGCATTAGCAAACAGCTTAGATCCAGATCAGAGGGCTCCTAGAGGAGTCCTTTCAGGATCCATCTGATATGGGTCTATTCTGTTTGCAAAGGCGAGAAAAAACGTTAACCCATTCCCTCATATTGATGCCTTCTGATGCCTCTGCAAAAGTCCTCTGTTGAAACCATTATGAGCAATACCTATAGGAGCAAATGCTCTATTTATCACAATGGTTTTGAACTACAAAATTATAAAATTTTCCTTTTCTCTAGTTAATGCTCCTTTTCGGTAGATTTATTAAAAGAGGTTGGATCTAAAAATAGCCTATGAGGTAACGGGTTAATACGAAGGAAAGGGTTAGTAGATGCTGGTAAAGTGTGCGAAGAAATCAATTTGATATTCAAATTTGGTCTGACATTTCTTCGACAAGCTTTTAGCGATAGAGTACATTTACCTGGGGAAAACTGGTGAATGTATTTGATTGTGCCATGACAGAAAAAATCAAGTGCTTAAACGGAGATGTTTATGTGCCAAGCTTGTTGAATGAGGTCTTGAATGACAATATTAGATGTACTCCACACATTTATAAAATCGGTTTACAGCAATAGTTTACTTAACCCTTCGCTTGCTATTCATGTCAATATACCTACCTGTAAATAGTGAAGACCCAGATGAGACAGCTCCTGCAGGAGCTGTCTCATCAGGGTCTGCACTATTTACAAGTTGATTGTGCAACCAGTACACTCCACAGCAGTGATTGCACAGTGAAATACTTGTACACAGTGAAGATGTATGTAATTATTAAACAACAGGACATGGGTAAAGAAGGAGAAATGTATTTTAAAATTCAGCAAGTGAAGGGTTAACCCTTTCCTTCATACATATGCTTTTTCACACATTTGCAAGCAGAGTAGAATCAGATCAGATGGCTCCTGTAGAAGCTGTCTAGTCTCTTCTCTTTGCATATGGTATGTAATATCTAATTCTACAATTTCTTCCAATACCAAAGATTCATGTACATGTACATAAAATTATGCAATTATAAAAAAATCAGTTAACCCTTTCCCTCATATAAACGTGTTTTCACGCATTTGCAAACAGAGTAGACCCAGATCAGACAGCTCCTAGAGGAGCCGTCTGATCGGGGTCTGCTCTGTTTGCTAGTGGAATTTGAATAGTTATGTTTCTTTGCTTTCTAAAATGGCTACAATGTTCCACCTTCAAGGTTTCATTGTTACTATTTTGTTCATGAATATTCATTAGGTATTGAAATTTGAAATACACATAGAACAGGGAAAGGGTTAATAAATGTTCATGATGTCATTATTTCTTACAAGAATTTTCAACAGGGAAATGAATCAAAGGATTAACCCTTTCCTTTATATAAATGCCTTTTGGCACATTTGCAAACAGAGTAGACCCAGATCAGATGGGTCTGCTCTGTTTGCTTATGGTATACAATCATGTAATATAGATCTGGTTCTAGTTTCTGCCTGAGCCAAAAGATCCTGTGTACATTATGCCATTATAAAACTTCCGCTAATAAATATTTATGATGTCATTGCTTCGTACATAAATATTTAACAGGGAAATGGTTAAAGGTAATTTCAGGATCAAATAATGGAGGGCCCACTTGGTCAAGTTTATTGTCTTTGACTGACCAACCAGTTAGCCCCTCTCCACAGCTAGTGGTTCTAATATTTCATGTCAGGAAGCCTTAGAGCTGGCAGGTGGTAGGTCGGTGGTTCTTCATGAATGCTCATCTGTACTTGAAGAAATGCAAGTTGATCCATGCATGGAAAAACCTTTGGCGTCTTCTTTCACCTGTAATTCGATGGACGTCGAGGTTTTATGACTGAAATACAGTTTAACCCTTTCCCTCATACAAACGTGTTTTCAAGCATTTGCAAACAGAGTAGACCCAGATCAGACAGCTCCTCTAGGAGCCGTCTGATCAGAGTCTACTCTGTTTGCTATTAGAATTTGATAGATCTGTTTTACTTTCTAAAATGTCTACAATGTTCCACCTTCAAGAATTCTTTATAACTATTTTGTTAATGAATATTCAGTAGGTACTGAAAATTGGCCTAAATACAGAACAGGGAAAGGGTTAAGCGATGTAAAACCCGTATACATGTACAAATATATAAAAATCGACTGATGGAATTTCAAGATTGAAAAGTGTGAATTCATGTAATGTTTTTATTTCTAGTTTCAGCAATGAAGTTTCTACAGGAGAACAATGTAGCCCACATGGATCTGAAACCACAGAATATCCTGTGTACTTCCAGATCAGATCCTGTGCTAAAAATAGCAGGTGAGGTGGACATGAATCTGGTAGATTTCATGTCTGGCTCAGAAGTCCAGATAAGATGTATAAACGTCAACATTTTCAAGAATAACTCCATTATTTCTCCACCAAACCCTACACTGTGACCAGTCTTTAGAATCGTCTTGTAAAGTTGATAATACAGAGTGGTCACAGTATAGGATTTGGTGGAGAAATGTCGATTTTAGTATTTGGATATGCACCTTTATCTGTAGCTCTGTAGCTCCTTCCAATGAGTAGACAATTGGAGATTTGAGATAATTATAAAGATAGACATCATTGGTGTTAGGACATTTATTGAATCTTTTACTCCAAATGATATTTGCGAACAGTGCAGATCCTGCTTAGTGCTAGTTGATTAGGTTCAGCATTATTTGAGAGTGAAAACCTTTTCAATTGAGTTCATTTGCAGTACATTACCTGGCCATGATCAGTTGTATAACATGACACTGACTTCAAAATTAAATTTAAACCTTTCCTTCATATGCACACATTTACATGCCTTTGCAAATAGAGTAGACATGTGTGTATTTACATAACGAATATCTATAATTGTAATTTTTATAATGGTACAGTAAAACCCCTCTAATGCGACCACCAAAAAGGGGCATAATTCTGGGTGGCAGAGGCAGGTGGTAGCTCTAATGCAGGACTAAAGTGATGCAGAAAGCTCCTCTAGGAGCTTTCTGCATTACTTTTGTCCTGCATTAAGCATCCACCTGCTTATAAAGACAATTATGTTTATTCATTAAGTGGTGGCATTACAGGGGTTCTACTGTATATGAATACAGGAATTTTTGGGCCATGGCAGAAACTGTAGGATCAGATCTCTATATAATTGCATTGTCAAACAGAGCAGACTCTGACAGATGGGTTCAACGGGAGTGGTCTGATCTAGGTCTACTGTGTAAAGGCGTCAAAGAGTGTCTGCTTGTTACAAAGTTAAGGGTTAAGAAGATTCCTTCCTATTAACCCATTACCTAATAGGCTATTTTTAGATTCAACCACTTTGAATAAATCTACTGAAAAGGAGCATTAACTAGAGAAAAGGAAAATTTTAGAATTTTGTAGTTTGAAACTATTGTGATAAATAGAGCATTTGCTCCTATAGGAGCAAATGCTCTATTTATCACAATGGTTTCAACAGGTAATTTTTACAGAGGCGTAGAAAGGCATATTTATAGAGGAAAGGGTTAGATCTGTACATGCCAACCATTTTCGTCTGCACCTTTTAATGCCTTTGCAGACAGTAAACTGAGATCAGATAGCTCTTATAGGAGCCATCTAATCAGGGTTTGCTCTGTTTGCTTATGGAATAATAATGAGTTGTACTCTAGGAGCTGTGTGATCTGAGTCTTCTCTGTTTTCAAATTCCTGAAAGGGCATTTATATGAAGGAAAGGGTTAATATTCATGATGTCATTATTTCATACATGAATGCGGTTTAGGGTTAACAACTTAACACACACTTGAAGGATTAGAATTCTCAAAAATCTAACATAAATCGAGATCTTGCATTTCATTACATTTATTCAATCTGTATTTTCCACAGATTTTGGTTTTGCAAAACACATGTACCAAGGTGACAAGCTACATGCACTTAGAGGCAGCCCCTTGTACATGGCCCCAGAGATTATATGTAAAGGACAGTATGATGCCAGAGTGGACCTGTGGTCTATAGGGGTAATTTTGTATGGTAAGAGCTGGAAATACAATACAGTAATCCCCATTTAAACTGGACATTAAATTTAGCATAAATATCAGTTTTAGAGACAGGTGGCAGCTTAATGCGGGGTGAAAGTCGTGCAGAAAGCTCCTCTAGGAGCTTTCTGCATGACTTTCACCCTGTATTAAGCACTCACGTGCCTGAAAGTATCTAACTTCTTCTCTACTAGATTTCTGGTTTAGAGAGGTTTTACTGTACCTTTGTTTTAATACTGTTGTTTTGACATTCTAGTCTTTTTTATTAAAAGAAATTGTAAAAAAATTCAAAATGATACTACATGTACATGAAGACGAATTCTTTGCACTCACACAAGGAATTTGTGATTATCTAAGCAAACAGTTTGGACCCAGATTATATACCCGGATCTACTGTTTGATACTAATAGATGTACCTGCATTGTTCAAGAGAATTTAAAGAAAAATCAACATTTCAAAATTGCAGCAGACAAAATGATTTGCAGTTTATAATTACTAAGTACATGTATGCAAAGACTTTACTCCATAAAAATTCCATCTTAGCACCTTTGTAGGAGCTGTCTGATCAGGGCCTGCCCTGTTTGCTTATTAACCCTTTCCTCCATAAATACGCCTTTCTACGCCTCTGTAATAACCACTTCATGAAACCATTGTGGTAAATAGAGCATTTGCTCCTATAGGAGCAAATGCTCTATTTATCACAATGGTTTCAAGCTACAAAATTCTAAAATTTTACTTTTCTCTAGTAAATGCTCCTTTTGGGTAGATTCATTCAAAGAAGTTGGATTTAAAATTAGCCTATGCGAGAATGGGTTAAATTGATATTCATACATTCATCATTTCAGACATGAATATTCATGGAGTAAACGATGAAATGGTGTAACATTAGTTTTTCCTTAAGTTTGAGTTCCTCATAAAACTTGAAACAGGTTTAAACCTTTACTTACATCATGACTCTTAATCAGATAAATATGCTCACAGGAATTTTAAGGCCATGGCAGAAACTATAGAACAATATTTATATTGTTCCAAAAGCAAACAGAGCAGACTCTGCTCAAACAGCTCCTACAAGATCGGGGGTCTGTGCTATTTGCAAAGCCATTAAAGGGCATATAATGTTAAAACTCTCTTAACTGAACACTCAAGTTACATGTAATATCAAATACTGCTCTTTTAGACAGGTGGCAGCTCAATGCAGGGTGAAAGTCGTGCAGAAAGCTCCCATAGAAGCTTTCTGCATGACTTTCACCCGACAATTAAGCAGCATCTGCCTAAAAAGACCTTAATTATTGATTAAAATTCCAATTTAGAGGGGGTTTACTGTATAGGAATAAAGGGTTAACCCTTTACTCCATAAATTCGCCTTTCTGCACCTTTGCAAACAGAGTATACCCAGATCAGACGGCTCCTATAGGAGCTGTCTGATCAGATTCAGGGTCTGCTCTGTTTGCTTATGATATAATAAAGATATGATTCTACAGTTTCTGCCATGACCAAAATTAAATATGTCCATGTGCTATTATAACAAATTAATTTAATTAATATTCATGGCATCATGATTCCTTACATGCAAATTCATTGAGGAAAGGGTTAACTATAGCTTTGTGTTTAATTGTTAGGTTTTGCAGTGTTTGATTTGATTACTTTTACAGAATGTTTGTTTGGTCAAGCACCATATGCTTCCAAGTCTTTCAAAGAGTTAGAGGAGAAAATATGGGACCCAAAGCCAGTAGAGGTAAGTGTGCTTGGGGCGAGAACATACACATACATGTATTATACTACTTGTGCCATGCTAACAGTACCTGATTTGTGAATAGCTTGGATTAACCATTTACCTGTTCAATATTTAGTCAAAATTTCAATACCTACTGAATATTCATGGACAAAATAGTTATAATGAAATATGGAAGGTGGAACAATAAAGCCATTTTAGAAACTAAAGAAACAAAGCTATCGAATTTCATTAGCAAACAGAGCAGACCCTGATCAGACAGCTCCTCTAGGAGCTATCTTTTCTGGGTTTACTCTGTTTGCTTATGAAATTGTAATAGATCTAACTCTACAGCTTTCACCAATACCAAACAATCATTTGAACATACAAATGTATGCCATTACAAAAAAATCAGCTAATAAATATTCATGATATCATTATATCTAATGTGAATATTCAACAGGAAAAGGGTTACAATGTAATATATAACTGCCAATTAACCCTTTCCCTGTTCTATATTTAGGCCAAATTTCAATACATACTGAATATTCATTAACAAAGTAGTTATTAAGACATATGGAAGGTTGAATATTGTAGACATTTTAGAAAACAAACATAAAGATCTATCAAATTCTATTAGCAAACAGAGCAGACCCGGATCAGATGGCTCCACTAGGAGCCGTCTGATCTGGGTCTACTCTGTTTGCAGATACGTGAAAACACGTTTATATGAGGGAAAGGGTTAATAAACTTTTTATTGAAAATTTAATTTCCTTGTATGTACAGTTTCCTTGTATGCACAGTACATATCTAGTCATGGTTTGCTCAGTTATTTTTCAATCATCAATCTATTTGCTCTTTTATTTCACAAAATGAATAGTTTATAATTTTCCAACCTACGCTCTCTATGCTTTCAGCTTCCGTATGGCGTAATCGTTTCTGAAGAGTGTCGGGATCTATTACTGGAACTGCTACAACGGGACCCAAACCAGCGAATCAAATTTGACGACTTTTTTGTTCATCCCTTTCTTGATCTCGAACACATGCCTTCATCAAAATGTCTTGCAAAAGCAGTAAGTAAAACATATATAAACATTAAGTACTTATAGTAGGCTTTATTCTCTGTAGTATATTTCAAATATAGCTATTTTACACTTACTGCAGGGTCAGGTTACCTATGTGGGTCACAGTTTAACCCTTTTCCTGTTGAATATTTATGGAAGAAATAATGACATCATGCATATTAATTAGCTGTATCTTTATAATAACATATCAACACAGGAATATTAAATCGAGGCAGAAAGTTTAGAATCATATCTTTATAATGTCATAAGCAAACAGAGCAGACCCTGATCAGACGGCTCCTATAGGAGCCGTCTGATCTGGGTCTACTCTGTTTGCAAAGGTGTAGAAAGGCGTTTACATGGAGTAAAGGGTTAAAACTACATGTATATTGCCTTTTTCTTTAACCCATTCCCTCATACCCAACCGGAAAGGAGCATTTACTAGAGAAAAGGAAAATGTTAGAATTGTGTAGTTTTGTAACCTTTGTGATAATAGAGCATTTGCTCCATAGGAGCAAATGCTCTATCTATCACAATGGTTTCAAAAAGTGACTTTTACAGAGTCGTAGAAAGGCGTATTTATGGAGGAAAGGGTTAAGCAACCAATCTGGATGTCAAACAGTTTATGAGATACGTGTGTCATCTGGATACAAAAGTAATTTGACTTTAATGTGCTACAGGTTAAGCCTTACAAAACTGAGTTTTGAAATGGACTATTCCAAAATTCAAACAGGTCTTGCTTATGGTGAGTATTTAGGGTACTGCAAATAGTTTTCAATCAATAGTTTTGTCTTAGAATATTTTGTAGGGATGTTGGTCATGATAAGTTGATGAGGTAACTGGATATTAGCCCCTCTTGACATTTGCCCCTGGGACATTTGCCCACTCATTTCTCGATAGGCAGACATTTGCCTTCTTGTTGGATTTGATGGGCAGACATTTGCCTTCTAGGTAGTATGTTATGAGGGAACATTTGGTAGTATGTTATGAGGGAACATTTGTCTCCTATGTACACGTTTAGCCAGCCTGAACAACTTTGCGTCCCATGTATATTACATCCCAGTCAATTTACATGTGTAGATTTGGTATGATTACGATATCAACTCTAATTCAGGGTGAAATTCATGTTTCAAACTCAAAATGTTGTTTATGTTTATTTATATTTACATCAACCATAGATGTAACTTTCTATACATCATCAAATATTCACTAAAAAAAGAATATTCTACTTTACATAATTAGGGGCCAAACATCCTTGATCAGACAAACTGTCGCTCTTGGTTTTTGCATCATAATAAATTAAAGATGCATAGAATCAGTAAGAACGGTAATTGTTGAGCATCAACAAACAATGCTTTCTATGAAAAATGTTAAGTAAATTGATCGAGCCTAATAATCACCATCACCTACTTTGAAGTGTGTATAAACATCAATTACATTGTAATATGAATATCAAACACATCTCTTTTGACCTTACAGACATGTTTCAAACTGTGAAAAATATGAATAATAAGGTGGTCGTATATTGGCATGGCCCTGTCCGTCCATTCATTCGTTGATCCGTCAACATTTTGTTTGTCTGCTGTTTTCTCGGAAAACTATTTGATGGATATTAATGAAACTTTACACAAATCTTTAATGCATCAAGATCTAAAGCTGAGTTGATTCTGAGGTTCATTCGATTTGTCATTTTGGAGTTATGGCTTTTGCACTTAAAAACAATTAGTGCATATATATGCAAATGTGAGGATGGCCGTAACTTTTTCATAAGTTATGGCCCTTGAACTTTGTGCATTCGTTGCTTTGTTTGTCTGTCAACTTTTGGCTTGTCTGTTGTTTTCTGGGGAAACTATTGAAAGGATAATAATGAAATTTCACACAAATGTTCTATGCAGCAAAATCTGAAGCTGAGTTGATTTTGAGGTTCATTCAGTTTGTCTTTACAGAGTTATGGCCCTTGCACTTTACGAAAATCTGCAAATATGAGGATTAGCCGTAACTTTTTTATTTAATGAGATATTCACTTCATGTTTTAAAAATAATATCACCTTAATATGGAAATCAAGATCTTAAACACAGATTAGATAATGTCAACACTTACAAGGCATATTGAATCAGACAAAGTTTGCAAGTGGGCGTATTATGTACCGTATGCGGTACTCTTGTTAAAATATGATATACCCGGTACACAAATTTTAAGTTAATGCTACAATATTATTACATACAGAACATAAGGGGGCAAGTGTCCGCCTATGGAGAAATTGATGGGCAAATGTCCGGTGAAGGGGACTAATGTCCTAGATTCAGTTGATGACCCATTATGATTTTGAAGTCAGTAGGTCAAGGTCATACAGGACTCACGCTTGAGCTCTCCATCAGGGAGAAGTTTAGTGGTATTGAAGAAGTTTTGGTACAGATTTTGTATCTCCCTATATGTTCTATAAATAAAAATTCTCCCTCAGCTCAAACCAGGGAGAAGTCTGCAGGGTTAGGGAGACTTTCTCTCCTAAATCGCCCACTTGCTTGTCATACTTCAGGGTCAAAGGTCAAAATTATAGACCTGCTGTCATGGGGGAGTGGAGAATAAATATTTTTACAAGCTTTTCACTTTTTTCTAGACTGACCTTGTCAAGAAAGCTGTGGAGCAGGACAGCAAGGGAGATCACACAGCTGCTGTAAACCTGTACTGCCAGGCGGTGGAATACTTCCTACCAGCAATCAAACGTAAGGTTATATACTATTAATCCTTTCCTCCATGAATTTTCATCTAAGAAATAATGATGTCATGAATATTAATGAGATAAATTTGTTATAATAGCATCTGGACACAAGAATGTTTTGCACTGGCAGAAACTGTAGAATTATATCTATATTTTATCATAAGCAAACAGGGCAGATCCTGATCGGAGCTGTCTGATCTGGGTATACTATGTTTGCAAAGGTGTAGAAAGGCTTATTTATGAGGAAAGGGTTTATCCTATATTATGTAATATTCATGTAAGAAAAAATGACATCCTGAATATTTATTAGCTGATTGTTTTTAGCTCACCAGAGCACAAAGTGCTCAGGGTGAGCTTTTGTGATCGCCTGATGTCTGTCGTCTGTCGGCGTTTATCGTGCGTCGTCAACAATTTGAATCTTTAAAAGTCTTCTCCTCTGAATCTACAGGGTTCTCAGCTTTCATCTTTGGCACATAGCATCACCTATAGGTCCTATACAAAATTTGTGTAAATTATGTCCCTGGAGTCAAAATTGGCCCCTCCGTGGTCCCAGGGGTGGCCAGTTTTCTCTAGCTGACTGTTTTTTTCAGTACAAGTAGCAGAATGCTGGGCTCACTTAGGTTAGGCATGGGGAAAACTTCAAAAATCTTCTTGTCAAAAACTACATGTCACAGAGCTTAGATATTTGGTTTATAGATTTACTTAGTATACCTTATTGACTTTGGTTAATATCATAGTTCTGAGGTTAAAATTGGCCTTGCCCTGTTGGTTATACTTTAAAATAGACTTTTACACTATAAAGGTTCCTCTGAGCTATAGAATGACTGCAGATACTCCATCTGTGTTACGTAATCACTCGGGAGGGCAAGTTCCTGGTCAAAACTCTATAAAGGTGTCTGCTTCAGAATTAGTGTCTGTTTGTTCACACTGTTTTTAACCCATTCACTCATAGGCTATTTACAGATCCTACCTGTAATTTCAGAATTGTGTAGATTTGAAACCATTGTGGTAAATAGAGCATTTACTCCTATGGAGCAAATGCTCTTTTTATCACAATGGTTTCATAAAGTGACTATTATACCTCTTTGAATAAATCTACTGATAAGGAGTATTAATTAGAAAAAAGGAAAATTTCAGAATTGTGTAGATTTAAAACCATTGTGATAAATAGAGCATTTACTCCTATGGAGCAAATGCTGTATTTATCACAAAGGCTTTTTTCAGATCCTACCTCTTTGAATAAATCTACTGATAAGGAGCATTAATTATAGAAAAGGAAATTTTCAGAATCGTTTAGATTTGAAACCATTGTGATAAATAGAACATTTACTCCTATGGAGCAAATGCTCTATGTATCACAATGGTTAGCAAATGCTCTATTTATCACAAAGGCTTTTTTCAGATCTTACCAATTTGAATAAATCTACTGATAAGGAGCATTAATAAGAGAAAAGGAAAATTTCAGATTTGTGTAGATAAAAACCATTGTCATAAATAGAGCATTTACTCCTATGGAGCAAATGCTCTATTTATCACAAAGGCTTTTTTCAGATCCTACCTCTTTGAATAAATCTACTGATAAGGAGCATTAATTATAGAAAAGGAAATTTTCAGAATTGTTTAGATTTGAAACCATTGTGATAAATAGAACATTTACTCCTATGGAGCAAATGCTCTATTTATCACAATGGTTAGCATATGCTCTATTTATCACAAAGGCTTTTTTCAGATCCTACCTATTTGAATAAATCTACTGATAAGGAGCATTGATTAGAGAAAAGGAAAATTTCAGAATTGTGTAGATTTCAAACCATTGTGATAAATAGAGCATTTGCTCCATAGGAGTAAATTAACTCATATACAAACCACATATAAAGTTACATACCAGTATGGGTCAGAATCCAAACTGTGTGCTAATTTCGGTCAAGTCATGCTAAGCAGTGATAGGGTTGTCATCTGTTAGAAATGTTGTCTGCTTATTCAAAGAGGTAAATCTGGGTCTACTCAGTTTGCAAATGCATGAAAACATGTTTATATGAGGGAAAGGGTTTATTAGAGAAAAGATTTGAAACCATTGTGATAAGTAGTGCATTTACTCCTATGGAACAAATGCTCTATTTATCACAAAGGCTTTTTTCAGATCCTACCTCTTTGAATCAATCTCCTGATAAGGAGCATTAATTAGAGACAAGGAAAGTTTCAGAATTGTGTAGATTTGAAACCATTGTGATATATAGAGCATTTACTTACAATGGTTTCATAAAGTGACTATTACAGAGGCGTAGAACAAAAACTATTTAGCTCACCAGAGCACAAAATGCTCAGGGTGAGCTTTTGTGATTGCCTGATGTCCGTCGTCTGTCGTCGTGCGTCATCCCGCGTCAACAATTTGAACCTTTAAAAATCTTCTCCTCTGAATCTACAGGGTTCTCAGCTTTCATCTCACCCTGGGGGTGTCAAGTTTTCAATAGAAACATATAGTGAAAACTTTGAAATTCTTCTCCTCTGAAACTGGATGGTTCTCAACTTTCATATTTGGCACATAGCATCATATTCACATTCTCTACAAAAGTTATATAAATTATACCCCTGGGGTCAAATTAGGCCCCGTCCCAGGGGTGGCCAGTTTTTTGAAGCAGACTGTTGTTTAAGTTTTCTTTAGCACTAGCAGAGTGTTGGGTTCACTTAGTAGTTATAGGCATAGGGAAAGCTTTAAAAATCTACTTGTCAAAAACTACAAGTCCCAGAGCTTAGATATTTGGTGTATATTATTTACTTAGTATATCTTTATAAATTTTGTAAATATCATAGTTCTGAGGTAAAATTTGGCCCTGCCCTGTCCTGTGGGTTATACTTTATAATAGACTTCTACAGTCTAAGGGTTTCCCCCTCTATCTTGGACTGCAGATAGCCTGGGTTAGTCTTATGCAAGAGGTCAAGTTCCTGTCCACTGTTATGTTGTCTGCTTCAGAATTACTGTCTGTTCACACCCATTCCCTCATAGGCTATATTTAGATCTTACCTCTTTCAATAAATCTACCTAAGATGATCATTAATTAGAGAAAAGGAAAACTTCAGAATTGTTTAAATTTTAAACCATTGTGATAAATAGAGCATCTGCTCCTATGGGGCAAATGCTCTATTTTTCACAATGGTTTCATAAATTGACTATTACAGAGGCATACAAAGGTACATTTATGGAATAAAGGGTTAGTGCATATCAATCTTACAACTAACTCTCTTGTACAAACTACATATGAAGTTCACATAATTATGCACCAGATCAGAATCCAAACTGTGTGCAAATTAGAAATCACCTCTTAAACTGGAATTTCTCAGCTTTCATATTGGCACATAGCATCATCTTGAGGTCCTCTACAGAAAATATATGAATTATGCCCATGGGTTCAAACGAAGCCCTGCCCCAGGGGTGGTAAGTTTTCTATAGAAACATAGTGAAAACTTTGAAAATCTTCTCCTCTGATTGTCTGGTGAGCTATATAAGGGCCATCATGACCCTCTTGTATAATGTAAAATTTTCAAGGGGATTTGTTTGCTTTGACAAAAACTGTAGAATTAGTTTTATATCACATTATAAGCAAACATTGCAGACCCTGATCAGACCGCTCCTACAAGAGTTGTCTGATCTGGGTCTACTCTGTTTGCAAAGGCATGAAAAGGATGGAAAGGTACACGGCTGCAAACATTTTATGAATGTGAATGTTGTGATGGAGGATGGGAGGTGGTGGGAGATGAGTGTGGAGTTGGGATGGGAGGTGGAGGGAGGTGAGTGTGGAGTTGTGATGCGGGGTTGGAGGTGGAAGGAGATGAGTGTGGAGTTGTGATGCGGGATGGGAGGTGGAGGGAGATGAGTGTGGAGTTGTGATGCGGGGTTGGAGGTGGAGGGAGATGAATGTGGAGTTATGATGCAGGGTGGGGGGTGGAGGGAGATGAGTGTGGAGTTGTAATGCGGGATGGGAGGTGGAAGGAGATGAGTGTGGAGTTTTGATGCTGGATTGGAGGTGGAGGTAGAAGAGTGTTGAGTTGTGAGGTGGGAGGCGGAGGGAGATGAGTGTGGAGTTGTGGGGTGGGAGGTGGAGGGAGATGAGTGTGGAGTTGTGAGGTGGGAGGCGGAGGGAGATGAGTGTGGAGTTGTGATGTGGGGTGGGAGGCAGAAGAACTGGATGGAGATGAGTTTGCGTTCATGTTAAGTTGTGTTGTTTGGCATACTACATCCTTATTTCTTACATGAATATTCATTGAGTAAAGGGTTAAACTGGATAAGTTTTATTACTAATTAGTCTCAGTACTTTTTTTTAGAGGGTTGTTCTTAATCCTTATACATGTACATCCAAACACATTTTGTCTAAAATTAACCATTTCGACCCTGAATTATCAGAATATAATAACCCAAATCGCTCAGAAGTGCCCCTCCGGAGAAGTGCTCCTCTTATTTTATCAAAGAAACAGATCTATCAAATTCTATTAGCAATTATTATTCTATTAGGGGGGGGGGGGGGGCTAGTGTTTCATAAACACATCTTGTTACCTGATAGAAGCGTCTCTTTATACCTTATGCATATAGAGTAGACCCAGACCATGTGCCTCCTAGATGAGCTGTCTGATCTGGGTCTGCTCTGTTCGCTCATGAAATAATATAGATCTGATTGTTCAGTTTCTGCCATAGCCAAATCTTCCTTTGTACATATACCATTATAAACATTCAGCTAATTAATATTTATGATGTATGATATCATTATTTCTTACATGAATATTCAAGTAATGGGTTTATATAAGATATTTGACATTCAAAAAATTCAGGTGAATCAACTACAAAAATCCTCATTTTCCATGAAACATGCTGTGACTGCAATTTGGAGACAAAATGAACATAATTATACCCCACACAATTGCCCATAAGTTCATCCATCGGTCATTCAGTCCGTGTATCATAATACATTGTTTCTCATATAGCACTTTCATTTCTTGACCAATTTATCAAATTTGCTCCAAGAATTGTCATGAATAAAAGCTTGGATGAGATAGATTTTCAAAGGAATCTGTCATAGGGAACCACTTTTTTTCACTGACAATGTGGTGGCATGGGGGGAAGGGGGGGGGGGTTATATTCTTTAATGTCCCTAATTACTTGGCATACCTATGTCACCTCTCCATTGCTTGTAAGGTGATAAAGTCAATTTGGCACCATTTTGATAACTTTAAATTGGACTGGCATAGTAGCAAATATATAGTGACGTCCCTGATTTAACAGCTCCTTCAGGAGCTGTTTGATCTGAGTCTGCACTATTTGTCTGAATACTTAAAAGGGTAGCCACAAATTTAGGATTTTTGAAGAAATGAAGAAAATATTTTTTTAACCTTTTCCTTGTTCTATGTTTATAACAAATTTCAATACCTACTGAATATTCATTGGCAAAATAGGTATAATAAGATATGGAAAGAGGAACATTGTAGCCATTTTAGAAAGTGAATAAACAGATCAAATTCTAGTGGCAAAAAGAGCAGACCCTGATCAGACGGCTCCTACAGGAGCTGTCTGATCTGGAACTACTCTGTTTACAAATTTGTGAAGAAGCATTTATATGAGGAAAGGGTTAAACTCTATACTGTATACCTCTGATTTAGAGTCCATATTATAACTGAAGAGAAATGGGAAAAAATGTGCACTCAGACATGAAACAGGGGATGGCTTTATTAGGGTGAGATCTACTTCTTCGTCAGCCTGCCTGCTTTTATCTCACCAGAGCACAAAGTGCTCAGGGCGACCTTTTGTGATAGTCTGATGTCCGTTGGCGTGCATCATTTGTTGTTTGTCATTAGTTGTCAACAATTTGCACCTTTTAAAATCATCTACTCCCACTCTGCTGGGTTCTCAGCTTTCATCTTCAGCAAATAGCATCACATACAGGTCCTCTACAAAAGTTGAGGGTCTTGTTTTCTATGAAAATATATAGTAAAACTTTGAATATCTTCTCCTCTGAAACTGGAAGGTTCTCAGCTTTCATATTTGGCACATAGCATCATGTTCAGGTCCTCTACAAAAGTTATATAAATTATGCCCCTGGGGTCATATTTGTCCCCGCCCCAGGGTTAGCCAGTTTTCAATAGAAACATATAGTGAAAACTTTTAATATCTTCTCCTCTGAAACTGGAAGGTTCTCAGCTTTCATATAATAGGCACATATCATCATGTTTAGGTCCTTTTAATTATGCCCATGGGGTCAAGATTGGCCCCGCCCTAGGGATGGACAGTTTTCAATAGAAACATAGTGAAAACTTTGAAAATCTTCTCTTCTGAAACTAGAAGGTTCTCAGCTTCCATATATGGCACATAGCATCATGTTCAGGTCCTCTACAAAAGTTTTATAAATTATACCCCTAGGGTCAAACTTGGCCCCTCCCCAGGGGTGGCCAGTTTTCAATAGAAACATATTGTGAAAACTTTGAAAAACTTCTCCTTCGAAACTTGAAGATTCTCAGCTTTTGATATTTGGCACACAGTATCATGTTCAGCCTCAGGTCCTCTACAAAACTTTTATAAATTATGCCCTTCAGGTTAAAATTGCCCCCGCCCCAGGGGTATCCAGTTTTCAATTGAAACATATAGTGAAAACTTTGAAAATATTCTCCTCTGAAACTGAAAGGTTCTCAGCTTTCATATTTGGCACATAGCATCATGTTCAGGTCCTCTACAAAAGTTATATAAATTATACCCCTGAGATCAAAATTGGCCCCGCCTCAGGGATGGCTAGTTTCCTATAGAAACATATATTGAAAACTTTGAAAATATTCTCCTTGGATTCTCTGGTGAGCGATTTCAAGGCCATCATGGCCCTCTTGTTGTGTCATACTTATGCCGTCAGTTGACACACATGTTCCTTCAAATATTGTTGTTGCTGATAACGATACTTTGTTTCCAAATGGTTGATACATGTAATATCATGATACCATAGAAAATGTAAAACTTTGGTGTCTTCTTAACAGTTATCCTGCAAGTAAAAATTGAAGTCGGCTAAAACTCTGATCTGAAGGAGTTTTACTTATTTTCAATTTAATCCTTTCCTCCATAAATACGCCTTTCTACGCCTCTATAAAAGTCACTTCTTGAAACCATTGTGATAAATAGAGCATTTGCTCCATAGGAGCAAATGCTCTATTTATCACAAAGGTTTCAAAATTAAACAATTCCAACATTTTCCTTTTCTCTAGTAAATGCTCCTTTTCAGTAGATTTATTCAAAGTGGTTGGGCCTAAAAATAGCCTATGAGGTAATGGGTTAATCTCTTTAGAAACCACTGAATGAGTGTCAAACTGATTGGATTCTGATGAGATACCATGTTACTTGGCGTCTTGTCTGGATTCACGCTATTTGCCAGTGACTGGTCATGCCTAGCAGGTGAAGGGTTAAATAGGTGGGTTATATTAACCCTTACAACACTGAACTGGAATGGACTATTCCAAAATCCAAACAGGTCAAGCTTATGGTAAAGAAAAGAAAAGTGAAACATGACAAACAGTGCAGGAGCCCTCTCATCTGGGTCTACACCGTTTTTAAAGGACATTAGTGACTCGTGTCCCGCACTGTAAGGGTTAAATACTTAAAAAGAAGCCCTTTAATGTTAATTATTCTGTAATGCTTTCCAGTGAATTATACTCATTACAAATAAACGAGTTGAGCCAATTACAAAGGTGGAATATTTTAATTTGGAATATTCATCCTTGAAATGGTTTAGAATTCTGTAAGATTTCACGTTAATTTCGACCCTTTGCTTAGCAGTAAGATTTGCCCCCAAAGCTAGGCTTTGGCGGCATATAGTGATCGCACCGTGCGTGGGTGTGTGGGTGGGTGTGTGGATGTGTGTGTGTGTGGGTGTGTGTACCTTTTGTCCGGAGTATATTTCCTTTGTCACATCAGCTACGGATACCAAATTTGGTGTGTGAGTTCATCTTGGGATGGCGGAGTGTCGCGTACCATTTTCATGTCACTGTTACCTTGACCTTGACCTTTGACCTTGATTTTACAAAAAGCTTGTCCGGAGCATATCTCCTTTACCTTACCAGCTACAGATTCCAAATTTGGTGTGTGAGTTCATCTTGGGATGGCGGAGTGTCGCGTACCATTTCCAGGTCACTGTGACCTTGACCTTGACCTTTGACCTCGATTTTAAAAAAAGCTTATACCTTACCAGCTACAAAAAGCTTGTCCGGAGTATATCTCCCTATACCTTACCAGCTAAGGATTCCAAATTTGGTGTGTGAGTTCATCTTGGGATGGAGGAGTGTCGCGTACCATTTTCAGATCACTGTGACCTTGACCATGACCTTTGACCGATTTTACAAAAAGCTTGTCCAGAGCATATCTCCTTTACCTTACCAGCTACAGATTCCAAATTTGGTGTGTGAGTTCATCTTGGGATGGCGGAGTGTCGCGTACCATTTCCAGGTCACTGTGACCTTGACCTTGACCTTTGACCTCGATTTTATAAAAAGCTTATACCTTACCAGCAACAAAAAATTTGTCCGCAGTATATCAACTATACCTTACCAGCTAAAGATTCCAAATTTGGTGTGTGAGTTCATATTGGGATGGAGGAGTGCCGCGTACCATTTTCAGATCACTGTGACCTTGACCTTGACCTTTGACCGATTTTACAAAAAGCTTGTCCAGAGCAAATCTCCTATACCTTACCAGATACGGATTCCAAATTTGGTGTGTGAGATCAACTTGAGATGGCGGAGTGTCGCGTACCATTTTCAGGTCACTGTGACCTTGACCTTGACCTCGATTTTACAAAAAGCTTGTCCGGAGCATATCTCCTATACCTTACCAGCTACGGATCCAAAATTTGGTGTGTGAGTTCATCTTGGGATGACGGAGTGTCGCGTATCATTTTCAGGTCACTGTGACCTTGACCTTTGACCTCGATTTTACAAAAAGCTTATACCTTACCAGCTGCAAAAAGCTTGTCCGGAGTATATCTCCTATACTTTACCAGGTACGGATTCCAAATTTGGTGTGTGAGTTCATCTTGGGATGGAGGAGTGTCGCGTACCATTTTCAGGTCACTGTGACTTTGACCTTGACCTTTCACCTGGATTTTACAAAAAGCTTGTCCGGAGCATATCTCCTATACCTTACCAGCTACGGATCCAAATTTTGGTATGTGAGTTCATCTTGGGATGACGGAGTGTCGCGTATCATTTTCAGGTCACTGTGACCTTGACCTTTGACCTCGATTTTACAAAAAGCTTATACCTTACCAGCTGCAAGAAGCTTGTCCGGAGTATATCTCCTATACTTTACCAGCTACGGATTCCAAATTTGGTGTGTGAGTTCATATTGGGATGGAGGAATGTTGCGTACCATTTTCAGGTCACTGTGACCTTGACCTTGACCTTCAACCTCGATTTTACAAAAAAGGTTGTTCAGAGAATATCTCCTATACCTTACCACCTACAGATTCCAAATTTGGTGTGTGAGTTTATCTTGGGATGGCGGTGTGTCGCGTACCATTTTCAGGTCACTATGACCTTGACCTTTGGCCTCGATTTTACACAAAGCTTGTCCGGAGCATTTCTCCTATACCTTACCAGCTACGGATTCCAAATTTGGTTTGTGAGTTCATCTTGGGATGGCGGAGAGTCGTGTACCATTCTCAGATCACTGACCTTGACCTTGACCTTTGACCTCAATTTTACAGTCCGGAGCATATCTCCTATACCTTACCAGAAACAAAAAGCTTGTCCAGAGCATATCTCCTATACCTTACCAGCTACGGATTCCAAATTTGGTGTGTGAGTTCATCTTGGGATGGCGGAGTGTCGCGTACCATTTTCAGGTCAATGTGCCCTTGACCTTTGACCTTGATTTTACTAAAGGCTTGTCCGGAGCATATCTCCTATACCTTATCAGTTACAGATTCCAAATTTGTAATTTGTAAGTATTGGACAGGTATGCTTAGGCAAACAGTGTAGACCCAAATCAAACTACAGGGTCTACACTGTTTGCTACTACATTAGCATGAATCAGACATTATAAAGAGCTCTTAGTACTATTCATACATGGGTAGGCCATGCTGTTCAAATACTTGCAGTGTCAGAATTTTCATATGAATTACAGCATTATAACAATATAGACCCATATCAGACAGCTCCTGTAGGAGCTACTGGATCTTCATTGCTTGCTTACAAAACTACCTAAATCAGATGCTATACATGCTTATGCAAAGAATGTAGATCCATATTAGGTAACGTCTGTTGCAGCTGTCTAAGAGCCAGTGTTACATGAAACTTTGACCATGCGTTTAGAATTGACTGAGGGTATGTTTTTAGCTCACCAGAGCACAAAGTGCTCAGGGTGAGCTTTTGTGATTGCCTGATGTCCGTCGTCCGTCGGCGTGCGTCGTCCGTCGTCCGTCGTGCGTCGTCAGTCGTCAACAATTGGAACCTTTAAAAATCTTCTCCTCTGAATCTACAGGGTTCTCAGCTTTCATCTTTGGCATGTAGTATCATCTTTAGGTCCTCTACAAAAGTTATATAAATTATGGCCCTGGGGTCAAAATTGGCCCCGCCCCAGGGGTGCCTTGTTTCCAATAGAAACATATAGTAAAACTTTGAAAATATTCTCCTCTGAAACCAGAAGGTTCTCAGCTTTCATATTTGGCACATAGCATCCTGTTCAGGTCCTCTACAGAAGTTATATAAATTATGACCCTGGGGTCAAAATTGGCCCCGCCCCAGGGGTGGGCAGTTTTCAATAGAAACAAATAGTGAAATCTTTGAAAATCTTTTCCTCTGAAACTGGAAGGTTCTCAGCTTTCATATTTGGCACATAGCATCGTGTTCAGGTCCTGTACAAAAGTTATATAAATTATGGCCCTGGGGTCAAAATTGGCCCCGTCCCAGGGGTGGGCAGTTTTCAATAAAAACAAATAGTGAAATCTTTGAAAATCTTCTCGTCTGAAACTGGAAGGTTCTCAGCTTTCATATTTGGCACATAGCATCGTGTTCAGGTTCTCTACAAAAGGTATATAAATTATGACCCTGGGGTCAAAATTGGCCCCGCCCCAGGGTTGGGCCATTTTCAATAGAAACAAAGAGTGAAATCTTTGAAAATCTTCTTCTCTGAAACTGGGAGGCTCTCAGCTTTCATATTTGGCACAGAGCATCATGTTCAGGTCCTCTACAAAAGTTATATAAATTATGGCCCTGGGGTCAAAATTGGCCCTGCCCCAGGGGTACCTTGTTTCCAATAGAAACATATAGTAAAACTTTGAAAATCTTCTCCTCTGAAACTGGAATTTTCTCAGCTTTCATATTTGGCCCAGAGCATCATGTTCAGGTCCTGTACAAAAGTTATATAAATTATGGCCCTGGGGTCAAAATTGACCCCGCCCCAGGGGTGGGCAGTTTTCAATAGAAACAAATAGTGAAATCTTTGAAAATCTTCTCATCTGAAACTGGAAGGCTCTCAGCTTTCATATTTGGCACATAGCATCGTGTTCACGTTCTCTACAAAAGTTATATAAATTATGCCCCTGGGGTCAAAATTGGTCCCGCCCCAGGGGTGGGTCATTTTCATTAGAAACACATAGTGAAATCTTTGAAAATCTTCTTATCTGAAACTGGGATGCTCTCAGCTTTCATATTTGGCACATAGCATCATGTTCAGGTCCTCTACAAAAGTTATATAAATTATACCTCTGGGATCAAAATTGGCCCCGCCCCAGGGGTGGGCCATTTTCAATAGAAACAAATAGTGAAATCTTTGAAAATCTTCTCGTCTGGAACTGGAAGGTTCTCAGCTTTCATATTTGGCACATAGCATCATGTTCAGGTCCTCTACAGAAGTTATATAAATTGTGCCGCTGGTCTTAAATTTGCTTCACTTTAGGTCCTCTAGAAATGTTACATAAATTATGCCTCTTGGGTCAAAATTGGCCCTCGCCATGGCTGGCTAGTTTTCTATAGAAACACATAGTGAAAACTTTGACAATCTTTTCCTCTGATTGTCTGGTGAGCGATGTCAGGGCCTTTCAGGCCCTCTTGTTAACGTTAAGGATCGACATAGGGTCTTTCTTAAGCGTTAAGTATCAACTTAACAGTAACAATCAACACAGTAACTATGTTTTTTTAATATTGAAATTTGACCCCATGTCTTTTTTTTTAAAACGTTAAGAATTTACCCAGGATCTGTTTTTAACGTTGACAATCAACCCAGGGTCCTTTTTAACGTTGAGAATGACTTAGGGTCCTTTTTAACTAAGTTTTGACCCTTGGCTCTTTTCTTAGCTATCATAATCGTCAAAGGTTCTGTTTCTAATGTTAAGAACTGACTCCTGTGTCATTTTTAACAGCATTCAAATTTCATGTTACACCTGCATTACATTGTATTGTTTTTCCGCCCAAATGCATTTCGGTGTCAAACACTTTGGGGGCATTTGTCACCCGTGACGACTCTCTTGTTTTTTAGAAACTTTCATTTGTAAAACATTGTTAGGGTATCCAGCAGATTGGATTGTGATGAGATTCAAGATTATGATAAGTTATTGGGCCTTTCATCTTAACCCATTACCACATGAATATTCATATAATAAATGAATGACAATGAATATTAATTAGCTGAAGTGTTATAATGGCTCATGAACAAAGTAGTTTTTGGCCTTAACTTAAAGCATATACTTCCTCCATAAGCAAACACAGCAGACCTTGGTCAAAGGGCTCCATGTAGGAACCATCAGATCTGGGTCTACTCTGTTTGTAAAGGTGTCTGCAAAAGTAGAAAATTTAATCCTTTACTCCATGAATATTCATATTTAAAAATGATGCCATCACGAAAATTAATTTCATTAATATTTAAAATGATACACTAACACATGCAGTTTTTACCAAGGCAGAAACTTTAGATCTATATTCATAAGCTGTATGATCTGGGTCTACTCTGCAAAGGCGAAGAAAGGTGTACATGTATTTATGGAGTAAAGGCTTAACTATTTGAATTTAATGTGTCAGGAAGGCATTAACCCTTTCCCTGTTCTGTGTTCATTCCAAATTTCAATACCTACTGAATATTCATAGATAAAATGATTATAACGAAATATGGAAGATGGAAAATTGTAGCCATTTTAGAAAGATCTTTGAAATTCTATTAGCAAACAGAGTAGACCCTGATCAGACGGCTCCTCTAGGAGCCGTCTGATCTGGGTCTACTCTGGTTGCAAATGCGTGAAAACATGTTTATATGAGGGAAAGGGTTAACCGACATTTGCAGACATTGTAGACCCAGATTTGAGGGTTCATAGATTGATAATTCTGATCAGTCTCTTTACTGATTGCGATTTATATACTGTATCACATCTAATCCTTTACTCCATAAATATACCTGTAGCCTTTTTATTCCTTTGCAAACAGAGTAGAATCCATAGCCAAAAATCCCTTTGTCCTTGTGCTTAATAATTATAAAAGTAAATCTAATTAATATTGATGATGTCATTATTTCTTATATGAATATTCATGGAGTAAAGGGTTAATGTAATGAATATTTGTTAGAAATAATTACATAAATACTTCAATAGCTCTGATCTAATATTTCTACCACTAAGGGTTTCTTTCAAAGAAAACCATGTCAAAATACATGTATTTTGACATGATTTTCTTTGAAAAAGGCCCTTAGTGGTTGGAACATGTATTTTGACATGATTTTATTTGAAAAAGGCCCTTAGTGGTTGAAATATTAGATCAGAGCAATTCAAGTATTTATGTATTATATTAACCCTTCTCTTGCTGAATTTTAAAATACATTTCTCCTTCTTTACCCATGCCCTGTTGTATAATTACATATATCTTCACTGTCTACATATTGCTGTGCAATCACTGCTCTGGAGTGCACTGGTTGCACAATCAGCTTGTAAATAGTGCAGACCCAGATGAGACAGCTCCTGCAGGAGCTGTCTCATCTGGGTCTTCACTATTTACAGGTAGGTATATTGACGTGAATAGCAAGCGAAGGGTTAATTCCCTTTTTGGAATACTCGCTTCATTGAGAAATAATTACTTTATGAAGATTTAAGTAATCTGAACTCCTATAATGGCAAAAAAACTCCGGAAGTTTTGGTCATGGCAGAAAGTTTAGAATCGGATCTATATCATTCAAAAGCAAACAGACTAGACCCTGATCAGACAGCTCTACAGGAGCCGTCTGATCTAGGTCCATCCTGTTTGTCTTTAATAACCCTTTCCCTATAAACATCTTTTCATGCCTTTGAGTAAACAGAGTAGACCCAACCTCTTTGAATAAATCTACCCAAAATGAGCATTTACTAGAGAAAAGGAAAATGTTAGAATTGTGTAGTATTGAAACCATTGTTATAAATAGAGCATTTGCCCTATTTATCACAATGGTTTTAAGAAGTGACTATGACAAAGGCATAGAAAGGCATATTTATGGAGGAAAGAGTTAATGGTCATTATGTATAGTTTTAGTTGTTTTATTTAATGTGAGGGACCCCCCCCCCCCCCCCCCCCCCTTTTGAAATAAGGGGGCATTCATTTGAGTGGGAGCATTTATTAGAGATACTACGGTACTTGTTAAACAGTGATGTTCTGCCCCACTATGAAAAATAGACATTCAAAGGGTTAGATAAGGACTATGGAAATAAAGTAATATTCAACTTTGCCATCTATCTCTACAGCGTTGTACATTGATATGTTTTTGTTTTAGATGAGCGAGAAACAAAAAAAAAGGAAGTGCTCAGGAAAAAGGTGAGAATTGCAGATTTATCATATTTATTTAGACACACCAGTTTGTAAAACTAAATAAGTCCATTGGTCACCATTTTGATACCAATGGAATAGCAACTAGGGTAAACCAGCTTAGTTGAATAAGTCAATTTGGCACCATTTTGATAACTTTAACCCTTAACTCAATGAATATTCATGTAAGAAATACATGACATCATCAACATTAATTAGATCATTTTTGTTTCATATGGAACCAGGAATTTTTGGCCATTACAGAAACTGTAGAATCATACCTATATTATTTTTGGTATGCAAACAGAGCAGACCCTGATCAGATGGCTCCTATAGGAGTGGTCTGATCTGGGTCTACTCTGTTTGCAAAGGTGTAGAAAGGTGTATTTATGGAGTAAAGGGTTAAATAAGACTGACATAGAAGAAGGAGGAATAGTGTAGTTCCTGATCAAAACTGCTACAGAAAAAACAGCTTGATCTGTATCTGCACTAGTTATCTTATTTTGTCTTTCAGAATATTTAACCCCTTTCCCTCATATAAACGCCTTTTCACACATTTGCAAACAGAGTAGACCCAGATAAGACGGCTCCTATAGGAGCCGTCTAATCAGGGTCTGCTCTGTTTGCTAATGGAATTTGAGAGATCTGTTTCTTTACTTTCTAAAATGGCTACAGTTTTCCACTTTCCATAGTTCATTACAACTATTTTGTTCATGAATATTCAGCAGTTGTGGAAATTTGGAATAGAGTTAGAACAGTGAAAGGGTTAAAGCAATTTTGCTAAATTGTAAGGTTAAATGGGTCATTTTGGATTGCATGTAGTGCACTAGTTCAATTAAACAACGGAATTAAAACATCTTTAAAACATGGCAAATTGGATGAACTGCAGACTTTGACTTGCTGTAGTTTGAAAATGTTCACTAATTGTGTTTTATACTTTACTATGTTACCAAAAAAAATTCCTTAACTCTTTGCACGCTAGTGGCAAAATTGTGATTACCTGTGCAAACAGTTTGGATCCAGATGAGACGCCGCATAATGCGGCGTCTCATCAGGATCCAAACTGTTTGTCATCTTGACCATTATTGTTGCAGATGAAAAATTGCTTAGCGTGCAAAGAGTTAAATTTGATCTGATGCAGATATGACTACTTCTGATTCAATTTATTAGCCCTTCTCTTGCTGAATTTTAAAATACATTTCTCCTTCTTTACCCATGCCCTGTTGTATAATTACATATATCTTCACTCTGTACAAGTATTTCGCTGTGCAATCACTGCTGTGGAGTGCACTGTTTGCACAATCAACTTGTAAATAGTGCAGACCCTGATGAGACAGCTCCTGCAGGAGCTGTCTCATCTGGGTCTTCACTTTTTACAGGTAGGTATATTGACGTGAATAGCAAGCGAAGGGTTAAGATTTTGAGAAAGTATTGAGTGGATGTTAAACAGCTTGGATCTTGACCAGCAGCAGAGTTACTTTGCATCTTATGTGGATCTAAGCTGTTTGCACATTTGGGTCAGTTTACAATGGTGGGATAAGGGTTAAATACTGAAATTTTGCTCGCAGGAATCAAATTGCTATTTCACATGTAAACAAAACTATGACGAATGGTTTTTCTTTAGAGGAATTTGTAGACTAGCAAATGTCTCTTATTGAAAAAATTGCTTGGAATGATTTATACTTGAAGATGTACAGTAAAACCCCTCTTATATTAGAGTAGAATTTAGATACTTTTAGGCAGGTGGCTGCTTAATGCAGGGTGAAAGTCATGCAGAGGATCTTTCTGCATAACTTTCACCATGCATTAAGCTGTCACCAAGCCTGATATGTATACTAAATTGAATGTCCGGTTTAGAGGGGTCTTACTGTAATTAACTATATTGTAAATTGATAGTACATGTACATGTATGATGCTGCAGTATTGTAGTCCATGTATGATTCTGCAATAGTTATGGTAGTACATGTAATATGCTGCAGTGTGGTATTACATGTATGATACTGCAGTGTGGCAGTACATGTACGATGCTGCAGTGTGGTAGTACATGTATGGTGATGCAGTAGTTATGGTAGTACATGTATGATGCTGCAGTGTAGTAGTACATGTATGATGCTGCAGTGTAGTAGTACATGTATGATGCTGCAGTGTGGTAGTACATGTATGATGCTACAGTATGGTAGTACATGTATGATGCTGCAGTATGGTAGTACATGTATGATGCTACAGTGTGGTAGTACATGTATGATATGATACTACAGTGTAGTAGTACATGTATGATGCTGCAGTGTGGTAGTGCATGTATGGTGCTGCAGTGTGGTAGTGCAGTGTGGTAGTACATGTATGATGCTGCAGTGTAGTAGTACATGTATGATACTACAGTGTGGTAGTACATGTATGATACTACAGTGTGGTAGTACATGTATGATACTACTGTATGGTAGTACATGTATGATACTACAGTGTGGTAGTACATGTATGATACTACAGTGTGGTAGTACATGTATGATACTACAGTGTGGTAGTACATGTACAATACTACTGTATGGTAGTACATGTATGATACTACAGTGTAGTAGTACATGTATGATACTACAGTGTGGTAGTACATGTATGATACTACAGTGTGGTAGTACATGTATGATGCTGCAGTCTGGTAGTACATGTATGATGCTGCAGTATGCAATCATGTTTGTGCCCTGTTTGTAGCCATAGTGTACAAAATGTTGTTGATTTATCCCTTTACCTCATGAATATTTATATAGGAAATAATAACTGCATGTATAAATATTAATTAGCATGAATATTAATGAACTGAATTTTTTCATTATTGCGTTATGCAGAAAGGGGGTTTAGTTTACCAATGCAGAAACTGTGGAATCAAATCTATATAATTTCATAAATAAACAGGGCAGACCCTGATGAGATGGCCCCATTTGATTTGGGTCTACTATGTTTGCAAAGGTTTCAGAAAGTGTCATTATGGAGTAAAGGGTTATGAGTAACTAGACACTTGGGTTTCAAAGCCCCAGAGTGACTAGATGGCAGCTCATTTTGATCAACCATACTTTTATGATAAACAGTTGAACTTCATTTTCTCGAACTTCAAGGGCCCATATCAATTTCCCAGTTTTTTGCAGGTCTAAAGTAATGCTGAAAGCCTCTGTAGGAGCTCTCAGCACTACTTTTGACCTGCAGTAAGCTTTCACATGTGTTTCTACATATGTGTAATGATACATATTAGAACAATTCTGTGTTGTAAATTTTGGAAGGACCAAACTTTTACTTCAAGTTAACCCATTCCTCCATAGGCTATTTTTAGACCCAACCTCTTTGAATAAATCTATAGCTACCCAAAAGGAGAATTTACTAGAGAAAAAGAAAATTTTAGAATTGTGTAGTTTTTAAACCATTGTGATAAATAGAGCATTTGCTCCTTAGGAGCAAATGCTCTATTTGTCACAATGGTTTCTTAAAGTGACTTTTACAGAGGCAATGAAAGGTGTATTTATGGAGGAAAGGGTTAACACAAAATTCAAGTTTGAGACATCAACTGTGTGTAAGTGCCATATATCTTGTGAAACATGTGTCCCACTATATCATCAGTCTATTTGTGCTTTATTGTGGGCATAGTGACAAACATTTGTGTCCCTGATGAGGAATTTCTTTATCTGAAAAATCCCAATACAAAACATTGAAGTGATTAGGAGTGCAAAGACATAAAACAGATTGGACTTTTAACTCTTTCCTTCATATAAATGGCTTTTCATGCATTTGCAAACAGAGTAGACCCAGATCAGATGGCTCCTATATGAGCCATCTGGTCAGGGTCTGCCCTGTTTGCTAGCAGAATTAGAAAAATCTGTTTATTTTCTGAAATGGTTACAATATTCAACCTTCCATATTTCATTATACTTACTTTTCTCCAAGAATATTCAGAAGGTATTGAAAAAGGGACTAAACATAAAACAGGGAAAGGGTTAACCCTTTTCCTCATATAAACGTGTTTTTACGCATCTGCAAACAGAGTAGACCCAGATCAGACGGCTCCTAAAGGAGCCGTCTGATCAGGGTCTTCTATGTTTGCTAATGGAACTTGAAATATCTGTTTCTTTAGTTACTAAAATGGCTAAAATGTTGCACCTTCGATATTTCACTATAACTATTTTGTCCATGAATATTCAGAAGGTATTGAAATTTGGAATAAACATAAAACAGGGAAAGGGTTAAATGGATAATTCAGGTCAGACAATTTGTCTGGGTCATTGTTTGCAAAGAAATCTCTTTCCTCATGTGTCAAAGCTCAAGTAAATATTGCTTTGGAACCTCACTACATCACATATTTAAGGTAGTTCGCGCTGTTGCTCGGCAAAAATCGAAGTTTATCCAATTATTATCATATTTGGTCCAGGTATACAAAAAGTTACCGCCGACACGACTGCGACGTTCATTTTAAATTTGACGTCGGTTGCTTAGCAATATATGACGTCAAAAGCGCCCTCTGGTGCCATCTAAGCAATTCACATGTGCTTGTGTATTTCTTTATTTATTTACAAATGCCGTTGCGTATTTCAATGATTCGAAAACTGGTTTGAAGAAGAAGAATAGTTCTTCAATGTGATATGCGATATATGATTTACAAGCGTAACACTTTTGTTCCGTCAAGAGTTGAAAGTTCGAAAACCTATTTTACCGCTTTCTGGTATTGGATTATTTTCGACATTTTCGCGGAATTCCAAAAAAACTAGACGGTCAAAGTTTACAAAAAAATTATATGTCATACTCCGTTCACTTCTTAACAGAAACAAGTAAAAAAAACAATACCTATTCGAGTTCATTTTTTCGCTATGAGTGATTTTGCTAGGTCAACTCATCGTCATATTCGACGTCAACGCGACGTTGATGCGATGTGATCGTCAGTAAAAGAATTAATTGCCCTATTTTTCGCTTGACTTTTACAGATAACAATGCAAAATTTTATTAAATGTAAAATATAAAAATGTAAAACGCAAAATGTAATAACGCAAAATGTAATAATTTCCTTTATATATCGAACATCTTTAGAATAAGTATAACATATTGACTCTAGCAACATCTACATGTACACTTCACTCAGTACACTCTGATATGTCTTTTTGTCGATAAAACCCTCCACTACACTTATCTCCGGCTCTTGTGGTCAGACAGGTTATATAATCGTTATATATTCATTTTCTCTTCGAAAGTCGTGGATATATAGTTGTATGGTATGAACCAGGCCCACCTCAAAGTTTACTACATTTTGCGTCGTTATTACACTTTGCGTTGGTTAACATCTACACCTCATCCAGTGCACTATGATAAGTTTCATGTCGATAAAATGAAAGTTCCGACTTTTGACCCGTCGCTCTCTACTACTCTCCGCTTTCCCAGTCCCTTGTTGTCAGAAGAGGTTTATTTTACTTGTACATGTATATGCATTTCTCTTCGAAAGTCGCGAATATAGTCGTGTATGGAATTCATGAATTAGACCCGTTTCAATAATTATTACATTTTGCGTCGTTATTACATTTTGCGTTAACAGTTTTTTCCAGCATAATGTAATAAATCAACGCATTTTGTAGTAATTACATGTATTATATTTTACGTCGTTTTTACATTTTGCGTTGCAATGT
Source organism: Azorinus chamasolen (assembly GCA_963576725.1). NCBI lineage: Eukaryota > Metazoa > Mollusca > Bivalvia > Cardiida > Solecurtidae > Azorinus > Azorinus chamasolen. The sequence continues at coordinate 48,941,514 of OY755239.1, read as the reverse complement.
AAATATTTGGCAGTAAAACATTTGACACCGTATCGATTGATTGTATTTATTTTCTTATGTATTTTCAAAGCAGATTTTTTTATTTATTGTTTTAGATCTACTTCTTATCCTTTTAAATCCAGTCATATCTTCTCACGGAAAAATGAATGAATGAATGAATGAATGAATGTAGTGAATGGATGAACGAATGAACCCCCCCCCCCCCCCCCCCCCCACCCCCCTAGAAAAATGCAAAAGTATTTTTTCACTGATCGTATTTGCGCTAATATGCACAGTCGGTTTAAACTCTAACCCCGCTACTCAAGTCGAATTTCGCAATTCAAACGTAGCCTATCCCTCTCTTTTTACACAACAATTTGAAGGTGGATACAGCCAACTCAGCATTAAAGCATATCAAAAACAATAGGATATTGACATAGATGTCAAGGAGGTTATAAACCTCTATGCGAGAAGACACCCTCGTATGATGATGTTGCTTAACCCACTGTCTGACAGTGTAATTGAAAATCAAATTTAATAAATGCAGGTTTTTAGGTGACCGTAAGACTGTTTCTCTCAGCGTTGCTGTTATAATGAATAAATTCTGAAAGTGGGAGATCATTCGAAAGCAAAAATAGCAATGTGAAAAGAGAAAATTGCAGACTCGGTTTTATAGAGCCTTTTCATGAGTAGTAATTAGAAGTGCAACACTACTCACACCCCATGGCATCGGCTTAAGCAGTATTCACTTTTCCAAACTAATTGATCTCGAAGCACGAGAACATATATATAAGTTTTACGCCTACTCTAACAACAAATCCTGGATCCGCCCCTGCAATTAGTCATAATGACTAATCTACATTGAGGCCCTGAAATAAAAGTATTTAATACAAAATACAAAACAGTAAATCACAGCTATATATACGCACAAGAAATCAATGTTCAGATATAAACTCATTGCTCGATAAGTAGTGATGTGTCTGTATAATTAAAACATGTTGTCTGCTTCAATTTGTAGATCTATTCTTCAAGGACACGCATTTGGATCCTTATAAAACGTCGAGTATCTTGGTGTCTTATCTAGATCCAATCTGTTATCAAAGTTTTGATTTGCCACTAGCATCCAAATAGTTAATATAAAGCTCGATTTAACTTAACCGTTGCACAAATGGAATGCATAATTGCCATTTGACCCCGATTCAGGTGGATGAATGCACGCGCTATTAAACCACATATTTGTGACGTCATTTACCCACGCTGTCAATACTTTAATACGAAAAATATTTTTGCTTAGTTTTAGTTAAAATAAAATGTTATCTGCTTCAAAGTTAGAAAAATGCAGTTAGGTTGTAAACTAAATGAACCTGATGAGACGTTAAGTTATTCAACGTACCATCTGGATCCAAACTATATGCACAAGGTGTATGACGAATTGAATGAATGAATGAATGAAAGGCTTGAGAGTAACCCAATGAATTTAAATGAATGAATGCATGCTAAAATACTTAATTTAATGAGGGTAGCTCATTAGGTACTCCGAGGCCTTGTTAATCAGTACATTTTATACATTTATATGCAAAAATAACAATCACAGATCATAATAAACAATGTGCCCAATGCAGATATTACGCTAAACCATTTCAATAACGCAAAATGAAATCAGCATAATTATACAAACTACATAAACAAAGTTTCAAATAGAACTGAACCAAGTGAGAAACTTCTGTGGAACGTTTCCTACATGGATCCGTTCCATCTGCGCCCTGTGTCAATGAATGAATGAAACACATTATTTTACGAGGGTAGCTCGGTTAGTCAAAAGACTACCCCGAGGCCCTCAAAATAAGTACATTTCATACAATATGACAACTCTAAACAAATAAAGAGCATATTAAAAAGGCACATTAAATACTAGTTATTAATTATATGCGTACAGTACTCTTTTCTAAAATATATTTTTACACAAAATGAGAAGTCCCTAATCAGAAACTCCTGCATGAAGTGTTTGATATGGGTTTGCACTATTTGTTATTAATAGAAGGAAACAGTTTTTTCCGATGAAAGACAATTAGTTTTCAGGAATATTAAAACTACAACATCAAGTCATACTGATATTTCCATGAATAATTAGTGTAATAAGAAGAGTAATGAGCATATATAATATAAATAAGATCTGGAACAGTTTTATATATATTTCAACGTCGCCTTCACGTCGAGTATGATGACGAGATCACCTAGCAAAATCACTCATAGCGAAAAAATGAACTCGAATAGGTATTGATTTTTTTACTTGTTCCTGTTAAGAAATGAACAGAGTATGACATATAATTTTTTTATGAACTTTCACCGTCTAGTATTTTTGGAATTCCACGAAAATGGAGAAAACAAATCAATATCAGAATGCGGTAAAATGGGTTTTCCAAATTTCAACTCCCGACGTAACAAAAGTGTTACGCTTGTTAAACATATATCGCATATCATATTGAAGAACTATTCTTCTTCTTCAAACCAGTTTTCGAATCATTGAAATACGCAACGGCATTTGTAAATAAATAAAGAAATACGCAAGCACATGTGAATTGCTTAGATGACACCAGAGGGCGCTTTTGACGTCATATATTGCTAAGCAACCGACGTCAAATTTAAAATGACCGTCGTAGTTGTGTCGGCGGTAACTTTCTGTATACCTGGACCAAATATGATAATAATTGGATAAACTTCGATTTTTGCCGAGCAACAGCGCGAACTACCTTAAGGTAGCAAGATGCACATGCCATCAGAAAATTGTATTTTATACTACCAAAAGTCATTTTTTCTAAACGAAGATGATTAATTCGTTACATTAATTTATTTGAATAATTTTCAAAAACATCAACAATTCTATCAAAACCGATATTTAAAAGCTATTTAAATGTGCCAGTTTTAGATGGGGATCATAATCATCTTTTGAACTGAAGTTATTGCAGTTGGTCAATATGTAAAATCATTGGGATGTCTAGAGATCCATGTCACAGAATTTTGATAAAATCCTCCGTTTAGGAGTTATGCAATATTTTATTTTTAAGACCACTAAAATTCTGCTTCCTGCTACATTTCTTTTGATGTTAGACGATCGAAGCAAGATATAAAACAACTATGACATAGATCCCTCTGTGAGACAATGTTTTTTGACATGCCGAAAACTGCGCCTAATTTGGACATAAATAACAAACTATACAAATAATAAGTTATGTTTGTTTGAAAAAGCCGACACCTTTAAATCTGCATCTGCCAAAACACACACACACTAACCCCCATTTGATTATTACCTATAACTTAATAGAGCTTGGTCTTAGCACCAGGGGTTTTTGTGGGGGGGGGGGGATCTACTTATTTCTTTACCTCATGAATTTATGTCTTCATGAATAGTTACTTAGTAATTCAGCAAAAAGTTATAGTTGCCTGTGAAAAAAAGGTTTTACCATGGCAGATGGTGTAGATATCAGATCTATAACATTTTGAGCAAATAAAGCATATCCTGATCAGACAGCTGATACAGGAGTCTGGGTCTACTCAGTTTGCATAGGCATAAAAGGCAAGATTATGAAATCAAGGTTTAACCCTTTCCCTGTTCTATGTTTATTTCAAATTTCAATACCTACTGAATATTCAAGGACAAAATACATGTAGTTATAATGAAATATGGAAGGTGGAACATTGAAGCCATTTCTGAAACTAAAGAAACAGATCTATCAAATTCCAATAGCAAACAGAGCAGACCTTGATCAGGTGGCTCCTATAGGATACCTCTGATCGGTCTTCTCTGTTTACAAATGTGTGAAAAGGTATTTACATGAAGGAAAGGGTTAATGCATATAACAGGTAACAGTATTGCATGAAGTTCACATAGGAGCTTTCTTCAATACAATGTACTTTCGATCTGTATTTAGTAGCCACTTACTGTTAACCTTTTACCTGTTCAATATTTAACCCTTCTCTTGCTGAATTTTAAAATACATTTCTCCTTCTTTACCCATGCCCTGTTGTATAATTACATATATCTTCACTGTGTACAAGTATTTTGCTGTGCAAGCTCTGCTGTGGAGTGCACTGGTTGCACAATCAACTTGTAAATAGTACAGACCCTGATGAGACAGCTCCTGCAGGAGCTGTCTCATCTGGGTCTTCACTATTTACAGGTAGGTATATTGACGTGAATAGCAAGCGAAGGGTTAAGTAAGAAATAATGACATGAAATTATGAATGTTTATTGGCTGAAATTTTATAATGTAAATTTTTAAAGGGACTTTTGTGCTTTTACAAAAAGTTGTAGAAATCATGTCTATCTCATAATGTCTTTAGCAAACAGAGCAGATCCTGATAAGACGGCACCTACATGAGCCATCTGATCTGGGTCTAATCTTTTTGCAAATGTGTAAAAAGGTATTTATATGAAGGAAAAGGTTGAAGAGTCTTAACCCTTTCCTCCATGGGTTAAATAAATTTATCATTGAATGGTCACTATGAAGAGTTCATTCTGTACCATGTTAGGTGAAGGAGTATATGAATCGTGCAGAGGAGTTGAAGGTACAGATGAAGCCATTCAAAGGTGTGGACAGTACTTTACAGAGGTCAACATCGGGCAATAGTCAGGAGGAACTGAGTAAGTGACCTTTGTAACCACCTATCTTTGTAACCACCCTTCTCTGTAACCACCCTCTTTTTAATTAACTTTGATTGCCTTTTTAAGGCAGAGTTGTCATCTGGAGTATTCCATTCTTGTTTTATTATCCCCCGCTAAAGGCGGAGAGGTATAGTTTTGGCGTTGTCCGATTGCCTTGGAATATCTCAGAAACGGTTTGGAGTTTTTCATTGAAACTTTCTGTTAATGTATAATACTATAACAGAATATGGGCCTGCAAGTATTACTCATATTGACATTAGAACACCAGAGTTATGGCCCTTTGTTTGCCAAAAATGTAAGTTTTTTGTGTGTCCGCAGCAATTTCTCAGAAATTGTATGGAGTTTTTCTATGAAACATTGTGTAAATTTTAAGTAGCATAAGGACATGCAGGTCTGAAAGTATCATTCATATCGACCACGGAACACTAGACTAATGTCCAGTTGTCTGCGAAAAATTTAACCATTTTGTCTGTCCGGAGCCATTTCTCAGAAATTGATTGGAATTTTTCTATGAAACTTTGTGAAAAGATTTAGTAGCATAAGGACATGTGGCTCTGCAAGTATCATTTATATTGACTTTGGAACACTACAGTTATGGCCCTTTGTTTGCGAAAAAAGTAACATTTTTATCTGTCCCGGAGAGCCATATCTCAGAAACTATTTGGAGTTATACTATGAAACGTTGTGTAAATGTTTAGTAGCGTTAGGGAATGCTGTCCTGCAAGTATCACATCTACCATGGAGTACCGAGTTATGGCACTTTGTTTGTGAAAAACCTTTTTGTCCCTTTGGTCAATGCTAAGGTCATAGGGGCTTGTTTGGCAGGGGATATCTGTTCACTGAATGTGCTTGTTTTATTTCCATTGTTTGCAAACGTCAGTTAATAATTTACTCCATAAATATGCCTTTGTACGCTTTGTTTAACAGATTAGACCCAGATCAGATTACTCCTGTAGGAGCTGTCTTATCAGGGTCTGCTCTGTTTGATTAGGATATAATATATTGTATTGTTCTCCATTTACCATCCACCTGCTTTTTAATGACACCTAGTTGCTGTTCTAGAGAGGTTTCCGCTGTATATTTTCAGTTGACCTGTTTGCTGGTTGTGATGAGATGGTGGCAACAGTGAAAGTAGCACAGGCAGCCGCTATTGAAGTTAGTAAGCCACAGGAAATGAGTGTACATTGGAACCCCTCAAAACCAGATTTTTCTGACAGAATAATTTAGGTCTTTTCAAGCAGGTGGCTGCTTAATGCAGGCTGAAAGTGATGCAGAAAGCTCCTCTAGGAGCTTTCTGCATGACTTTCACCCTGCATTAAGCTGCCACCTGCGTGAAGGACCAGTTTTGATGCAAATTTTGATGTCCAGTTTAGAGGGGTCTTACTGTACTGGCATTTGCAATCAGTATAGACCCAGATCTTAACTGGGTCTGCACTTTTAGTCAATCCTAATCAAATGTGAATTATAATAATTCATATTGAATGGACTCTACCATTAACCCTTTACTCCATGAATATTTATGTAAAGAATAATGACATCATGAATATTAATTAGATTAATTGTTATAATAGCACACAGACACAGGGTTTTTTTTTGCCTTTGCAGAGACTCTAGAATTGTATCTATATTATAACATAAGCAAAGAGAGCAGACCCTGATCAGACGGCTCCTACTCTGTTTGCAAAGGCATAGAAAGGCATATTTATGGAGTAAAGGGATAACCAGTTCCCTCATAGGCTATTTTTAGATCCAACCTCTTTGAACAAATCTACGGAAAAGGAGCATTAACTAGAGAAAAGGAAAATTTTAGAATTTTGTAGTTTTTAAAACCATTGTGATAAATAGAGCATTTGCTCCTGAGGAGCAAATGCTCTTTTTATCACAATGGTTTCAAAAAGTGACTTTTACAGAGGCATAGAAATGCGTATTTATGGAGGAAAAGGTTAAGTAATGAGGAATCATTCCAGATTGAAAGGGTTGACCTGTAGCACGCTACATGTAGAGCTGTGGTTACTGTAACAGTTGGTAAAACTGTAACTCTTTACTCCATGAATATTCATGTCAGAAATAATGCCCAGGAATATCAAATTAAATGAAATTTCATGATTGCATTATGAAGAGAGGTTTAAATTTATTTCAATATTGTACAAGTAACATGGTTACAATAACGATGCAGTTAAAATTTAAATAACATAATGATAAGTTAGCATGGGAATTTACAATGACAGAAACTGGAGAAATAGATTAAGTACACATAAATCTGAAAAGTTATTTCCTAAACAAACAGAACAGACCTTGATCAGATGGCTCCTACAGGAGCCATCTGATCTAGGTCTACTCTGTTTGCAAAGGTGCCAAAAGGCATCTCTATGGAATAAATGATTATTCTGAGCCTTCTGGGCAAGAATCATTGGCAGAAATATATCCTCTACACCATGTTTCAATGGTGGGTCTAAAAATAGCGTATGAGGGAATGGGTTAACCCTTTATTCCATGAACATTCACATGACAAATAATGACATATTCAGTAGCTGAATTTTTATAATGGCATGCAAGCATAGATAGTTTAGGTCATGACAGAAACTTTAGAATCAGACCTATTTTGTTTCATAAGCAAACAGAGCAGACCCGGATTGGATGGCTCCTGCTTGGGCCATCTGATCAGGGTCTACTCTGTTTTCAAAAGTATTTAAAGGCATACTTATGGAGTAAAGGCTTAGCCCTTTACTTGATACAGACACCCTATAATGCCTTAGCAAACAGAGTAGACCAAAATCAGATGGCTCCTATAAGGGTCATCTAAAAAGGATCTTCTCTGTTTGCTTATAGTATTATATAGATCTGATTCAAAAGTTTCTGCCACAGTAAAAGTACCATTGTTCATATACCTCTATGAAAGATTATAAATATTCATACAGTCATTATTTCTTACATGAATATTCATCAGATTAACCCATTCACCAGTCTTTCTAGGCCTCTGCAAATGTCACCTATTGAAACCATTGTGATAAATAGAGCATTTGCTCCTATAGGAGCAAATGCTCTATTTATCACAATGGTTTAAACTACAAAATTCTAAAAAAAATCCTTTCCTCTAGTTAATGCTCCTTTTCGTTAGATTCATTCAAAGAGGTTTGATCTAAAAATAGCATATGAGGGAATGCGTTAAAAGTTAAAGTTTTACTTATACAGCTCTAGTTTGTATATGATTTGTTGTTTTAGGAGGACCAAGAAGACTATGAAACAGCCCTTAAGCATTATGAGTTAGCATTAGGAACAGCCATAGGGTATTTGAAGTGTAAGTATGAACTCATAGTCATTTTTTCCAATAATATAAATATAATGACATCATGAAAAAAATGCGTGAAAGTGCGTTTATATGAAGGAAAGAGTTAATCACAAAATTTAACCCTTTTCCTGTTAAATATTCATGTGAGAAATGATGACGTCATGAATATTTATTAGCTGAATTTTATAATGGTGTATAGAGGAGTGATTGCTATTGGTAGAAACTGTAAAGTCAAATCTATTTTGATATCATAAACAAATAGAGCAGACCCTGATCGGACAGCTCCTGCATGAGCCTTCTGATCAGGGTCTGCTCTGTTTGCTAAAGTGTGACAGGGGAAAGGGTTAATGCTACCTGCTTTTGCAGGGTGGCACTAAGGAATTACTTTCTTAGGTCTGTCCATCTATCTGTCTGTCTGTCACACTTTATTTATCACATTTAGTTACATGTCTTATGTCACACATCATAGGGGTCAATACCGCTTTATGGGAATTTATATACATGTATACTATTTGATAATACTGTTTATTATATAGTATATATAGACTATAGTATATATAGACTATCATGAATCGGTACAGACCCCTATGTCACACATCTCCTTGCGGATGACATATGTGTTTCTTTGGAACTCTTATTGTAAATAGCAATTAATTATAGAGCATTTTTTTCTACCCAGCTGAACCAAAGGGAAGGCGAAAAGACTTGCTTAGAGAACATGCCGACAAGTGGATGACACAGGCAGAGAGATTAAAGTCATGCCTAGCCGTTAAGAAATGTAACACAGCTGAGGCTAAAGAAAAACAAGAGGACGAGACAGAACAAAAATTTTTGAAATCAGGTTGGCAAGAATACAGTATTAAAATATCTCTGTACAACGGATATTCAACATTAGTTATAGTATTTTAGGCATGTCATAGCTCAAATGCAGGATAAAAGCAAAACTCAAAGCTCCCATGAGAGCTTTCTACATTTATAATAGCATATCATCAAGGAAATTATCTATATTATTTCATGAGCAGGCTGTGTCTTATCTGGGTCTACTCTGTTTGCAAAGGCATGGTAATGCGTTTCCATCAGGTAAAGAGTTAACACATTACCCCCTAGTGACGCAGTTTTGCACCTCTATAAAATTCACATTGTGAAACCATTGTGATAAATAGAGCATTTGCTCCTATAGGAGCAAATGCTCTATTTATCACAATGGTTTCAAACTACAAAATTCTAAAAAAAAATCCTTTTCTCTAGTTAATGCTCCTTTTCGGTAGATTAACTCAAAGAGGTAGGACCTAAAAATAGCCTATGAGGTAATGGGTTAAGCAACTAGTTAAAAACATAAATGCATTTACATTTATATTAATGCAGTGGCCATTTAAAATACTTTGTACTAAGGTACTCTTATGAAGAACTCACTTAACCCTTTCCTTCATGTAAACACCTTTTCACACCTTTGCAAACGTAGGAGACCCAGATCAGACGGCTCCTATAGGAGCCGTCTGATCAGGGTCTGCTCTGTTAGCTAATGCAATTTGATAGGTCTGTTTCTTTAGTTTCTAAAATGGCTACAATGTTCCACCTCCTATATTTCATTATAGCTATTTTGTCATTGGGTATTCAGTAGGTATTGAAATTTTGACAAAATGTAGAACAGGGAATGGGTAAAAGCACCATTGTAATGTTTTAGAAAACTACTTGCGTAAATAATTTGGGTAAATCAAAATTGAAATTATTTGTCTGTGGGATTTTAATTGTTGTAGTTATTTTCATGGATGAATATTTTGCTTAACCCCTTCCCTGTTCTGTATTCATGTACTGGTAAGAAATAATGACATCATGAATATTTATTAGCTGCATTTCTGTAATATAAACTTTTCAAGGAAATCTTTTGCTTTTGACAAAACTGTAAAGTCAGATCTATACAGAGCATACCCTGATCAGATGGATCCTATAGGAGCTGTCTGATCTGGGCCCTACTCTGTTTGCAAATGCGTGAAAAGGCGTTTATATGAGGGAAAGGTTTATTTATAACTGATGTCATTTCACTCATTTCAGATCAGTGTGTTGTTCAGTGAAGAAGCAGAGTGCCATACAATTGTCAGACATTTGGAAAAAGTATTCAGCTGATACTGCCCCTCCTTGCTTTAACCTTGTCTTAACTTTTTACCTCATAGACACACATTTCGATGCCTTTGCAAATAGAGTAGACCCAGATCAGACAGCTCCTGTAGGAGCTTTCTGATCAGTGTCTGCTGTCTTTGCTTATGGAATTATATAGATGAACAGTTTTAGCCATGGCCAAAAGATCTTGAGCTCATTTACTCAGTAAAAAATCAGTTTATAAATATTCATGATGCCATTACAGTATAACCTCTCTATAACGGCCACTAAATTACATCAAGTATTTTGTGTTAAAAGACAGGTGGCTGCTTAAAGCAAGGTGAAAGTAAAACAGAACCCTCCTATAGGAGCGTTCTGTTTTACTTTCACCTTGCTTTAAGCTGCCACCTGTCCTAAATTCCAACTAATTTACACAATTAAGTGGCTATTATAGAGATGTTTCACTGTATTTGTTTCATAAATAGCCATAAGGTAAAGGATTAACTGTTTACAGACAGTGTACATGTATACCTAGCCAGTGTAACAGGGTGTATTGTTGTAATTATATTGGGTACAGAGCTACTTAGTCATATACAGGCTGTGACATATCATTTGATACTGACATTGGATGGGTCTTAACCCATACCCTCAGAGACTATTTTTAGATTCAACCACTTTGAATAAATCTACCGAAAAGGAGCTTTAACAAGAGAAAATGAAATTTTAGAATTGTGCAGTTTAGAAACCAATGTGATAATTAGAGCATTTGCTCCTAAGGAGCAAATGCTCTATTTATCACAATGGTTTCAGATAGAGACTTTTACAGAGGCGCAGAATGACTTATTTATGGAGGAAAGGGTTAAACCCTTTCCTTCATATAAACGCCTTTTCATGCCTCTGCAAAGAGAGTAGACCAGGATCTGATGGCTCCATATAGGAGCTGTCTGATCAGGGTCTGCTCTGTTTTGCTTAGGACATGATATAGTCACTGATTCACCAAAGCCTACCTTATTCATACTCATTAGAATAGCCTGACAGAGACTATTCTATTGAGAACAACCCTGATAAGGTTTGGCTATGGAATGATAGATTGCTAAAAATAGTACCGCATGCTGTTGGCGGTGAGGAGAAAATTCTGGTCCGTAATAAAAATGCAAGCTTTAACCCATTCCATCATAATATAAATAAGGCATTTGGACACCTGTGTAAAAGTCACTTTTTGAAATCATTTTGATAAATAGAGCATTTACTCCGTAGATTGAAACAATTGTGATAAATAGAGCATTTACTCCATAGGAGCAAATGCTCTCTTTTATCCCTTTTTTTTTCAAAACTACTCAAATGCTCCTTTTCAGCAGATTTCTATCAAAGAGGTTGGATAAAAATATAGTTTGTGAGTTAATGGGTTAATACTGTACATTCATGCTCTTACTTGGTATGTATTGCTCTTCAAATACAGTTCTATTAACCCATTCCCTCATGGGCTATTTTTAGATCCAACCCCTTTGAATATATCTACCAAAAAGGAGCATTAACTAGAGAAAAGGAAATTTTAAGAATTATGTAGTAGAACTATGGAGCAAATGCTCTATTTACCACAATGGTTTCAAAAAGTGACTTTTACAAAGGCATAGAAAGACATATTTATGGAGGAAAGGGTTAATTTTCAGCACAAGCAATTTGTGAGAATGACAAATTGTTTCAGCAATGTTTGACATCAGGAACTCCTTTTCAGCCTTTCCCTCAGATAAACAATTTACAATACCAGTATTACTAATGGAATAATACAGCTTCCGTCACTGCAAAAACATTCCTTTGTTGAAGATGGTGTTAATAATAAGGATATTATCATGATTATTGAACAGGTATAGGGTTAATCATGCTAATATGTTTATTTGAACTTTTAACCGTCTCCCTGTTCAATGTTCATGTAAGAAATAACGACATCATGAATATTTATTAGCTTCATCTTTATAATGACATATGCACACACATAGTTTTGGTATTGGTAGAAGCTGAATAGTCTGATCTATTATAACTGGGACCTCCTGTAGGAGCCATCTGACCTGGGTCTACTTTGTTTGCAAAGGCATGAAAAGGCATTCCTATGAAGGGAAGGGTTAAAAAATGACTAAGATGTTTTCCTCTGTGTGGAGGGTACAAAAATATGATGTTATAGTCAGTTACGCAAACCAGGTTTGAATAATCTCATTCTCAATATCTGATTAGTCGGGCATTTCTATGAAGAATAAGGTTAATAAATGACTAAGATGTTTTCCGCTGTGTGGACGGTACAAAACATATTACAGGGAAATACAGAAACCAGGTTTGATTGACCGTATTCTCAAGAATCTGATTGGTCAAAGTCTGACTAATCAAATGCTGGAGAATGAATTTGGACTCCATAATAAAGATTTATAACCTCAAGCCCAGAGTGCTTCAGAAGTTGTATGTTGTTGCCCGATTCATTCTCAAAGAAAGTTTTTATTCCATTTCTTTGAATAAAAAAATAGGGTGAGAGGTAGAGTGTCAAACAGCTTTGATTCTGCTGAGAAGCAAGTTATGTGTAGACACATCTGGGTCACCAGTTCATTTGTATGGGCTTTGTATTGTAGGTGTCAGTAGGTGTTTGTTTATAGCATTAGTTTTTTGAAGAGTTGGTATGATTGTTTTGCATACATGTAGGTGTAGGTGTACATGGTGTACAAGGCTTAAGTCTGTGATGTTTATTTCTGTGATATTGATGTCTGTCAGATGTACAGTAGAGCTCCTCTATAGCAGGAGTTAACTCTTTCCCTCATGTAAAAGCTTGTTCATGCCTTTTGCAAACAGAGTAGACCTAGATCAGACGGCTCCTATAGGAGCCGTCTGATCAGGGTCTGCTCTGTTTGTTTATGGAATTATAAAAGATCTGACTGTACAGTTTCTATCAAAACCAAGCATTCATATGTCAGAATAAAAATTCAGCTAATAAATATTCATGATGTCATTATTTCTAACATTAATATTGAACAGGGAAAGGGTTTATGTGTGATTTTAACCCTTTACTCCATATAATTATATGCAAGTTTGCATCTTTGCAAACAGAGTAGAGCCAGATGAGACAACTCCTGTTGGAGCTGTCTTATTAGGGTCTGCTCTATTTGTCTATGGACTAATATAGATCTGATTCTAGTTTCTGACACACCCAAAAATTCGATCCTTTGTTGATTTGACACTATAAACATTAATCTAATTAATATTCATGATGTTGTTATTTCTTTCATGAATATTCATGGAGTAAAGGGTTCAACTCTGGTTGTTGCTTTATAATACAAAATGAAAGTAAAGCAGAAATCTGCTATTTGAGCTTTCTGCACATCTTCTGTCTTGCGTTAAATTACCACGTGTCTTACATACCCAGAATAATATTTCTTTGAGTGGTCATATGTCTTATAGAGTGTTTTTTGTCTATAGTAACATCCCTGTGAACCAGACTTTAATGAAGAAGAATTTAGGTCTTTGCGGAGGGGGGGGGGGGGGGGGGGGGGGGGTTATAGGAATTGTCCATAACAATTTTGTGTCTGCTCCACATCTCCTTTACCCCTTGAAGGATTTTCATGAAACTTGCCTCAAATGTTAACCAAGTTGAGACGATATGCAGAACACATGTGGCAGTCATTTCGGCTCAAGGTCAAGGTCACATTTGAAGGTCAAGTTTTTTTAACATTCAATTTGCATTACATTTTCGTGTCCGTTTGATATCTTCTAAACCCTTAACCCATTCCCTCATATGCTATTTTTAGATACAACCTCTTTGAATAAATCTACCGAAAAGGAGCATTAACTAGAGAAAAGGAATATTTTAAATTTTGTAGTTTTAAACCATTGTGATAAATAGAGCATTTGCTCCTATAGGAGCAAATGCTCTATTTATCACAATGGTTTCAAAAAGTGGCTTTTACAAAGTCGTCAATATGAGGGAAAGGGTTAAAGGATGGTCATAAAATTGAGTCAATAACCGGATTCGACTGGGCTTTTACTTGCTATTTCGTCACATAAACTTCTCCCACCTATTGAATTCAACCAATCAAATTATAGTTTATAGATTAACTTTACCTTACGTTACTCAACAATCTCAATTGTCTTCAACCCACGTTGCATACTTTTTTTCGTTGCTCAACATGTATTGCATTCAACTGGGAATTGTTTTCATTACTTATTTATACAGGCCTAGTCGAATACGGCTATTGTTAGCTAGATTGAGACCAAGTGCAGAACACAAGTGACAGGCATGTTGGCTCAAGATCACATTTGAAGGTCAAGTGTAATTTGGTGTCCGCTCCATATCTCATATACCCCTTGAAGGTATTTCATGAAACTTGCCTCAAATGTTAACCAAGTTAAGACGATGGGCAGTTATGTTGACTCAATGTCAAGGTCTAATTTGAAGGTCGAGTGTTTTAACTGTCAATTTCCATTAAATTCTTTTGTCTGCTCCATATCTTCTAAACCCTTTAAAGGAAGTTCACAAAACTGAAGTCAAATGTTAGCTAAAATGAGACATTGTGCAGAACACATGTGACAGTCATGTCAAGTCAAGGTCATATTTGAAGGTCAAGTATATCGTGTCCGCTCCATATCTCCTATACCATTTTCATGAAACTTGCCTCAAATGTTAGCCAAGTTGAGACAATGTGCAGAACACATGTGGCAGTCATGTTGGCTCAAGGTCAAGGTCACATTTGAAGGTTAATTTTTTTAACCTTCAATTTCTATCACATGTTTGTGTCCGCTCAATATCTTCTAAACCCCTTGAAGGATTTCCATAAATCTTGAGTCAAATGTTAGCTAAATTTAGATGATGTGCAGAGCACAGGTGGCAGTCATGTCGGCTCACTGTCAAATTCACATTTTAAGGTCAAATGTTATGTCTTGATGAACCATGGCAGAACTAAATCTATATTGTGTAGTAAGCAAACAGGGTAGACCCTAGTCAGAAGGCTCCTATAGGAGCCGTCTGATCTGGGTCTACTCTGTTTGCAAAGGCGTAGAAAAGTGTATTTATGGAGTAAAAGCTTAACCACAGATAAAGTTCACACTTGTTTACTACATGTACTTATACATGTATTTTTATTCTTGTACAGCCTTTCTTTGACAGAAATATTTGATGTGGACAGCCATGTCCTGTGGGTGCAATCTGAATTTTCATTCATATCTGAATGTATGTTTTATTGTGTATTTATCTGTTAACCCTTTCCCTGTTCTATGTTTTTTCTCAATTTCAATACCTACTGAATATTCATGGACAAAACAGTTATAATGAAATATGGAAGATGGAACATTGCAGCTATATTAGAAACTAAAGAAATAGATCTAACAATTAATTTGCAAACAGAGTAGACCCAGACCAGACAGCTCCTTGAGGAGCTGTCTGGTCAGGGTCTGCTCTGTTTGCAAATAGAATTTGATAGATCTGTTTCTTTGCCTTCTAAAATGTCTACAATGTTCCACCTTCCATATTTCTTTGTAACAATTTTGCTAATGAATATTCAGTAGGTATTGAAATTTGGAATAAACATAGAACATGGAAAGGGTTAAGTTCACAACCATACAAGAATGTGTGGAACAAATTAAGCCTTTACTCCATAGATATGCCTTTGCACACAGAGTAGACCCAGTATAGACGGCTTCTGTAGAAGGCGTCTGATCAGGGTCTGCTCAATTTGCTTATGGAATTGAACAGTTTTTTTGGCATAGCCAAAATTTCCTTTGTTCATTTGCCATTATAAAAAATAATTGAATTAATATTAAGCATATCGTTAATATTTCATACATGCATATTCATGGAGTAAAGGGTTAATGTTTTGGTCTGATGCTTTATGTATTGGATCCAGAAATGACTCAAAAGTTATCAGAAATATGAAATGTGTACCTTGTCTGTTGAGCCTAAGGCTTCACAACCTGATTTTTGTTATATAATTACATGTGCATGTTGACATCGTGCTATATATGATCATGTTTTTTGTTTAATATATTGTTGCTGCACTTTTTTAAAAATAAAAATGTATTATTGAACAACTTGATGTTAAGCTTTATTATTCCCAAGATTAAAATAGTTTCCTCCCCATAAAAAGATTTCACTGCTACATGGTATTATTGGAGTTTATAATTACTTTTGCGAACAGTTTCTGTTTGAATCTCTATGAGACGCATTGCGACTTAACCCACTCCCTCATAGTGTAATTTTAGACTCAACCTCTTTAAATAAATCTACCGTTTAGGAGCATTTACTAGCAAAATGGAAAACTTTAGAATTGTGTAATATTGAAACCATTGTGATAAACAGAGCATTTGCCCCATAGGTTCTTGATGATAGGTGAAAGCTTAATGCAGTGCGAAAGTCATGCACAAAACTCCTTTAGGAGCTTTCTGCATGACTTTCTCCCTGCTTTTAGCCACCATCTACCTAAAAGTATCTTAATACTTCCCTACTAGAATTCCGCTTTATAGGGGTTCTAATGCATATGCAAAATTGTAACTCCCTTTACATGCAGTGTAGATCCAGATGAGATGTCAAAAGACTAGAAGTCTTCTCACTATTCATACTATGACAACTATATCAAACTTTTAAACAGAAATTTGAAAAAAATGTTACTAGACAATTTCCTTGAGGAATATTGATCTAAGAAATAACATCAACTTCTTCACTGCCAATGTCGCATCTGTGATTACCTATGCAAACAGTTTGGATCCAGATGAGACGTCGACTAACTCTGCGTCTCGTCAGGATCCAAGCTGTTTGTTACTGTGAATGTTTCTTGAAACAAAAATGAAGAAAAATAACAATGGAAAATTGTAGCAGACGACAAAGTTTGCAGACAACATTTGGCAGCGAAAGAATTAACTACATGTAGCTGCATATTATAACACGGAAGTAAATACAGATGTATTTCGTGATTATAATGACATATATACAGATAATTTCTTGGTATTGGTGGGAAGTGTCGAGTCAGATTTATGATAATTTGATAATAAACACAACAGACCCCGATCAGACGGCTGCTATATGAGTCCTCTGATCTGGGTCTATTCTGTTTGCAAAGGCGTGAAAATGCGTTTATATGAAAGGAAGGATTACAATTCCAAGGCCGGTATAGTCGTCTGCTGTAACATCACAGACCCGTCTTCATGCCACTGAAAGGGTAACTAATTGAACAAAATGGCATTGTTGAAAAACCATTGTAGAACTCAAAACGTTTATTGGGATTTTTTAACCAAAAAACTCCGCTGAACACATATAAATAATAATAAAAAAGACACTTGATATATAATGTGGATTTTCTGTTGGGATTTTATTAAAATTAGCATGGCTCGTATTATAAAGAATCTTGCATGCTAGCGGTTTCTTGGAAAAAAAAACACTTGCAGATATCTCGAACTTTAAATAACTTAAAGATAACTGAAGTTCAAATGATCCGATTTCTAATTTGGAGCTAAATGCAGATCTAAAGTAATGCTGAACGCTCCTGTAGGAGCTTTCATCATTACATTCGACCTGCTTTAAGCTGTCACGTGGGTTTCTAGATATGCGTAGTGATACATTTTCGAATAATTCTGTATTATAAGTTTTGGAAGGACCGAACTTTTATTTCGAGTTATTCCGAAGTCGAGTTATCCGAGTTCGAGTTATGGAGTTCCACTGTACTGTGGACCAAGACCTGGCGCATAAGCACTGAATAGATTTCACCAGAATCCAAACCATGGTTTTACATGAGATTCCTTACTGAAAATATTTGTTGAAATAATTTCTAGGATAAGTTTGATAACCAGTCATATATCTCTGTCACTTCAATCATAGTCCTTGATTGGTCACAAACCAGTCAAGTTGGTCTCTAATTGGAACAATTTCTCGATCAAGTTCAATAACTAGCCAATGGTACCAGGCACATGAGGAGTGTGGCCCTTGAATCGTAAAACAATAGCCAGGTTTGTCTTTTCGCTCCCTGATTACAATAATTCTCATCCAATCTCCACCCTTTCCCTCATATAAACGCCTTTTCACGCATTTGCAAACAGAGTAGACCCAGATCAGACGGCTCCTATAGGAGCCGTGTGATCAGGGTCTGCTCTGTTTGCTTATGATATAATATAGATCTGATTCTCCAGTTTCTGCCTGTGCAAAAATATACTGTGTACATATGCCATTATGAAAATTCAGCTAATAAATATTCATGTGTTAAATGGTGGAGTGCAATAACATCTGGATTCTCCGGTTAACAGCTTTATTTCAGAGTCCTAGCTATATGAGAACTGGCAGCATTTTCCACCGACTTCTAAACCCAGACTTCAAACCAGATTGCCTAGCTAGATTTTAGCCCTGGTTTATATTCAAGTTTACTGTACCAGGAAAACCTTTCTACAGTAGAAATCCTCTAATGTGACCACTTGATGAATAAACATGGGTGTCTTTATAAGCAGGTGGTTGCTTAATGCAGGACAAAAGTAATGCATTAAGCTACCACCTGCATCTAGCACCCAGAATTATACCTCTTTTAGGTGGTCGCATTAGTGAGGGTTTACTGTATATATATAACTGACCTGCAATTACCGCTGGTCAATACACAGATACAATGATAACTTCCTTAATCAAATGTTATCCCTTAACTTGCTGCTAATCCCCATATTTACATGACAATATTACACATGCTGTCATTGTTTACTTGAATATCGAACAGGGAAAGGGTTAATCATATTGGCATTATCGACTCTATAAGTGATATGCAGTTGAACTTCGATATCTCGAACTTCAAGGGACCATACACAGTACATATACTTCGAGATAACAGAAGTTCGAGTCATCCGATTTCTAATCTGAGCAAATGTTTCAAGTCTACAACTTATATTAATGCAGGTATAAAGTAATGCTGAAAGCTCCTGTAGTGCAAGTTACGAAGAACAGGTCAATGGGCCAAGCGTACATGTACTGTTACCCAATTCCCTCATACTGAGGCCTTCTGGTGTCTCTGTTAAAGCCACTTTCTGAAACCATTGTGAGAAATAGTCACTTTTTGAAACCATGGTGAGAAATAGTCACTTTCTGAAATCACAATAATCACTTTCAGAAACCATTGTGAGAAATAGAGCATTTGCTCCACAGGAGCAAATGCTCTATCACAATAGTTTTAAAACTGCACAATTCTAAACTTTTCCCTTTCGCTAGTAAATGCCCCTTTTCAGTAGATTCATTCAAAGAGGTTGGGTCTAAAATAGCCTATGATGAAATGGGTTTAACTACCAACCCCTTTTAACCTAAGTTCTAACTTCTAACCTAGTCTAAGGCTATTTTTTTTAGAAACAACCTCTTTGAATTATTCGATCATTAATTAGAGAAAAGGAAAATTTGAGAATTGTGTAGTTTGAAACCATTGTGATAAAAAGAGCATTTGCTCCCATAGGAGCAAATGCTCTATTTATCACAATGGTTTCACAAAGTGAATTTTACAGAGTCGTCAATATGAGGGAAAGGGTTAATGATGAATTTTCAAATTGAAAAAAAACCACCACCGGTGTTTAACAATAGTGTCCATTTAGTATGAACTAGTATAACTTGCTAGATTTTGAATGAGCCCCCACATCCTCGATCTAGGTCTACACTGTTCATAAAGATCAATACACTCGTCTCCTGTATTCAAAGGTTTTAAAAATCAGGAGCAAATGCCATTGTCGAAAATCTGTGATAGATCTACATTAGGGTGCTAAAAACCGTTGAAAAACCTTATCTAGGGCAAACACATATTTGTTACATGAAGAGCTCATTAATTTTTTTCTCTGCCAATGTCGTCTGAAAAAAGTTGTCGTCTGCTCACTTTCTTTTTAAGAAAAACAAACAAACAAAGCATTTTTTTTTAATTTTCATCATTTGCGTTTAATATAAAACATAATCTTGGCAACAAACAGTTTGTGTCCTGACGAGACGC
The DNA here is from genome assembly GCA_963576725.1 of Azorinus chamasolen. Taxonomy (NCBI): domain Eukaryota; kingdom Metazoa; phylum Mollusca; class Bivalvia; order Cardiida; family Solecurtidae; genus Azorinus; species Azorinus chamasolen. The sequence goes on along the minus strand of OY755239.1, from coordinate 48,921,527 downwards.
CGAGTTACTCGATATCTCATCTGGATCCAAACTGTTTGCATAAGTAACCATTGATGCGACAATGGCAGCGAAAGGGTTAACCCTTCGCTTGCTGAAATTTAAAATACATTTCTCCTTCTTTACCCATACCCTGTGGTATAATTACATATATCTTCACTGTGTACAAGTATTTCGCTATTCAATCACTGCTGTGGAGTGCACTGGTTGCACAATCAACTTGTAAATAGTGCAGACCCTGATGAGACAGCTCCTGCAGGAGCTGTCTCATCTGGGTCTTCACTATTTACAGGTAGGTATATTGACGTGAATAGCAAGCGAAGGGTTAAAATCTGTTTGAGGTACATACTCTTAACACTTAGCCTGCTAAGCGCGACCTAAATGACATTTGCAAACAACTTGGAACCAGATGTGACGCCGAGTAACTCCGCATCTCATCAGGATCTAAGCTGTTTGACACTCTGTCAATATTTTATCAAAAAGCTTGGTCAAAATGAAAGTACATATAGTCGGAATAGCATCAGATCCAAATTTGAGCATACATTATTACTTCACAACGGATTAAGGGTTAAGAGTCATGCAATTCTGCTGTTTATTTCAAGCAGAGGAATTGGATTAAATTCAATTGGTTAAAATCAGGATTTAAAAGCATTTGTCTTATTACAACGAAGTCACGAAACTGTACGAGATTTAAAGACATTAACATTTTCAACATACGTGTAATGGATGTAAAATCATTGGTAAACAGTCTGGATCCAGATTATCAGGATTTAAACCCTTACAACGCTGATTTCTAAAATGGACTATTCCAAAATTCAAACAGATCAAGCTTATGGTGAATATTTAGGGATTATTCTAAAGAAAAGTGTAACATGACAAACAGTGCAGACCCTGACGAGGAGCCCTCTCATCTGGGTCTACACTGTTCGCAAAGGGCATTATTGACTCGTACACCACATAGTATGGGCCAAACTGATAGACTATCATCAACCCTTATAGTCCACATAGTCACGATATAAATGGTGTTTGCAAGTACAGTAAAACCTCTCTGAACCGAATGTTCAATTTAGCATAGATATCGGTCTTGGAGACAGGTGGCAGCTTAATGCAGGGTGAAAGTCATACAGAAAGCTCCTCTAGGAGCTTTCTGCACGACTTCCAGTCTGCATTAAGCAGCTACCTGCCTAAAAGTATCTTAATTTTCCTCTGCTAGATTTCCGGTTTAGATGGGCTTTACTGTCGCTATTCACTTTTGTCGTCTGGAAAGTTAGCAGTCTGCTACAATTTTCGTGTTTTTTTTTAATTTCCTAACACATTGCCCCCTAGTGACGCATTTTGCGCCTCTATAAAATTCACATTGTGAAACCATTGTGATAAATGGAGCATTTGCTCCTATAGGAGCAAATGCTCTATTTATCACAATGGTTTCAAATTACAAAATTATAAAAAAAATCCTTTTCTCTAGTTAATGTTCCTTTTCGGTACATTAATTAAAAAAGGTCGGATGTAAAAATAGCCTAGGAGAAAACGAGTTAAGTTTTGTTTAAAAAAAACCCAGCCACAGTTACAAACTGTTTGCATGTTGGGGGGACAGCGAGTTACTCGGCGTCTCATATATATCCAAAACTGTTTGCATAGGTAATCATAGATGCGACGTTGGCAGCGAAATCGTTAACTCATGTATGCTATGCCTCTTTCTGTGTGTGTTTGGTTCTACAGTTAAACCTCTCTATAACGGCCACTAAATTGTGTTAATTAGTTGTTATTTAGGGCAGGTGGCTGTCTAAAACAAGGTGAACGTAAAACAGAACGTTCCTATAGGAGCGTTCTGTTTTACTTACACCTTGCTTTAAGCAGCCACCTGCCTTATACACAATATACTTGATGTAATTTAGTGGCCGTTATAGAAAAGTTTTACTGTATAACTGCTTTGTAAGCCCACAATGAGTCCAGTTGCTTTGCTATAACATTTGCACGACTGACAACTATTGTCTGTTTATCCTTTCCCTTTTCAGTATTCACGAAAGAAATAATGAGACCATGGATATGTATTAGTTCAGTTTTTATAGTAGTGCATGTGCACTGGAATATTTGGTATTTTTAGAAACTGTAGTGTCAGATCTATTACAATTTCATAAACAAACAGAGCAGACGCTGATCAGACGGCTCCTCTAGGAGCCGTCTGATCTGCGTCTAATCTGATTGCAAATGCGAGTGAAAAGGGCGTTTATATAAAGGAAATGGTTAAAGCATAACAGGTCTATTCTGTATTGGTACTCTTTCTCTCTCACGTCGCACTACTTGTAATCACATTACGCCTTGAACATTCTCTGCAGTGTTAAAACCTCTCAACACTAAATTACAGTGTAACCTCTCTTAACCGGAATTCTAGTAGATAAGATTTCAGATACTTTTAGACAGGTGGCTGCTTAATGCAGGATGAAAATCATGCAGATAGGAGCTTTCTGCATGACTTTCACCCTGCATTAAGCTGCCACCTGTCCCCAAGACCGATATTCATACTAAATTAAACGGCCGGTTAAGAAAGGTTTTACTGTACTTTCGTTCCAAAAACAAATTCTCACTACATGTATTTCTTTTTTTTTTAAATTCTCGTGCCTATCAAGCTGTAAAAGATGTCTGATCAAATCCTAGTCTTCTGAAAGTTCAAGTTTTTGCGAACAATTGTCTTAGTGGCAAACATCTTGGATTATGATGGGACGCTGAATTGATATATATTATTTCTTAAGCAAACAGAGCATACCAGGAGCCGTCTGATCTAGGTCTACTCTGATTGCAATTGGACCAAAAGGAGTATCTTGGGGATAAATTGTTAAAACGGAACAAATAATCTTAACGTTAGAAAATGACTGTCTGTTTAAAAAAGTTTCCATTTTAATATGTTTTTGTCTAGGGTCGACGACTGCTAAAGTGTTGCTGTTTTGTAGTAACCTAAAATCCCATATACAGTAAAACCCTTCTAAACCGAAATTTGAATTTAATATAAATATCGGTCTTGGAGACAGGTGGCAGTTGAATGCAGGATGAAAGTCACGCAGAAAGCTCCTATATGAGCTTTCTGCATGACTTTCATCCTGCATTAAGCAGTCACCAGCCTCAACGTATCTAAATTCTTCTCTTCTAGAATTTCGGTTTAGAGGATTTTTACTGTACGTGGGTGAGATAATGGTATCATTTCTGATCTCTTTTGCTGTCAAATATTGTCGTCTACAAAATCTGCTGTCTGCTACAACTCCTTATGTTTAATGTTCTTCCCCGTCCTTCAAAAATACATAAGCAGAATAACAAGCATTTCGGACTGACAAGACACCCAGTTACTCGGTAATTCATTTTGACCAAATCTGTATACAAACACCACTTATAGTGAAAAAGTTAAGAACATAGAATTTTCTTCGACTTACTCATTATCCACAATGGAATTTCCTAGAAGTAGAAACCCCTTTAGCCTTTTTGACAGTTATCTCAAGCCTAATTAATGATTATAACATTTGAAATAAATCTTTAGAGAAGTCAAACTTACTAGTCTTCTTTATCACGCTTTGGGCGAACATGTGATTAGCTTCACCAAAGGTTTAGATACAGACGTGACACTGAGTAATATTATACCAGCCCGTACACCCTGCCAAATTACCGTGTAACGAATTTATTACCAGTCAGAGATCCGATTTACCTTATTAAGAAACGAACAACTCTTATTTTGTTGACAATAGATCTCTAATTGTATGACGACATGACAAAGAAACCATGACGTCATCAAAGAGCAAATATGACGTCGTCTAAGAGCAATTTCGAAAGAGGAATTGAAACTTCACTTGTAAACATTAACGGTAACACGTTATACTGATAAGTTGATCGTGTTAAATTGAGTAACGCATGAGGTACAGTTTTTTTACGTTTATTAACGATTATTTGGTCGTAATCGATCCAGAATTATTGGAGTAAGGACGATATGAAATTTCGAATCGACGCTAAAAACAAAAACAAAACGAATGACGTCACGCGTCAAATTTGAATAAGTCTGTATTCTCCGTGGAAGCCGCTGAATACGGTACTGTACACCCGGCAGTTTTTGGCAAACTGACCAATCAAATTTCAAGGATTTACTCTGAATGGTAATAAGTGGCTGTATCATCCTGATGGTTTAAAACGCTGAGTACAATGTAGTATGAATAACGGTATTTGAGACAGGTAGCAGCTTAATCTGCGTCTGATATGGGTCTACACTGTTTGTAAAGGCGTTGATAGGCGTATTTATGGTGTAAAGGGTTCACCCTGAAGTTTCAAAGTGAAATTGTCCATTATTGTTTAACCCTTAGATTGTTTAATATTCATGAAAAAATAGTGACACCATGAATATTTATTAGCTGAATTTTTATGATGTAAACATTTCAAAAACATGTTTTGCTTTGAAAAAATGTACAATCAATTATATATCACATCAAAAGCAAACAGAGCAGACCCTATTCAGATGGCTGCTACAGGAGCCTCTGATCTGGGTCTACTCTGATTGCAAAGGCATAGAAAGGCGTATTTATGGAGTAAAGGGATGAACAGTCACAGTCTATGGGCGAATCTGCTATTACTTTTGCAAATTGTGTAGATCCAAATAAGACTTTGAATACAAAAAGGAAGGAGGTCAGTTTCGACAGCTTACTTAGAAGACATTTCCTACAGATGAAAACTGTGCTGAGCTTGTTATAGGGTTAAGCCATTACCTCATAGGCTATTTTTAGATACAACCTCTTTGTATAAATCTACCGAAAAGGAGCATTTACTAGAGAAAAGGATTTTTTTTAGAATTTTGTAGTTTGAAACCATTGTGATAAATAGAGCATTTGCTTCTATAGGAGCAAATGCTCTATTTATCTCAATGGTTTCACAAAGTGACTTTTACAGAGTCGTCAAAAGTCGTCAACATGAGGGAATTGGCTAAGAGTACTGACACCACATTTCGCTTGTATATTTAAAGTCGAAGAGCCCACCAGTGCGTCCATTCCGTATGCCAGGCTTAAGCTTGCTAGATGGTTTCAAACAGTGCAGATCCTGACCAGTCTGCAAATGCCAATACATTCAGGCGCGGATTTAGAGGGGGCGGAGCCGGCGTACGCCCCCCTAAAATTGCCCAAACAAATTTTTTAGTCATATTTTAGATCTAGATCTACTAAAATTCAATAAAACAATGATTTAATCTGGGTTTTTGTTTTATTTCCCTCACCAAATTACGCTCTTTTTCAACATGTATTACAAACACACTATTTAGTTATGTCATCAAACATAAAAATCTACCCCCCCCCCCTCCAAAAAACTACCCCCCCCCCCCTAATCTGAAATCCTGGATCCGCACCTGACATTCGCTTTCCGCCTTCAAAGGGTTAAAAGCAGAGCAACAGATAGATACTAAATTCGTCAGTTCTCCTCTTAACCCTATGTTGTGACCACTCTTTCGTCTCTTCATAGGGTTTGGTGGAGAAATATAGGAGTTATTCTCGAAAATGAATTTACGCATCTTATCTGGACATCTTGGTTAAAAATATCAAGCACGGTGGTTTTCACAGCGAACACCACATGTATTAGCAATAACTGTTCGCTGCTACTGTCGCATCTGTGATTACCTATGCAAACGGTTTAGATACATATGAGACGCCGAATAACTCAGCATCTCATTAGGTTCAAAAGAGTTGGTTACTATGGAAATGGTTTTTCAAGGAAGATGGAAATAATTAAGAAATAATTAAACAAAGAAAATTGTAATAGACGACACAGTTTGCAGAAAACAATATTTGGAAGGGAAAATAATTAAAATAACACTGACTTGACAATTCACTTTGGGAATACACATGTCATACAATTTATCTCAGAAGAATTTAAGATGTCTGTTGCTTTAAAAGTAAGTTTCAAAGAATTCATTCAGTCGATACTTTAAAATACATGTACGTAGCAAAATGCTGGAAAAATATAAACAAGAAAATTCGCTCAAAGGAATAATTACATTATTTGAATTTTCTTAGATCTGTCCAAAATCTGTGCATCGGCTCAATGTGTGACAAAGAGAACATAACAGTAATAACAGATAGCACAGACACGGATCTTCTTTCAGCAGATGCACAAGTACATGTACGTCTGTTTGGAAATAGCAAAGACTGGAAGCTGACGTCCATGGATTATCAATATAGTTATAATTTACTTTATAGTACCAATTATGCCAATTTTCGCAGCGGCAACCAAAGAAATGACATTCTACTTGCGAATGACAAACACGACACAATTCATCGCAGTGTACAGTAAAACCCCTCTAATGCGACCACCTAAATGAGGTATAAATATGGGTGGTAGAGGCAGGTGGTAGCTTAATGCAGGAAAAAGTAATGCAGAAAGTTCCTCTACTTGTGTCCTGCATTAAGCAACCCCCTGCTTATAAAGACACCCATGTTTATTCATTAAGTGGTCGCATTAGAGGGGTACTACTGTATCCTGAAACTCCAGTATCCTGAATTCGCCCCTAAGACCCAGTAGTTTGATAAAATAGCATGCCATGTAGATTAATCATATTTTAAAATCAAAATTGGGAATACGATCAAAACAACTTACATGTACTTAATTAACAATACTCAATGTTGATTGTTTTATATATATGGCTTTTAACCAAATTTTTAATCAGTGACTGCATTTGCAAGTACTTTTCATCCAAGTAAATTGCTGCTTGATACAAATCAAAGTCACGATGTCACACAAGTTGTATCCAGAGGTGACGCCGAGTTATATGACGAATTCTTACTATGTCTCTTTCGATAACCAGCTTTTTAAGATCCAACCACTTTGAATAAATCTACCGAATAGGAGTATTAACTAGAGAAAAGGAAAATTTTAGAATAACCATAGTGATAAATAGAGCATTTGCTCCTATAGGAGCAAATGCTCTTTTTATCACAATGGTTTCAACAGGCGACTTTTACAGAGGTGTAGAAAGGCATATTTATGGAGGAAAGGGTTAACCAAAATCATTTGTAAATCGTTTGGCAAGGTACCAAATTTCTGAACATTTACTTTTTGCGTTTTGGTACAAGTACATTTTGAAAATAATTGTAATTTGGATGTAATATATGGTGATCTGGCTGTTAGTGTAACACATATCAAGTAAATTACCTTTTTGAATTATTTGTATGTACAGTGAAAAACTTAAAACTCGTTCAACGACGCTTTTGTCTTTGTCGTATTTAAGCGTTTCATGTGTGATAATTCTCTTTAGGGACGTTTGCAGTGTCAGCATCTTCTGTAAAACTGTTTAACATGTAAAATAAGTGTCCATATTTTACAGATCTCTGAATAATGGGACATTAGTATACACTATAGTATGTTGTAACGCTAGATACGCTAGTCTTTTACTCTTTCGCTGACAAATATTGTCGTCGTCTGAAATATTTGTTGGTCTGCTAAAACTTGTATTTGTTTATTGTCTTCCCTTTACAGTAAAATCCGTCTAATCCGGAATTTTAGTAAAGAGGAATTTAGACCATTTTAGGCAGATGGCTGCTTAATGCAGGGTGAAAGTTATGCAGAGAAAGCTCCTAAAGGAGCTGTCTGCTAGACGTTCACCCTGCATTAAGCTGCCACCTGTCTTACATACTGATATTGATACTAATTTAAACGCCCGGTTTAGAAGGGTTTTACTGTATTTTCAAAAACGTTACCATAGTAACAAACAGTTTGTATCTTGATGAGACGCTAAGTTACTCGGTGTCTCATCTGGACCCAAATTGTTTGGGTGCGTCATTGGCAGCGAAAGGGCTTAGCACGATTAGATGGTACAGTAAACCACCTCTAAACCGGACATTAAATTATTATATACACCAATCTAACAGGCAGTTGGCTGCTTAATGCAGGGTGAAAGTCATGGAGAAAGCTCCTTTGGGAGCTTCCTGTATGACTTTCAGCCTTCATTAAGCAGCCACCTGCCTAAAACCACCTAAATTTTTCATTAATAAGATTCCGGTTTAGAGGAGTTCTACTGTAATGCTTTACACACAGTTGAATAAAAGTGATATATTGATTACTTGACAATGATTAGCCCCGCGCCTTGCAATAGCCAATCCGCTTGACAATGATTAGCCCCGCGCCTTGCAAGATCCAATCCATTTGACAATCATTAGCCCCGCGCCTTGCAAGACCCAAACTATTTGACAATGATTAGCCCCCCCCCCCCCCCACCCGTCTTGCAAGATCCAAACCATTTTACAATGATTAGCCCCGCGCCTTGCAAAATCCAAACCATTTGACAATGGTCAACTCCCCGTCTTGCAAGATCCAAACCACTTGACAATAATTAGCCCCGCGCCTTGCAAGATCCAGACCATTTGACAATGTAGTCGCTCTAATGGTCGGTAATTGTTTAGGCATAATGTCAACGGAGCCAACACATTATAAAATAGAAAACAGTTTATCAGAGCTATAGATAACGGCGCGTACTCAAATACTTAACCCATCCCATATATGGGACGTAGGCAAACAGTGTAGACTGTTTGCTGATAGGAATTTCAATATAAAACAAAACGAAATTGAATATTTTGGTCAGGTACCCCTTAGATAAAAAATGGACTAATCCAATATATAAACATGGAAAATCCACTGGGAGCAAATGGGTTAAATCGGCATTTCTCCGCCAAAGAAATAAAGAAGTTATGCTTGAAAATGTTTTAATTTACGCATCTTATCTGAAGCTCTGTTAACCTTCTATTCTAAAAAGGCATACGAAAAGAGAGTATATAAATAAAAAATTGTCTATACACATGAACCATTTTTTATCTTGAATACGAAAGAAGCAGCAAAGAAGCGAAGTCGCTATAGTATAAACATTGTAAAACATAGCAATGAAATGCATATAAATCTTGAATTTCCAGTCCACTGAGACAAGACAATGCGCCTGAAGTCTGTTAATTATCTCCTTATCTTGGGTTTGTGTAGATGTTTTGAAAAGGAAAGAATGGGGGTTGATTGAGGTTATTTGTTATTCCCAAAGACGAAATTAATATAAATTATCAGACGAACATTGAACATACTTGTCAGAAGTTGTGTGTAACATAGCCCGATGAAGCGGATAATGCTTACATGTAACCATTTATTGCATATGCACGTGTTAACTAACGACTTTTCAAACAGAACTTAACTGAAATAATTACGAGACCTTGAAACGTTTTGTCCAATACAGTACATACATATACTTGATTTAGAGATAATACCTTCAGAAGGGAGGGGAGGGGAGGGGGGGGGGGGGGGGGGTCCGTGTCCTATGGTCAAGTTGCAATGTATGATTCCAATAGACTAGCCCTGAAAATCTGATGATAATACTTTACCTGTGGCACGTTTCAAAGAGACATAAATTGGCCAAACAATTACTGGGGTCTGGCTCAAACGATTCTCGTCATATATTAGGTCGTTGATGTACAGGTAGTGAATTGCTTAAGAACTTTCACGGGGTTAACTTTTAAGATACATTGTATTATAGTTTGGGCACAATCTGAGTGAATTGAAGTTTTAAGAGTGGCATAACCCTGACCATTCACATAAAAAAGATTCCAGATCTAAGAGTTCTTGTCTGAACGCCATCCATTATCATTATTATTGTGAACATAAGTATGCAGTTTTGTGAGTCTAGTTATAAAGATGATGAATGCATGCACAACGTTAAAAATACTCGTACATATATGAATACTGTGAATCCTCATTATACCGACATTCGTTACAATGGCACTCTCCTTATACTGGTAGTATGCATTGAAACAAAATTACCGTTAAGTCTTTGAAACAACCGCTGAATAAATAGGTACAACGCCAGTAAGACAGGTGATCGCTTAATGCAGAACACAAAAGATGCAAAAAGCTCCCAAAGGGAGCTTTTTGCACTTCTTATGTTCTGCATTAAGCGTTCACATGTTGGTATTAGTTGAACACTGGCTATATGGTTCCTTTCATATTTAAACTCATTATAACGGCAACCTCGTTATACCAGCAAAATGTCTGGAAGCAAATACCTCCGTTGTAACGAGGGCTCACTGTATAAATATGATTGCATGTACGCATGTGCAAGGAATTATATATGCATTCTTTTGGTAATAGAATAACATGATACAATAAATGAAATATGTGTAACTTCAGCTATTCTAATTTTCAAGTAGATACTGAGGGTAACAAGAGAGAGCATTGAAATTTAATATCAGCTCCTCTTTAATGCAAGATGTAGAAAAATAGGGTTCAAATTGGTGGACAAATACAAAAAGCTACCACCGATCCACTGCTATTACACATTTTCTTATTTCAGATACTTATATCTTACCGAAATCATTTACAGCATTATATCTGTAGCCTAAATTGTGGCTCTGGCTCATGGCCTACTACCAGGCATAGTCTGTTCTACAGATCTGATTCTACAGTTTCATCCAAGGCCAAAACTTCCCGTATTCATATACCAATATAGCATTTTTCGAGATGTCATTATTTCTTAATAAAATATTCATGGAGTTACTAATCTCACAGCTTTTGTTTAACACATTTCCCGTAGTGACGCATATTTTGCGCCTCTTTAAAAACACTTTTTAAAACCATTGTGATAAACAGAGCATTTGCTCCACAGGAGCAAATGCTCTATTTATCACAATGGTTTCAAGACTACACAATTCTAAAACACTCCTTTACTATAGATAATGCTCCTTTTCGGTAGATTTATTCAAAGAGATTGGGTCTAAAGATAGCAAAGTAAAGAATGAGTTAACCCTTTACTCCATGAATATTCACTTCAGACCCAGATTTGACGGTTACTGTACTTATTCATAGTGTGAATATTTGTGTATGACTTGTACTTAGCAATTTACAAAGTGACGAGAAAAGGGACATGTTTTGCTTTGACAACAATACAATAATAGATATTAATTAGCTGGGTTTTTTTTCTATAATGATGGCATTTGAACACAGAAATGTTTGGCAATAGCAAATGCTGTGCAATCGGATCTATACGGACATATTTATAATTCCAAAAGCAAACCATATACAGTAAAACCTCTATAAACCGGACGTTCAATTTAGTATGAATATCGGTCTTGGAGACAAGTGGTAGCTTAATGCAGGGTGAACGTCATGCAAAAATCTCCAATGAATTTCAACAGTTTCTACATTCTACATTTTGGAAATGTTTAATGCCGAAATGTTGAAAGTCAAACGTCGAACTTCTTGCAAACTACACGCAAATGTAACCTCCTTGAATTACTTTTACTTCGGCAATAGTCATTGTGCTCGTCATAGCACACAAAGAACATTATCTTAACACTTTCCCTCATAGACTATTTTTAGATTCAACCTCTTTTTAATAAATCTACCGAAAAGGAACATTAACTAGAGAAAATGAAACTTTGAGAATTTTGTAGTTCTGAAACCATTGTGATAAATAGAGTATTTGCATTTAGACCAAATGCTCTATTCAGCACAATGGTTTCAAAAAGTGACTTTTACAGAGGCGTAGAAAGGCGTATTTATGGGGGGGGGGGGGGGGGGGAAGTTACACAATTATCAAAAGTAAGTATATTGTGGAAACGAATTTTCTTAAGTAATTTACAGTCAGTGAACAGTTACATAGTTTAACTACTGTATGTAGAAGATCTAGTATAGTTTGCAAGTCGTTGACATATACCGTCGCGAAATAATAATCTTTTCAGCTTTTTTTTTTTTCATTAAATAGCCGTATATATGATACTTGTAACGTGTGTTTGTTAGACTATTCCAATTTATATTTAGCGTCTAATTTGAACCCAATTTGTTTAAAGGGGTTTTCACATATCTGCCAATAATGTTGAAATAGTCATATATATCACTATTAGAAGGAACAGAATACCTTCCACTGTAACCCGTATTTAAATATCATAAGAGAAGACGTGTGCACAAGTGCTGTTCAAACATTTTCTTCAAATCATGTTTCCTTGGGTGAAAAAAACCCTTGTAATAACAAGCATTACTATGGTTAGAGATAATAAGTCTTGTTATGTGAAGCATTATAAGAATGAAAAGAAATGAGTCTTGTTTCGAGAAGCATTATAAGGTTACAAGAAATCTGTGTTCTTACATTTCTGCCACAAATTACCATTTGCACGGCTTCAGCATTTATTTACATGTCAATCTGTGTTTATATCCGATCCTGTTTCACACTAACCACCACAGTCTCGCTATTATTCCACTCTAACATTTTCAGTTCACATGTTCACTCGGCACAAGCTAGATTCTTAACGAAAAACAGTAAACATTATGTACAGCATTCATTCAAACACGTCTAATTGGTGGAGTTTAACCCTTATCATGTTAAGCGCGACCTGACTCACATTTGCAAACAGCTTGGATCCAGATGATACAGTGAGTAACTCGACGTCTCATCAGGATCCAATCTGCTTGTCACTCGGTCAACTTTACTTAACACATTCCCTCATATTGACGCATTTTGGCGCCTCTGCAAACGTGAAACAAAGTATTACACTGCCTTTTATACTGTTTTATCCAGTCACCAGGCTTCTCTAGTGACATAATAAAGGGGGTGCTGTTTTATACTAACCACCACAGTCTCGCTATTATTCCACTCTCACATTTCCAGTTCACATGTTCACTCTGCACTTGCAAACAGCTTGGATCCAGATGGTACAGTGAGTAACTCGACGTCTCATCAGGATCCAATCTGATTGTCACTCGGTCACTTTACTTAACACATTCCCTCATATTGACGCATTTTGGCTTTTTTTTTTTGCTTGTCACTCGGTCAACAGTTTCTCAAACGGTTGTACGAGTCAAAAGTAAGTACAAAATGCAACATACAATTTCTGCATTACTTTAGATCTACATTAAACAAGCATCTTAGTGTGCCACACCAACGTTATTTAATTAATGGTTTCTACTGCATTCCTGAGTCTTAAACCTGAACTTAAGCCTCGCTGACTCAACAGATTAATAATACTGTAGAACCTGTCTTACGATACCTAATATTGATTGGACAAGGGTGGTTAAAAAGGGCGTTTACTTAACACATTCCCTCATATTGACGCATTTTGGCGCCTCTGCAAAAGTGAAACAAAGTATTACACTGCCTTTTATACTGTTTTATCCAGTCACCAGGCTTCTCTAGTGACATAATAAAGGGGGTGCAAATAAACTTAGGTTTATTAGGTTACTTCCGGTAGTAGAAAGTTTATTAGGGTAGTAGATATGCGGAATGATTCTATAACCATGGAACTATTTTAATTTTCTGTAAATATGCATGAACATGTTGACGGAGTAGATCTAACAGAACATTCACCAATATAATTATTCAAATAAGAAAAAAAAATGAAAATAAAATGGCTATAGCTGGATTCGAACCCGCGCCTGATTCTACAAAAGCCAAAATCTAATCTCTTTAGAGACGTCGTGCTTACCGATTACGCAACTGAGGCCACATAAAAACTGACGTTGATTTATCAGTTTTATTAATTTGAATCACCGCTGGCGAAACGCGTTTTTGATAAAAATCAAGTCAGGGAGCAAAGATTTACAGATAAATAGTAAATGTTTTCTTTTCACTCTCATAATAATTTGATTGATTGATAAGCTCTTACAGGGGCGGTGATTGCCATAGACCTAAATATAGGCTGTTCAGTTCCATCGATTTATGAATGACGTTGGCCCTATCTAAAAATAGAAACCGAGACGACGGAACTCGAATTTGACCAGAGAGCCTCCGGGAGAATATTATCATGTCTGTTTGAATTAACATATCGACTCTCAATTCAAATGATCTTATTTTTCAAATTCAACCACGTTTTCCCCTCTTGTAATGTAAGTATCGAAACTATTTTCCTCTGCGGTAGTTCATTATTTACGTCTCTAGAATGGAAATGAAAAGGGAGGTCCGTTGATCGAAAAACCGCATTTTCAATGCAAATTATTTCAATATTCGTATGTTTTATGAGTCTATGAAAAAAGATATAACTAAATTGACTGGATAAATAGAATAATAGGTTAGTGCCGTAGACGGGACGCCTTTATCCGACTCGGAGAGAAAACAGTTGAGGCTCGGCAAGCCTCGCCTAAACGTTTTCTCCCCTCGTCGGATAAAGCGTCCCATCTACGGCACTAACCTATTATTCTCTATATATTATCTACTTGCAACGAGTTTTTAAAAATGCCTAAACAATACATAAACTATTTCTTTATATATTGAAATGAAAACTAAATTGCAAGAAAACCGATCGCAAAACGCAGGAGAAGACAAACCTTCCATGTGTTTGAGATCGAAGACTCCGATGTTAATCGCCGATGTATAAGTGTTTATTCGGGTCGCGTTTTAGTTTCTTAACCTTATCCCTCATAGGCTATTTTAGATCCTACGTATTGGAATAAATCTACTGAAAAAGAGTATTAACTAGAGAAAATAAATAAAAAATGTGTAGGTTTAAAACCATTGTGATAAATAGAGCATTTGCTCCATAGGAGCAAATGCTCTATTTATCGCAATGGTTTCAGAATGTGAACGTTATGTAGTACAGAGGCGTCAAAAGGGCCTCAATATGAGGGAATGGGTTAACTGTTCGACATAAATTTGAAATATTATTTGAACGACAAAAATATAAGTATTGTCGAAAACGGTTTAATTTTTGTATCACAGGGGCATGTTTCGTTATGAGTTCAGATTGAGAGTCTAAAAATATTCTGACAGTAGGGGATCCTTCGAAAGCAATAAGTAGCAATGTAGAAAATTGCAGACTCGGTTTTTTGACTCTGTTCATGAGCAGTTATTAAACGTTAACACTACTCTCGTCCCCTAGCACTGGCTTAAGCGTATTCAATTGTCACAACTAAAGTCATTGAAACTGGTGATCCCGAATAATCAGAAAATATAACCAAAACATTTAGAATGAACTACGAGCAACTTTTTACCAGCACTTAACATTTGCTGTTGTGAAATACATATATTCTGAAAGTAGGAGGTCCTTCGAAAGCAAAATCAGCAATGCGATAAGAGAAAATTGCTGTCTCGGTTTTAACCCATAACCTCATAGGCTATTTTGGACCCAACCACTTTGAATAAATCTACCGAAAAGGAGCATTAACTTGAGAAAAGGAAAATGTTAGAATTTCGTAGTTTGAAACCATTGTGATAAATAAAGTATTTGCTCCTATAGGAGCAAATGCTCTATTTATCACAATTGTTTCAACAGGTGCTTTTTGCAGAGGCGTCAATATGAGGGAATGGGTTTAAAGTGCAACACTGCTCACGTCCACTAACACTGGCTTAACTGGTATTCACCTTTCATAACTAAAATCATTGAAAATGATGACCCCGAAGAACCAGAAATTATAACAACACTGAGAATGAAGTACGGAGCAAGAATGATTGAACATAACAAATATGTGATGTTATTCGTATGTATTTACTGTATGGACTGCCACTGTAACCATTTCCTCCATGAATATTCATGTAAGAAATGATGACATCATGAATATTAATTAGATTCATCTTTGAAAAGTTTGCCAAAATAGAAACTATAGAATAAGATCTGTATTATTCCATAAGCAAACAGAACAGATCCTGATCAGACGGCTCCTATAGGAGTCGTCAGATCTGGGTCTACACTATTTGCAAAGGCGTAGAAAAGCGTATTTATGGAGGAAAGGTTAAATGTTTTATGAGCTATTATATGTTTCTTGCAAACTTTCTTGTCTTTTTGGAGTTTTGTTTTTGCCTTTATATTACTTGTTCGTTCTTGTTTTGTACTTGTTCTAATACTTAATGTAAAGGAGTCGATAGGGATCTGTTTTCATACCTGATGGATGCATGTCTTTCTTTATTTTGGCCTAGAGTGTTCTTGTCCGTGGTATTTATATGGCATTTTCGTTCCTTATCGTTTTAGGGCCACTTTTAATGCTCTTGTCCGTGATATTTGTTTCACCGCCCCCGTTTTAGCAAAAAAATGTTTATGTCTGTGACATTTATAAGGCTTTATTTTACATATATATGTTTTTAGTTTACAGTTTCATATTTGTAAAATCTGTATCATGTTTGGTTTATCTTCAGAAAATGTTTATGGTGTTATATTTGTAACACGTATCATGCCTTTCTTTGTTTTGAAGAAATGTGTAAATCTGTGGTATTTGTAAGATATTTCATTACATTTCGTTTCATGTTTTAGTAGATTTTTATGCCCATGATATCTATAAGACGTTTTCATGATTTTTTTTGGTTTTGACTAACTGTGCTATTTGTAGGGCGCTTTATTACCTTTCATCGTTTTGAGGAAATGTTCTTATCTGTGATTATTTGTACGGCATCGCCATTCCATTTCCTTTTGTTTTGAGTAAGTGGTCATGTCACGTACATTTTCATGCATTTTTGTTCTTATTGTTTGATATTTGTAAGGCGTGTTCATACCTTTCTTTGCTGTTACCATACCGTCGTGCTAGATAAGCTGAGTTACTAAAAATAGCCGTACTAGAAATCTTTATCTGGAGCACCCCGTGACTAGTGTATTCATACGCGCGATTGGGTAAAATCAATACAAGGGAAGGAATTCTTACAGAATTATACCAACCTTTCTATAGGCAACAACCTTATGAATTGAAATTAATATAAGTAATTAGCACGAATATGAAATTCTATTTATCATATAAACACTTTAAACGCCTATTTAATTAATCGAAGACGTTGTTTTGTAGTCACTCAGTCATTTATATTTACGCCAAAATGTAACGTTTGTGGTTGTCATAACAAATGACGTCATTTTGGTGTCACGCCTAAAGTTATGCTGCGGTCTGTTGCTATAAGATATGGAAGTCGTATTATGCAAGGTAAAGTAGTACTTCACAAAATTCGTTAATTTAATTGGTTTTAGGGCGTATTTCAGCGAGAAAAATAATCAAGCATGGGATTTGTTAAACCCGGGGGTTCTATACCCTCGGTTGGTCTGTTCTTATCGGAAACTCGCTAAAGCTCGTTTCTAACTGGAACAGACCAACCTCGGGTATAGAAACCCCCGTCTTTAACAAAACCCATGCTTGATTCTATTATTCTATGTTGTAACGAAATATCATTATCTGTTATAATTGTAAAACGTTTTCATGGCTTCCTTTGTTTCAACAAAATATTCATGTCTGCTATTTTCATAAAGAGTATTCATGCATTTCATTGTTTTTAACCAAATGTACATGTCTTTCATTTTTACAAAGTAAATGCCTTTCTTTGTTTTGACAAAATAAACATGTCCGGCTAAATGTTAAAGCAGGGCTTCGTGTTCATGATATTTTAACCTTTTTCCTCATAGGCTAAATTTAGATCCAACCTCTTTGAATAAATCTACCGAAAAGGAGCATTAAATAGAGAAAATGAACATTCTAGAATTTTGTAGTTTGAAACCATTGTGATAAATAGAGCATAAATTTTGCTGCTACAGGAACAAATGATCTATTTATCACAATGGTTTCAAACTACGAAATTCTTACATTTTCCTTTTCTCTAGTTAATACTCCTTTTCGGTAGATTTATTCAAAGTGGTAGGATCTAAACCGCATTTGTTGTACTTGACTTATGCTTTATTAACAACACATGTCATATTAGCTCTACATTAAGGGAATAGTAACATTTTATTCATGGATGTAACCACCTGCTTTTTATAGACTCTGGTATTAATACATTACGTGACCGCATTTGTAACACATGACTTATTCTTTATTAACAACACACGTCATATTAGCACTACATCTAGGGAATGGTAACACTTGATTTCATAAATATTCATGAATAAATAATGAATATTTGTGAGCATCACTTTTATACTGGTATATGAGCACGGGGTAGTAAAAACTGTATTTATAATCAGACCCTCTGAACCGGACTTTTAGTATAGAATAATTTATAAAGGTTTTGACAGGTGGCTGCTTAATGCAGGGTGAAAGTCATACAGAAAGCCCCTACGGCTTTCACCCTGCATTAAGCAGCACCTTGCATAAAAATATCTTAACCCATTCCCTCATATTGACGACTTTTGACGACTCTGTAAAAAGTCACTTTATGAAACCATTGTGATAAATAGAGCATTTGCACCTATAGGAGCAAATGCTCTATTTATCACAATGGTTTCAAACTACAAAATTCTATAATTTTCCTTTGCGCTAGTTAAAGTTTCTTTTCGGTAGATTTATTCAAAGAGGTTGTATCCAAAAATAACCTTTGGGGGAATGGGTTAATGTTTCTCTGCTATAATTCCTGTTTTACTGTATTATTGGCAGAGTGCCATTATGTATACGCATTTTACCAACCAGTAAGACGCGCACTTTACAGACGTCAGTTTTTTGAATGGTAGGATATCACCTTCAGATTTCAGCTCTGTTACAGAAACATTTTTTACCTTAACCATTCTGAGACATTCGTCTTCCGTCGTCATTTTCATTTTTAGGGTTTCGGCTTTTGCCGAAATCCTTATAAAATGGATTGCGACTCAAACTATGGCGGAAAACCCTATTGCACGAGCGCTACCTAGCGGGAATCCCCCTAAGAGAATACGCGCAATTGCAGTGCTTGGCTTACAATCCGGTTCCGGAATCTTACAAAATATTTATAATGAAATATGGAAGGTGGGTCCATTAGCAACAGAGCAGACCCTGAATCTATGGGAGCGAGCTGTCTGATCTGGGTCGAATCTATTTGCAGATGCATGAAAACAAGTTTATATGGGGAGATGAAGGGTTAAATAGACTTCTTCTGTTCTGTACGTTCTTTACAGTATAAAGGTTACAGCGCACTGGTGGTCAGTAGTGCAGGGCAACTGTTACATCATGCTAAAATCTCTAGAGGTCATACGCTTAACTCTTTGCACGCTAGCGGCGAAACTGTGATTACCTATGCAAACAGTTTGGATCCAGATGAGAGGCCACATAATTCTGCGTCTCATCAGGATCCAAACTGTTTGTCATCTTGATTTTTTTTTTGCATAAAATGAAAGGAAGTTTATTGAAGAATTGACGCAGACGTCAATTGTTGCAAATGAAACATCACTCAGCATTGTAAGGATTAAGCAAGCTGTAATCTAAAGTTGCAAAAATGTTTCCAAGCTGACTTATTCAGCTGTACAAACTGGTAGAGATGCTAGAACACTAAACCTTTCCTTCATATAAATAATTTTCACGCGTTTGTAAACAGAATAGACCCAGATCTGATGACTCCTATGGGAGTCGTCTGATCAGGATATGCTCTGTTGGCTAATGGAATTTGAAAAATCTTTTTCTTTCCTTTCTTAAATGGCTACTCATTTCCACTTTTCATGTTTCATATAATGAAACATGAAAAGTGGAAATAAGTAGCCATTATTTTGTTCATGAATATTCAGTAGGTATTGAAATTGGAATAAACATAGAACAGGAATCAAGTTTCTTACATGGATCCGTTCCATTTGCGCTCTGTGTCTATATACATGTACTTTTTTAAACTATTGTTTTTGTTGATTTAATTATTGTTCAAATTCTCAGGGAATTTTTATAGTCAGTTTGAACTGTGCAGTAATTCCTTTTGAAACAAACTAAGTTTTCAAATATTATGCAGGTTATCGTGACCTAATTGCCAGTTGTACATTGTGTGTGTCGGTCTGTGATCAGGATCCTAGATGTGTGACAATTTTAAAATAAAACCATGCAAAGCATAGACTAATTGAATATAAATAATTATATATGCAATACACAAAATAATGAGCAGGTGACAATTTTAAATTGAACATGGTACTTTCGAATTCATAGTTGTCCTAGCACAAAGTCTGGATCCTGCCTCTACGTTTCATCGAAATGCATACTATTGACACCAGGACTGTATGTTAATATAGCATAATGCTTTAAAAAGTCCATAACAAGTTTCAAGAGACATGCTTATGTTTTCTAGTTTGTTTGCTTTAAAATGTATTTAGAGAAAAGAATATCAAAAAAGATAAAGAATAAAAAATTTGGTTTTGACGGGATTCAAACCAAGGACCTAGAGATTCATAGACGCAGCTCTTTCCCCTCGGCCACCGCTTGGGTCCCAATATATAAGTGTTACATGGTTCTATTTAAACTCTACAAAGGTGTGAAAAGCAACAACGACTAGTGAACGTACATACTTAATATGCAAATTATACAGACCTATTTTTCATGAAATCTCCAAGTATAAAATGAATAGATTTTACCAATGACCTACTGTCAATCCAAACGCCTTTGTTCAAACAGCATGGTGTCTTTTTACAACAGAAGTCCGACATAAGGTCGTCGGATTCTGAAAGTCCCATACCCTTCCTGTGGTATTTACAAAAGTCCGATACATTGTTGTCGGATTCTGAGTTAAATGCCCTTTTTGCCTAGTCACTTATGCCCTTTGCAAACAGAGGAGACCCAGGTAAGAAGGCTCATAGAGAAGCCCTCTAATCAGGATCTGCACGGTTTGTCGTGTTACACTATTGTTTGGAAAAGTCCCTAAATAATAACCATAAGCTCATTTTACCTTGACTTGTTTGAATTTTGGAACAGCCCATTTCACCGTTGTAATAGTTAGGTAGACCAAAGTAACATAATTGTTAGACTTTTGCAGAACAATATAGAATTGTTGGAGGTACATGAAATGGACACATAACCGAAAAGAATTATTTGATTATTACAGCCACGGTTGATATTTCGATAAACTTTCAACATTTTGTGAACTACTATGAAATATCGAACATCAATGGTACTATTTCTAGGGTAGATCAAAATTCAAATGCAGAAATTCGATTCCATTGCGACATTACAATGTTTCCTGATGAATTTAATCAATGGTCGTGCGACGTTGTTGCTAAGATCTGGTTTGAAAGAAATAGAATTTCAAAAATACATGTACGGTAAAACCCCTCTAAACCAGACTTTAAATTCAGTATAAATATCAGTCTTGGAGACAGGTGGCAGCTTAATGCAGGATGAAAATAATGCAGAAAGCTCCTCGGCATGACTTTCACCCTGCATTAAGCAGCCACCTGTCTAAAAAGTTTCTAAATTCTTATCTACTAGAAGTCGGGTTAAGAGGGGTTTTACTGTATTGTAAAAGGTGACAAATCTATACTTTTGAATGTATTTCAGAGATTTACAAGTGATACCCTAATTACCCTGGGTATTTTGACAAATACACTTATGCAAATAGTGCAGACCTAGATCAAACACCTCCTTAATGGTCCCGTTTGAAGGGTTTTCACTATTTGCTACCATGTCTGTTTAATCTAAAGTTGCAAAGATGTTTCCAAACTGACTTATTCAGCTGTACAAACTGGTAGAGAGGAGAGACTGGGTGCTAGAACACTTAACCCTTTCCTTCATATAAATGTTTTTTCACGCGTTTGTAAAAAGAGTAGAACCAGACCTGATTACTCCTATAGAAGTCGTCTGATCAGGGTCTGCCCTGTTGGCTAATGGAATTTGAAAGATCTTTTTCTTTACTTTCTTAAATGGCTAATAATTTCAACTTTTCATGTTTCATTATAACTACTATGTTCATGAATATTCAGTAGGTATTGAAATTTGGAATAAACATAGAACAGGAATCAAGTTTCTTACATGGATCCGTTCCATTTGCGCTCTTTGTCTATATACATGTACTTTTTTAAACTATTGTTTTTGTTGATGTAATTATTGTTCAAATTCTCAGGGATTTTTATAGTCAGTTTGAACTGTGCAGTAATTCCTTTTGAAACAAACTAAGTTTTCAAATATTATGCAGGTTATCGTGACCTAATTGCCAGTTGTACATTGTGTGTGTCGGTCTGTGATCAGGATCCTAGATGTTTGACAATTTTAAAATAAAACCATGCAAAGCATAGACTAATTGAATATAAATAATTATATATGCAATACACAAAATAATGAGCAGGTGACAATTTTAAATTGAACATGGTACTTTCGAATTCATAGTTGTCCTAGCACAAAGTCTGGATCCTGCCTCTACGTTTCATCGAAATGCATACTATTGACACCAGGACTGTATGTTAATATAGCATAATGCTTTAAAAAGTCCATAACAAGTTTCAAGAGACATGCTTATGTTTTCTAGTTTGTTTGCTTTAAAATGTATTTAGAGAAAAGAATATCAAAAAAGATAAAGAATAAAAAATTTGGTTTTGACGGGATTCGAACCAAGGACCTAGAGATTCATAGACGCAGCTCTTTCCCCTCGGCCACCGCTTGGGTCCCAATATATAAGTGTTACATGGTTCTATTTAAACGCTACAAAGGTGTGAAAAGCAACAACGACTAGTGAACGTATATACTTAATATGCAAATTATACAGACCTATTTTTCATGAAATCTCCAAGTATAAAATGAATAGATTTTACCAATGACCTACTGTCAATCCAAACGCCTTTGTTCAAACAGCATGGTGTCTTTTTACAACAGAAGTCCGACATAAGGTCGTCGGATTCTGAAAGTCCCATACCCTTCCTGTGGTATTTACAAAAGTCCGATACATTGTTGTCGGATTCTGAGTTAAATGCCCTTTTTGCCTAGTCACTTATGCCCTTTGCAAACAGAGGAGACCCAGGTAAGAAGGCTCATAGAGAAGCCCTCTAATCAGGATCTGCACGGTTTGTCGTGTTACACTATTGTTTGGAAAAGTCCCTAAATAATAACCATAAGCTCATTTTACCTCGACTTGTTTGAATTTTGGAACAGCCCATTTCACCGTTGTAATAGTTAGGTAGACCAAAGTAACATAATTGTTAGACTTTTGCAGAACAATATAGAATTGTTGGAGGTACATGAAATGGACACATAACCGAAAAGAATTATTTGATTATTACAGCCACGGTTGATATTTCGATAAACTTTCAACATTTTGTGAACTACTATGAAATATCGAACATCAATGGTACTATTTCTAGGGTAGATCAAAATTCAAATGCAGAAATTCGATTCCATTGCGACATTACAATGTTTCCTGATGAATTTAATCAATGGTCGTGCGACGTTGTTGCTAAGATCTGGTTTGAAAGAAATAGAATTTCAAAAATACATGTACGGTAAAACCCCTCTAAACCAGACTTTAAATTCAGTATAAATATCAGTCTTGGAGACAGGTGGCAGCTTAATGCAGGATGAAAATAATGCAGAAAGCTCCTCGGCATGACTTTCACCCTGCATTAAGCAGCCACCTGTCTAAAAAGTTTCTAAATTCTTATCTACTAGAAGTCGGGTTAAGAGGGGTTTTACTGTATTGTAAAAGGTGACAAATCTATACTTTTGAATGTATTTCAGAGATTTACAAGTGATACCCTAATTACCCTGGGTATTTTGACAAATACACTTATGCAAATAGTGCAGACCTAGATCAAACACCTCCTTAATGGGCCCGTTTGGAGGGTTTTCACTATTTGCTACCATGTCTGTTTAATCTAAAGTTGCAAAGATGTTTCCAAACTGACTTATTCAGCTGTACAAACTGGTAGAGAGGAGAGACTGGGTGCTAGAACACTTAACCCTTTCCTTCATATAAATGTTTTTCACGCGTTTGTAAAAAGAGTAGAACCAGACCTGATTACTCCTATAGAAGTCGTCTGATCAGTGTCTGCCCTGTTGGCTAATGGCATTTGAAAGATCTTTTTCTTTACTTTCTTAAATGGCTAATAATTTCAACTTTTCATGTTTCATTATAACTACTATGTTCATGAATATTCAGTAGGTATTGAAAATTGGAATAAACATAGAACAGGAATCAAGTTTCTTACATGGATCCGTTCCATTTGCGCTCTTTGTCTATATACATGTACTTTTTTAAACTATTGTTTTTGTTGATGTAATTATTGTTCAAATTCTCAGGGATTTTTTATAGTCAGTTTGAACTGTGCAGTAATTCCTTTTGAAACAAACTAAGTTTTCAAATATTATGCAGGTTATCGTGACCTAATTGCCAGTTGTACATTGTGTGTGTCGGTCTGTGATCAGGATCCTAGATGTTTGACAATTTTAAAATAAAACCATGCAAAGCATAGACTAATTGAATATAAATAATTATATATGCAATACACAAAATAATGAGCAGGTGACAATTTTAAATTGAACATGGTACTTTCGAATTCATAGTTGTCCTAGCACAAAGTCTGGATCCTGCCTCTACGTTTCATCGAAATGCATACTATTGACACCAGGACTGTATGTTAATATAGCATAATGCTTTAAAAAGTCCATAACAAGTTTCAAGAGACATGCTTATGTTTTCTAGTTTGTTTGCTTTAAAATGTATTTAGAGAAAAGAATATCAAAAAAGATAAAGAATAAAAAATTTGGTTTTGACGGGATTCGAACCAAGGACCTAGAGATTCATAGACGCAGCTCTTTCCCCTCGGCCACCGCTTGGGTCCCAATATATAAGTGTTACATGGTTCTATTTAAACGCTACAAAGGTGTGAAAAGCAACAACGACTAGTGAACGTATATACTTAATATGCAAATTATACAGACCTATTTTTCATGAAATCTCCAAGTATAAAATGAATAGATTTTACCAATGACCTACTGTCAATCCAAACGCCTTTGTTCAAACAGCATGGTGTCTTTTTACAACAGAAGTCCGACATAAGGTCGTCGGATTCTGAAAGTCCCATACCCTTCCTGTGGTATTTACAAAAGTCCGATACATTGTTGTCGGATTCTGAGTTAAATGCCCTTTTTGCCTAGTCACTTATGCCCTTTGCAAACAGAGGAGACCCAGGTAAGAAGGCTCATAGAGAAGCCCTCTAATCAGGATCTGCACGGTTTGTCGTGTTACACTATTGTTTGGAAAAGTCCCTAAATAATAACCATAAGCTCATTTTACCTTGACTTGTTTGAATTTTGGAACAGCCCATTTCACCGTTGTAATAGTTAGGTAGACCAAAGTAACATAATTGTTAGACTTTTGCAGAACAATATAGAATTGTTGGAGGTACATGAAATGGACACATAACCGAAAAGAATTATTTGATTATTACAGCCACGGTTGATATTTCGATAAACTTTCAACATTTTGTGAACTACTATGAAATATCGAACATCAATGGTACTATTTCTAGGGTAGATCAAAATTCAAATGCAGAAATTCGATTCCATTGCGACATTACAATGTTTCCTGATGAATTTAATCAATGGTCGTGCGACGTTGTTGCTAAGATCTGGTTTGAAAGAAATAGAATTTCAAAAATACATGTACGGTAAAACCCCTCTAAACCAGACTTTAAATTCAGTATAAATATCAGTCTTGGAGACAGGTGGCAGCTTAATGCAGGATGAAAATAATGCAGAAAGCTCCTCGGCATGACTTTCACCCTGCATTAAGCAGCCACCTGCCTAAAAAGTTTCTAAATTCTTATCTACTAGAAGTCGGGTTAAGAGGGGTTTTACTGTATTGTAAAAGGTGACAAATCTATACTTTTGAATGTATTTCAGAGATTTACAAGTGATACCCTAATTACCCTGGGTATTTTGACAAATACACTTATGCAAATAGTGCAGACCTAGATCAAACACCTCCTTAATGGGCCCGTTTGGAGGGTTTTCACTATTTGCTACCATGTCTGTTTAATCTAAAGTTGCAAAGATGTTTCCAAACTGACTTATTCAGCTGTACAAACTGGTAGAGAGGAGAGACTGGGTGCTAGAACACTTAACCCTTTCCTTCATATAAATGTTTTTCACGCGTTTGTAAAAAGAGTAGAACCAGACCTGATTACTCCTATAGAAGTCGTCTGATCAGTGTCTGCCCTGTTGGCTAATGGCATTTGAAAGATCTTTTTCTTTACTTTCTTAAATGGCTAATAATTTCAACTTTTCATGTTTCATTATAACTACTATGTTCATGAATATTCAGTAGGTATTGAAATTTGGAATAAACATAGAACAGGAATCAAGTTTCTTACATGGATCCGTTCCATTTGCGCTCTTTGTCTATATACATGTACTTTTTTAAACTATTGTTTTTGTTGATGTAATTATTGTTCAAATTCTCAGGGATTTTTTATAGTCAGTTTGAACTGTGCAGTAATTCCTTTTGAAACAAACTAAGTTTTCAAATATTATGCAGGTTATCGTGACCTAATTGCCAGTTGTACATTGTGTGTGTCGGTCTGTGATCAGGATCCTAGATGTTTGACAATTTTAAAATAAAACCATGCAAAGCATAGACTAATTGAATATAAATAATTATATATGCAATACACAAAATAATGAGCAGGTGACAATTTTAAATTGAACATGGTACTTTCGAATTCATAGTTGTCCTAGCACAAAGTCTGGATCCTGCCTCTACGTTTCATCGAAATGCATACTATTGACACCAGGACTGTATGTTAATATAGCATAATGCTTTAAAAAGTCCATAACAAGTTTCAAGAGACATGCTTATGTTTTCTAGTTTGTTTGCTTTAAAATGTATTTAGAGAAAAGAATATCAAAAAAGATAAAGAATAAAAAATTTGGTTTTGACGGGATTCGAACCAAGGACCTAGAGATTCATAGACGCAGCTCTTTCCCCTCGGCCACCGCTTGGGTCCCAATATATAAGTGTTACATGGTTCTATTTAAACGCTACAAAGGTGTGAAAAGCAACAACGACTAGTGAACGTACATACTTAATATGCAAATTATACAGACCTATTTTTCATGAAATCTCCAAGTATAAAATGAATAGATTTTACCAATGACCTACTGTCAATCCAAACGCCTTTGTTCAAACAGCATGGTGTCTTTTTACAACAGAAGTCCGACATAAGGTCGTCGGATTCTGAAAGTCCCATACCCTTCCTGTGGTATTTACAAAAGTCCGATACATTGTTGTCGGATTCTGAGTTAAATGCCCTTTTTGCCTAGTCACTTATGCCCTTTGCAAACAGAGGAGACCCAGGTAAGAAGGCTCATAGAGAAGCCCTCTAATCAGGATCTGCACGGTTTGTCGTGTTACACTATTGTTTGGAAAAGTCCCTAAATAATAACCATAAGCTCATTTTACCTTGACTTGTTTGAATTTTGGAACAGCCCATTTCACCGTTGTAATAGTTAGGTAGACCAAAGTAACATAATTGTTAGACTTTTGCAGAACAATATAGAATTGTTGGAGGTACATGAAATGGACACATAACCGAAAAGAATTATTTGATTATTACAGCCACGGTTGATATTTCGATAAACTTTCAACATTTTGTGAACTACTATGAAATATCGAACATCAATGGTACTATTTCTAGGGTAGATCAAAATTCAAATGCAGAAATTCGATTCCATTGCGACATTACAATGTTTCCTGATGAATTTAATCAATGGTCGTGCGACGTTGTTGCTAAGATCTGGTTTGAAAGAAATAGAATTTCAAAAATACATGTACGGTAAAACCCCTCTAAACCAGACTTTAAATTCAGTATAAATATCAGTCTTGGAGACAGGTGGCAGCTTAATGCAGGATGAAAATAATGCAGAAAACTCCTCGGCATGACTTTCACCCTGCATTAAGCAGCCACCTGCCTAAAAAGTTTCTAAATTCTTATCTACTAGAAGTCGGGTTAAGAGGGGTTTTACTGTATTGTAAAAGGTGACAAATCTATACTTTTGAATGTATTTCAGAGATTTACAAGTGATACCCTAATTACCCTGGGTATTTTGACAAATACACTTATGCAAATAGTGCAGACCTAGATCAAACACCTCCTTAATGGGCTCGTTTGAAGGGTTTTCACTATTTGCTACCATGTCTGTTTAATCTAAAGTTGCAAAGATGTTTCCAAACTGACTTATTCAGCTGTACAAACTGGTAGAGAGGAGAGACTGGGTGCTAGAACACTTAACCCTTTCCTTCATATAAATGTTTTTCACGCGTTTGTAAAAAGAGTAGAACCAGACCTGATTACTCCTATAGAAGTCGTCTGATCAGGGTCTGCTCTGTTGGCTAATGGAATTTGAAAGATCTTTTTCTTTACTTTCTTAAATGGCTAATAATTTCAACTTTTCATGTTTCATTATAACTACTATGTTCATGAATATTCAGTAGGTATTGAAATTTGGAATAAACATAGAACAGGAATCAAGTTTCTTACATGGTTCCGTTCCATTTGCGCTCTTTGTCTATATACATGTACTTTTTTAAACTATTGTTTTTGTTGATGTAATTATTGTTCAAATTCTCAGGGATTTTTTATAGTCAGTTTGAACTGTGCAGTAATTCCTTTTGAAACAAACTAAGTTTTCAAATATTATGCAGGTTATCGTGACCTAATTGCCAGTTGTACATTGTGTGTGTCGGTCTGTGATCAGGATCCTAGATGTTTGACAATTTTAAAATAAAACCATGCAAAGCATAGACTAATTGAATATAAATAATTATATATGCAATACACAAAATAATGAGCAGGTGACAATTTTAAATTGAACATGGTACTTTCGAATTCATAGTTGTCCTAGCACAAAGTCTGGATCCTGCCTCTACGTTTCATCGAAATGCATACTATTGACACCAGGACTGTATGTTAATATAGCATAATGCTTTAAAAAGTCCATAACAAGTTTCAAGAGACATGCTTATGTTTTCTAGTTTGTTTGCTTTAAAATGTATTTAGAGAAAAGAATATCAAAAAAGATAAAGAATAAAAAATTTGGTTTTGACGGGATTCGAACCAAGGACCTAGAGATTCATAGACGCAGCTCTTTCCCCTCGGCCACCGCTTGGGTCCCAATATATAAGTGTTACATGGTTCTATTTAAACGCTACAAAGGTGTGAAAAGCAACAACGACTAGTGAACGTACATACTTAATATGCAAATTATACAGACCTATTTTTCATGAAATCTCCAAGTATAAAATGAATAGA
This sequence comes from Azorinus chamasolen, assembly GCA_963576725.1. NCBI lineage: Eukaryota > Metazoa > Mollusca > Bivalvia > Cardiida > Solecurtidae > Azorinus > Azorinus chamasolen. The sequence goes on along the minus strand of OY755239.1, from coordinate 48,892,647 downwards.
TTTTACCAATGACCTACTGTCAATCCAAACGCCTTTGTTCAAACAGCATGGTGTCTTTTTACAACAGAAGTCCGACATAAGGTCGTCGGATTCTGAAAGTCCCATACCCTTCCTGTGGTATTTACAAAAGTCCGATACATTGTTGTCGGATTCTGAGTTAAATGCCCTTTTTGCCTAGTCACTTATGCCCTTTGCAAACAGAGGAGACCCAGGTAAGAAGGCTCATAGAGAAGCCCTCTAATCAGGATCTGCACGGTTTGTCGTGTTACACTATTGTTTGGAAAAGTCCCTAAATAATAACCATAAGCTCATTTTACCTTGACTTGTTTGAATTTTGGAACAGCCCATTTCACCGTTGTAATAGTTAGGTAGACCAAAGTAACATAATTGTTAGACTTTTGCAGAACAATATAGAATTGTTGGAGGTACATGAAATGGACACATAACCGAAAAGAATTATTTGATTATTACAGCCACGGTTGATATTTCGATAAACTTTCAACATTTTGTGAACTACTATGAAATATCGAACATCAATGGTACTATTTCTAGGGTAGATCAAAATTCAAATGCAGAAATTCGATTCCATTGCGACATTACAATGTTTCCTGATGAATTTAATCAATGGTCGTGCGACGTTGTTGCTAAGATCTGGTTTGAAAGAAATAGAATTTCAAAAATACATGTACGGTAAAACCCCTCTAAACCAGACTTTAAATTCAGTATAAATATCAGTCTTGGAGACAGGTGGCAGCTTAATGCAGGATGAAAATAATGCAGAAAACTCCTCGGCATGACTTTCACCCTGCATTAAGCAGCCACCTGCCTAAAAAGTTTCTAAATTCTTATCTACTAGAAGTCGGGTTAAGAGGGGTTTTACTGTATTGTAAAAGGTGACAAATCTATACTTTTGAATGTATTTCAGAGATTTACAAGTGATACCCTAATTACCCTGGGTATTTTGACAAATACACTTATGCAAATAGTGCAGACCTAGATCAAACACCTCCTTAATGGGCTCGTTTGAAGGGTTTTCACTATTTGCTACCATGTCTGTTTAATCTAAAGTTGCAAAGATGTTTCCAAACTGACTTATTCAGCTGTACAAACTGGTAGAGAGGAGAGACTGGGTGCTAGAACACTTAACCCTTTCCTTCATATAAATGTTTTTCACGCGTTTGTAAAAAGAGTAGAACCAGACCTGATTACTCCTATAGAAGTCGTCTGATCAGGGTCTGCTCTGTTGGCTAATGGAATTTGAAAGATCTTTTTCTTTACTTTCTTAAATGGCTAATAATTTCAACTTTTCATGTTTCATTATAACTACTATGTTCATGAATATTCAGTAGGTATTGAAATTTGGAATAAACATAGAACAGGAATCAAGTTTCTTACATGGTTCCGTTCCATTTGCGCTCTTTGTCTATATACATGTACTTTTTTAAACTATTGTTTTTGTTGATGTAATTATTGTTCAAATTCTCAGGGATTTTTTATAGTCAGTTTGAACTGTGCAGTAATTCCTTTTGAAACAAACTAAGTTTTCAAATATTATGCAGGTTATCGTGACCTAATTGCCAGTTGTACATTGTGTGTGTCGGTCTGTGATCAGGATCCTAGATGTTTGACAATTTTAAAATAAAACCATGCAAAGCATAGACTAATTGAATATAAATAATTATATATGCAATACACAAAATAATGAGCAGGTGACAATTTTAAATTGAACATGGTACTTTCGAATTCATAGTTGTCCTAGCACAAAGTCTGGATCCTGCCTCTACGTTTCATCGAAATGCATACTATTGACACCAGGACTGTATGTTAATATAGCATAATGCTTTAAAAAGTCCATAACAAGTTTCAAGAGACATGCTTATGTTTTCTAGTTTGTTTGCTTTAAAATGTATTTAGAGAAAAGATAAAGAATAAAAAATTTGGTTTTGACGGGATTCGAACCAAGGACCTAGAGATTCATAGACGCAGCTCTTTCCCCTCGGCCACCGCTTGGGTCCCAATATATAAGTGTTACATGGTTCTATTTAAACTCTACAAAGGTGTGAAAAGCAACAACGACTAGTGAACGTACATACTTAATATGCAAATTATACAGACCTATTTTTCATGAAATCTCCAAGTATAAAATGAATAGATTTTACCAATGACCTACTGTCAATCCAAACGCCTTTGTTCAAACAGCATGGTGTCTTTTTACAACAGAATTCCGACATAAGGTCGTCGGATTCTGAAAGTTCCATACCCTTCCTGTGGTATTTACAAAAGTCCGATATATTGTTGTCGGATTCTGAGTTAAATGCCCCTTTTGCCTACACACTTATATATATATATATATATAGGCTACTCTTTCTTTCTTTTTTTTCTTTACTTTCTTAAATGGCTACTAATTGCCACTTTTCATATTTCATTGTAACTATTTTGTCCATAAATATTCAGTAGGTATTGAAATTTGGAATAAACATAGAACAGGGGAAGGGTTAGGGAAATTAGGGTTTTTATAAATCAGACATTTCTTGCATATGTTTGGTACTGACCAAGTAATGGTCAGAATCATCCGGGGTCCAGTCTAGACCTACAGTGTTCTCATTCAACGATAATGGTGAAATTGTTAACTCTATTATGCTAAGCACGACTTGACTTGACCCTTACTTTCAAATAATGGAGTGATGGCTCTTTACTACATAAACTTTCAATTTTGGCTCTATTGGCACAAAGTGGCAAGATGAGTTATTGGAATCGCCCTGTATGTGACATGTTCATAAAACAATTCTTTAAATGTCTTCCAAACTACTGACATGATTTTCAGAAAAATCCACAGCAAACAATCAATATGATATAAATTATGTCCGAAACCTTCAGTACTGTCAGTACTTTGATTATAATATACAGTAGAACCTAAGCGACCATTCATGTATTGAACACATGGGTCTTAAAATGAGGCGGTTGCTTAATACAGGGCAAATGTACTTTTGACCTGCATTAAACTACCACCTGCCTTACAGACCCATTATAACAGCTCTTTTTGATGACCGCTTATAACAGGTTCTACTGTATAACGTTCAACAACATGTTGAATGGGAGGGGGGCGAGTGTATTGTAATTGGCAAATAGTGTAGATCGAGATCAGAAGCTTCCTAGAGTTATTCCCTGTTCATGGTCTGCACTGTTTGTCATTCGCAATCATCATAAACTATGCACAACATACCCCCTCTAAACCGAAATTCTAGTACAGAAGAATTTAGATACTTTTGGCCAGGTGGTTATTTAATGCGGGGTGAAAGTCATGCAGAAAGCTCCTACGAGGAGCTTTCTGCATGACTTTCACCCTGCATTAAGGTGCTACCCCACTTAGTCGGACTTCTAGTAGAGAAGAATTTAAATATTTTAGGAAGGTGGCTGCTTAATGCAGGTCGAACGTCATACAGAAATCTCCTAGAGGAGCTTTCTGCACGACTCACCCTGTATTAAGTTGCCACCTGTCTCCAAGACCGATGTTTATACTGAATTTACCGTCTGATTTAGAGAGGTTCTATTGTAGATAGGTGACAATGCTACTTTCTGAAAATCAGAACTAAATGGGTTAATGCCTTTCCGAACGGGTCTGCACTGTTTGTGATATTACACTTTTCTTAAAATATCCATGAATTATTCACGGTAAGATCTATAACTGGCTGTTTTCATTTCGTCTGGCTGATTTTTGTAACGAATTGAAAGCATAGTTTCCCCTTTTCTGTATACAGCGAACCCTCGTTATAACGGAGGTTTTTGTTTCCAGACATTTTGCTGGTGTAACGAGGTTGCTGTTATAACGAGTTTAAATATGAAAAGAACCATATGGTCAGTTTTAAACTAGTACCAACAGGTAAACGCTTAATGCAGTGTTCTGCATTAAGCGATCACCTGTCTTATTGACATTGCACCTATTTATTCAATGGCTGTTTCAAAAGGTTAACGGCAATTTTGTTTCAATGCATACTGCCCGTATAACGAGGGTGCCATTGTAACGAATGCCGGTATAATGAGGGTTCACTGTACATACTTGCATAGTAAACCCCCACTTAGCCGGACTTCTAGTAGAGAATAATTTAAATATTTTAGGCAGGTGGTTGCTTTATGCAGGGTGAAAGTCATGCAGAAAGCTCCAAGATTTTCACCCTGCATTAAGCTGCCACCTGTCTCCAAGACTGATAGTTATACTAAATTAAACGTCCGGTTTGTCGGAATTTACTGTACTTGCAAATGCACTAATCGCGATCATATTTACCTTTCACTTCCGTGGTCTCATAAATGGGACGCAGGCAAACAGTGGAGGCCGATATCAGGGGACTCTCGAATATGTTCTCTGACTAGAGTCTGCATTGTTTGCTATATATCAAAGGGTTAAAATGGATATATACCAGATAAAAATCTGTGTAGATATTCACATTATATGAGACTCAATAAATCAGCCGTGCCTTGGTCAGAAAATTCACATCTCATAAGACGGACTTATTCGAAATACCTCAATGTTTGACAATGCATTTGAGTTTCAGACATTAGTTAACCCATTACGTCATAGGCCATTTTTAGATACAACCTCTTTGAATAAATCTACCGATAAGGAGCATTAACTAGAGAAAAGGAAAATTTTAGAATTTTGTTGTTTGAAACCATTGTGATTCATAGAGCATTTGCTCCTATAGGAGCAAATGCCCTATTTATCACAATGGTTTCAAAAAGTGACTTCTATAGAGGCGTAGAAAGGCGTATTTATTGAGGAAAGGGTTATTTAAAGCGGGAATGTTCATTGATGACGTTAGAACAGCGCCGAATAGTCACTGGCATGCGTCAGGGCGGTGCGTAAGTATGTGGAGTTTCGAGGCAGTTGGTATTTATGCTAGCCTTATATCTCGTTTGAATTAACATATCAAAACTGGTTACGTTACAGACCCTCGGTTCACCAATCCACAGAAAACGGCATACTGTTAATAATGCTCGTGAACTGGGGCGTGCACCACTGAAAAAATGGCTAGACATCCATTTGAATTTCTCATTAAATTGAATGGAATTAAAGCCATTATCAAATAGGGACATCTTATTTCATCTTTCCAAGCAGAGTATAATGCAGACCAGACGAGATGTGTAAGAACCATCTGATCAGGGTCTGCTTTGTTTACTGACGGTTTTGTACAGAACTGAGCTAAACAAATCTCGTATTCATATACCATTACATGTACCGGTCTTTGGCGACGGGTGTCACTTTAATGCAGGGTGAAAGTCATACAGAAAGCTCCTCTAGGAGCTTTCTGTACGACTTTCATCCTGCATTAAGCAGCCACCTACCTAAAAGTATCTACATTCATCTGTACTAGAATTCCAGTTTAGTGGGGTTTTACTGTATAATAAATAGGCTAATAACTATTCAAAACGACATTACATGTATTTCTTACTTGAAGGGTATTTAAGTAGTGACCTAAAACCAGATATACTGGCAATACTGACACTTTCTGTGTTTCTCTTAATGAGTGTAATCAGTGTATTTTGATTAAACCTTATTTTGCTCAAAATGCACTGTTTTGCAAGGATCTCTTCATCGGTTGGTCAATTAAAAATGCTATATCTTGCTTTGTCAGACTCTACAAACCGTTACAATATTTCAAACGAACAAGCGATTGCTAAGATTATTTCAAACAGTGTACATGTACATTGGTGAATTATGAACCTTAAACAACGTGGGCGATAATCACTTCATGTTAAGTCTCAATGCTATTTCGTTGTGAAAAGATGATCACATTTGAGCATTAAGTAAAATCCTATTGACAGCTTTGTGAATACAGTAGAACCTCTCTGAAGCGGTCTGTAAAAAGATGTCGAACTATAGGTGTGTGAGGCAGGTGGTAGCTTAATGCAGGGCAAATGTAATGCAGAAAGCTCATATAGGAGCTTTCTGCATCACGTTTGTCCTGCATTAACCAATTTCCTCATAGGATATTTTTAGACCCAATCACGTTGAATGAATCTGCAGAAAAGGAGCATTTACTAAGCGGTCAGCAAAAGAGGTCGAACTATATGCGTGTAAGGCAGGTGGTAGCTTAATGCAGGACAAATGAAATGCAGAAAGTTCCTGCGTTGACTTTCTACACACGCCTTTCGTCCTACACATTAAGCCACCGCCTACCTGTAAGACACAGCATTATAAAAGGGTTTCATGTACAGTAGAACACCTCTAAACACCGTACGTTCAGTTTAGTATCACTATCGGTCCTGTAGGAGCTTTCTGCATGACGTTCACCTTGCATTAAGCAGCCTGCTGCGTAAAAGTATCTAAAGTCTTCGCCACTAGAATTCTGGTTTCGAGGGATTCTACTGTACTTTAAACACACTTTGGACAATGTGTTGTAAAACCTCTGAAGTGTGTATGTGTGTAGGGGGACCGATTGTATAAGACCCTTGCAAACAAGCTAGACCCATAACAAAGGGATCCCGAGAGAGCCCTTTGATCAGGATTTGTACTGTTTGTCATAAATTCAGTTTCTTTAGTGATGACCGTTGATGCAATTTTAGATTAACCCATTTGCGCCCGGTGGATTCTTCCATGTTTATACACTAGATTAGTCCATTTTTGATTTATAGGGGCGCCAGGCCTAAATTTTCAATTTTGTTTTGTTTTATATTAAAATTCCTATCAGCAAACAGTGTAGACTCTGATCAGACGCCGCATTATGCGGCGTCTGATCAGAGTTTACACTGTTTGCCTACACGCCCCATATATGGGATCGTGGGAGTAAATGGGTTAATTGATATTCAAAAAGGGAGGAGTCCGTTTTCATTATTCAGCCGGATTAGGGTTGATATTATTAGCAAGCAGAGCAAACTTTCCTTTAACTGTAAAGGATTTCAGATTGGCTTCCGTTTTCTTTCAAACATCAGAGTGTCAGCTAGTCTTGATCTTGATTAGACGGCAAGTTACACGGAGCCTCATCTGGATCCAAACCATGATAAGGTTAACCCCTTCCCTAGTAAGCTATTTTAGACCCATTCCCTACTGGATTATTTTTAGACTCATCCCCCACTAGACTATTTTAGACTCAACCTCATTGAATAAATCTACTGAAAAGTAGCATTTACTAGAGAAAAGGAAAATTATAGAATTGTGTAGTTTTGAAACCGTTGTAAAAATAGAGCATTTGCTCCTATGGAGCAAATGCTCTATTTATCACAATGGTTTCAAAATATGACTTATACAGAGGCGTCAAAAGGGCGTCAAAATGAGGGAAGGCGAGCTACATGGGTTCTTATCTGTATCCAAACTAAATGCAAAATTACATTATCAATACGTCCCCTTATCATATCATGCTAAATCCTATTTGACTTGCATATGAAAGCAACAAAGATCCACATGAGTCATCATCACGGTTCAAGCTGTTTATCCCGTTCCCCGTTTCTACATTTCTTCCAAATTTCAATACCTACTGAATATTCATGGACGAAATAGTTATAATGAAATATGGAAGGTGGAACGTTGTAGCCATTTTAGAAACTAAAGAAACAGGTCTATCAATTTTCATTAGTATACAGAGCAGATCCTGATCAGGGTCCATGCTTATAAAGCTTTTAGTTGAGTCTGAGATTCGTTCTCAGGCTTTTGATTGGTCAGATTTGAGTTCGCAAGCTTTTGATCGGTCAGATTTGAGCCAAAGGCTGAAATCTGACCAATCAAATGCTTGAGAACGTTCTCAGACTCAACTAAAAGTTTTATAAGCATGGACCCAGACTGCTCCTATAGGGGCAGAATAATCTTGGTCTACTTTGTTTGAAAATGCGTGAAAATGCGTTTAAATGAAGGAAAGTGTTAATACTCGGACAGGTTTCTCAAAAGATCGAGTAAATTAAACGTAAATTAAACGTACAGTATACCAGGATTTTAGGATAACCATGATAAGGTTATAATCCATTCCCTAATAAGCTATTTTAGACCCATTCCCTACTAGGCCATTTTCAGACCCATTCCCTACTAGATTATGTTTGGACAAATTCCCTGCTAGGCTATTTTAGACTCAACCTCTTTGAATAAATTTACTGAAAAGGGACATTTACTAGAGAAAAGGTAACTTGTAGAAATATTTAGTTTTGAAACCATTTTGATAAATAGAGCGTTTGCTCATATGGTTTCAAAAAGTGACTTATACACAGGCGTCAAAAGCCGTTTATATGAGGAAATTGGCTAACCCTTTCCCTGTTTCATATCTATTCAAAATTTCTTCACTTCATGAATATTCATGCACAAAATCAATAAAATGGATAATGGAAAGGACTTTTTTTCACAGTTGTGGAAAACTGCATAACCAGATCTATAAATGTCCATAAGCAAACAGAGCAGACTTCTAGAGGAACCGTCTGATCTGGGTCTACTCTGTTTACAAATGCGTGAAATGGCGTTTATATGAGGGAAATGGTTAAGAAAGTAAATATTATCTTAGTTAGAAATCCTATCAGTTGGAAGCCTTATCAGCAGCAAATTAACCTTTAGCCTGCCAAAAACAATGACTGCTCAAACTCGTATATGCTACAATTCATACTTACTTGCAAATCGCTAAAACTGTCGATAAACTGCAGTAAAACCTCTCTATAACGGCCACTAAATTGTGTTAATTAGTTGTTATTTAGGGCAGGTGGCAGCTTAAAGCAAGTTGAAAGTGAAACAGAACGCTCCTATAGGAGCGTTCTGTTTCACTTTTACCTTGCTTTAAGCAGCCACCTGCCTTAAACACAAACTACTTAATGTAATTTAGTGGCCGTTATGGAAAGGTTTTACTGCATTGACAGAGTGCCAAACAACTTGGCTCCTGATGAGACGCTGGTTTACTCGGCGACCGATCTGGATGCAAGCTGTTTGCAAATGACAGTCAGGTCGCGCTTAGCAACAACAAATTAACAAACCATGTTCCAAGAAAATCGTAAAAACTATTTACATGTTTACAGTTTTCACTGTAAAGTATTCTGCTTCAATGTTCCTCAATTTTCTTTTCAGAAATAGTATCAGAAAACTGTTGTGTAAGCGGTTTGGATCCCGATGAGAAGCCAACTAACCCTGTGTTTAATCAGGATCCAAACTACAAGTACAACCAGTCAATAACAATATCGCTCTAAATAAGTTTAATTCCGGTATTTACTATGTTGTAAAAAATGATCACTGCTCAAACCTGGATCTTCAGCCGATTCGGTTAAGCTTTTAACCCTTTCCTTTATGTAAACGCATTTTCACGCATATGTAATCAGGGTAGACCCAGCTCAGACGGCTCCTATAGAAACCGTCTGATCAGTGTCGACTCTGTTTGCTTTTGACATGATATAGATCTGATTCTACAGTTTTTTGTCTAAGCAAAAGATTTCCTTGAAAGGTTAACATTATAAAAAATCAGCTAATAAATATATTCACAATGTCATAATTTCTTACCTGAATGTTGAACAGGGAAAGGGTTTAGAAACATTTGAACGAGTGTCAAACAGCTTGGATCCTGATGAGACGCCGAGTTACTCGGCGTCTCATCTGGATCCAAGCTATTTGCATACGCCGGTCAGGTCACGGATGGCGGTTTACGGGTTAATGCAGGACAACTATTACGTAGAATGCATTTTTCAGCTTCCATTGAACAATCTGCATTACTTGCATGTTGCATGAAGAAGCCGCATGGTTTCAAAGACATCCATTTTTATTCAACTATTCACTTGATTAATGTTCATATAAATATTAATGACGCAAGGAATAATAATAGATAAAAGTTTATCATGTAAGATGAACACAATGAATTTAACTATGGCAGAAACTGTAGAATCAGATCGTTATTATGCCATAAGTAAATCAGCAGCCGATTGACCAGGGCTTTACTCTCTTTGGTAAAGAAAAAAATATAGATCTAATTTTACAGTTTGTGACAACAAAAAAAACAACACCCACACAGTTTGTGATGCCAATATAAAAATCACCAATTGATTTCCATACAATCATTATGTCTTTCATGAATATTCATGAGGGTTAATCCTTTTGCCCCCAAATGAATTTTGTCTACAAGGATTAGGTTTCAAAGCGGTGATTGATAAATCCGTGGCCTGAGGCAGGGAGCAGCAGTTTGACCTCCATATATTCATTTTTTTAACTTAGTCATCTTGCAAGCTTACACACTTTGACCAACGGTGTTGGAGCATTTGGATACCTTCCCTATGAGAAAATGGCGGCCGCTGAGTTTTTTCATCTTGGGGAATAGGTAATAGTCAGAGGGTGCTAATTCAGGTGCTCAACCATTTGCAAACCACATTCCTGAATGGCAACCATAGCAACAGTGGACTTGTGTGCTGGAGCATTGTCCTGATGGAAGAACACACCTAATGATAGCTTGCCACGCATTGTCTCCTCGAAGTTGCCTCGTGAGGTCAGCATAATACCTTCCGGTAATTGTGTGACCTCCTTCAAGATAATCCACTGGCAGCACACCTTTCGCATTCCAGAAAACTGTGGCCATCACCTTCCCATCGGATGTTGTCGACTTGGCTTTTTTCGGGGTGGGTGATCCTGGGTGTTTCCACTGTTTTGATTGTTGTTTTGTTTCAAGTTCGAAGTGGTGAACACATGTTTCATCAACAGTTATAAACTACTCGAGAAACTTCTCCTGATCCCGCTCAAACATGGCAAGGTTTTCTCTGGACATGTTGCACCGAACTCGTTTCTGGTCGAGACTCAGAAGTTTTGGGATCCATCTGACAGAAACCTTTGTCATTTGCAAATCATTATGGATAATTGCATGGACTCGTTCCTGTGATATACCCAGCTGTGTAGCAATGCACCGCTGTGTAATTCGCCGATCTGCCATAATCATATCATGGATTTTATTGATGGTGTCCTTTGAGATGACAGTTGGTGGCCTGCCAGGGCGGGGCTCATCTTCAAGACTCTCTACCGCGTTTAAATTCAGCGGCCCATTTTTCACCATGCTATAACATGGGGCATACTCCCCTAATGTAGCTACCATGTCCTCATGAATCTCCTTAGGTGATAAGCCTTTGAGGCAAATGTATTGAATTATCGCGCGATGGCCAATGTTGTCCATTTGCTTAGAAGTACTCATAGTTAGTAGCTTTGAAAATCAAATTCTGGCAAACCACAGAGAGAAAAAATCCTTCTGTCTCTGCACAGTGATTATAACACCTTTTCTACACGGACATCAACTGGTAAGTGGTCTGTTTCTACTCAGGCCACGGACCTATCAATCACCCCTCGTATCAAACAGTCTTGCGTTTTATAAGATGCCAGATTGTTTGGCGTCTCATCTTTATCTAAACTGTTTGCAAAGGTTGTCGGAGATTCATCAGTGGTTGCAAAAGCAGTGGTCCAGATAAGATGCGCTAAATTTAAATATTTTCAGGAATAGTTCCTTTATTTCTCCACCAAACCCTATACTGTGACCACTCTTTAGAATCGCCTCTTCGAGACGGTTCTAAAGAGTGGTCACAATATTGGGTTTGGTAGAGAAATGACGATTGTAGTATTTGGGTAAGGACCCTTATCTGTAGCTCTGGTTACAAAATGTTCAAGAAAAAAACCGATATTTTCTGCCGACGAAACGACACTTCTAACCTTGAACAGACGTCATCTAAAAAGCATGTGCGTCTTCTTTTGTACAAACATTGGCTTCTTTTCTAAATCAATTCAGAGTCATTGGCGGCAGTGTGAAACAGATTAGACCCTGATAAGACGCCGAGTTACTCGGCTTTTCACGGTGATCTAAACTGTTCTCGCGCATCAGCTGATAACAGGCAAAACATTACAACAAGCAAAACAAGCGCATCGGTATAAAGAGACCGCTCACTTTGAGATAAAACAATTTATTGGCAAAACGTGACGCCAGTTTATTGGTGAAACTCAGCTACAGCAGATGAAACAGCGAGTAGAACCGGTTTAGATATAAACTGTTAGTGTTGGAAGCACTCTACTACGAAGCAGCACCGAGGTAACCATTTCATAATTTACTGTTATTTGTAGCTGTCGATAGTAGGCAAACTATGGCATCTAATGAAAATGTATTTGATATTTCTCAGGCAAACCCTATCTTTCTGCTACTCATTAGAATCGCCTCTACGAGGGTCTGCTCTGTTTGCCTCTGCGAGGCGATTCTAATAAGTAGCAGCGAGATAGGTTTTAGATGAGGACTAAGAAAGTTTGATGGACTAATTAGAATCTTATCTGCCAATTAGCATCTTATATTATGTCTAATAAAATTTGATCTGTTATATTAAACCATTTTGTAATTATTAATCTTATCGTCAATTTCTTTAGCTTATTATGCGCTCATAAAGATAAATGTTTGAAAGGCGATTTTGGTTTCTTTATTGTTCCTGAATCTATGTTCGTTTAAATTCCAGGGGAAGTAAATACATTCGTAAAACATTATGCGAAGGTTCAAATTGTTGAACATTGTAATAAATAAAAGATAGATGATATGCTAAACATACATGAAAAATGCCTCAGAAGTCTATACTATGTTTTTTTATATTTTAATTATCCATATGACATAACGTTCCATATATCATAACAGATTTAATAAGAATTTTAAATGGTTCGTAGTAAAACTAATGAGTTTTGAATAATTGCATTGGTGTTTTCGCCAGGTTCCGTGTTTCGTTCGTTGTTTAATATCCCGTTTCATAAAAAACGTATTTAGATGATATATGCTGCTGATGTGTTTTTTTTAAATTGGTTACCGATGTAAAACATTTGTGGAATGTTTGGACAAAAACGCTCAGATATGAAAGATTTTGTTGCAATACATATAAGATTTTCCGAAAATGAAAAAGGCAAAACCAACAACCGAACAAACTGTATGGCGTGACAAACGTTGCAATGTTATTTTTTCATTTGATTTTTTTCTTCATTTGATTTTGTTTCCATTTGATATTTATTTTTCAATCCAATATTTTCTTTTTCTCATTCGATGTTTGAAATTTTTTTATTTGATAAAAAAATTCTCATTCGATGTTTGAACATTTTTTATCTGATAAAACATTTCTCATTTGTTGATCGAATGAAAAATAATTCAATTGGTGTTGCGAAAATATTTTTTATTCGATAATTTGCCTCATGGGATAGGCTACAAGATGGAGTTGTAAGCTCGGATTACATTGGACGAACAAATCAGACTAGCTGTGAAAGGGTTCAATGAATATCATATCTAGTGGTTTGCACTTTTCAGTGTTGACGCCTTTGATATGCTTTGCTCAGCTATGAATACTGAAAATAGTTCTCACGAATCCCGTGCAACAGTTTTTGTCATATGTATGTGAAATAGTCGTTTCTTTCATATAAACACCTCTAAACGACAGGATATATCGAATATGACTTTAACTGACAGACCGTGAAGATTCAAGTCTGAACTGTTCAGCGATGGGCATTCCAATGCATTCCATCATTAAAAAGTTCATAATTGATGATTTCATTCTAAAATTAAAACTTGTACGTTCAAAGACGCATGTATCTACCAGTATAAGTATGTAGTATGTGCTGTATACAGTTACTGTCTCCGCCATTTCTATGCACGTTAACACATTCCTTCCTAGTGACGCATTTTGGAACCTCCGTAAAAGTCACATTTTGAAAGCAATGGTTTCAAAACGACACACTTTCAAAAAAATCACTTTTCTCCAGTTCTATGCACGTTACATAGGCGTAGGACCGTTTTCAATATCGGGGGTGGGAGGAGCTTAGTAGGGAGGAATGAAATAGCGGTGGTGGGGGGGGGGAAAGAGAAAATAAGCGATATATCAGCTGTTGTAGCTTAGAACTTCGAGTGGTTGATATAACATACTTATATTATATATATAAAAAAGATTTTGCATCTGTCGGGATTCGATCCCGCGGCGCGCAGGTATCTAGCTCTATGAAACGGACAGCGCGTTAGACCACTCGACCACAGATATTCTGAAAATGTGTGATCCTTCGAAAGCAAAAGTAATGAGAGAAAATGTAAACAGAGAAAATTGCAGACCCGGTTTTATTGAGTCTGTTCATGAGTAGTAATTAAAAGTGCAACACTACTCACGCCCCCTAGCACCAGTTTAAAGGCATTTCAAAGCTCCTTATATAAGTGACCCCCCTATATACACAGTATCCAGCTGTGCTCCTGCAGTGTCCAGTCAGGGTCCATAGCCATAAGAGATAAAGTTATGCAATTATACATTGATCCTCTGTGATGGTAGCCCACCTTATCAGTTTGTGTATCAGACCCCTGACAGTAGGCTCCCAAAATACACAGCATGGGGTTAATGGGTCAACATTCCTTTCGAAATGCCTTTAGGCAGTATTCAATTTTCAAAACTAATAACATCAAAACTAATGATCCCGAAGTACCAGAAAATATAACAACACTGACTCTGACCTGCAAAAGTACCGTGTTTTATCATATTAAACTTGCGTGTAACCATGCCTTTAGCTAGTATGATTTGTTCCTCCAATGAAATCCGAGCTTACAACTCTATCCCATGAGGCAAATTATCGAATGAAAAAAAAATTCGCAACATCGAATGTAATTTTTTTTTCGCATCATCAAATGAGAAATATTTTTATAAAATGAAAAATGTTCAAACATCGAATGAGAAATTTTTTGTCGCAGCATCAAATGAACATTTTTTTTCGCATCATCAAATGAGAATTTTTTTATCAAATGAAAAATGTTCAAACATCGAATGAGAAATATTTTTGGCAACATCAAATGAACAATTTTTTCGCAACATCAAATAAGATTTTTTTTATCAAATGAAAAATTAATATTGCAACGTTTGTCACGCCATAAAACTGGACAAAATACATATAAAAGCTGACTAAATATTCCCTATATGTTTCAGAACTATATTTATTTCTCGTTACAGTAGACCCCCTCTAATGCAAGCAATTAATGAATAAATATAGCTGCCATTATAAATAGATAATTGCTAAATTTAGGACGAATATAGGAGCTTTCTGCATAATTTTCATCCTGCATTAAGCTACCACCTGCCCCTACAACCCGTAATTATAAGTCATTTTGTTGTCGCATTAAAGGGGTTGGCTGTATTTGGCACGTAACAGTTTTTAAGAAAACTGATTTTATAATAAATCGGTAGAAACGCACATCAAAACATACATGGGTTAGTACACATGCGCTGGAAATCCAGTATTGAATATGTTTATTCTGTAACGGCAAACATGGAAACAAAAACCTTGTTTAATCTTTGTTCTCATATTGTTACAGTTTGACGCAGTTACTTGTATAATTATTTCACAAGATACGAATATCTTTCTATTGCGATCACTCAAAACAGACCTTATCCTGAGAGTTTAAGCCAGGTGGTAGCTTAACCCTTCGCTTGCTAATCGCGTCAATATACCTACCTGTAAATAGTGAAGACCCAGATGAGACAGCTCCTGCAGGAGCTGTCTCATCAGGGTCTATACTATTTACAAGTTGATTGTGCAACCAGTGCACTCGAGAGTAGTGATTGCACAGCGAAATACTTGTACACAGTGATGATATATGAGATTATACAACAGGGCATGGGTAAAGAAGGAGAAATGTATTTTAATATTCAGCAAGCGAAGGGTTAATGCAGGGTTACAGTTATGCAAAACGCTCTTATGCGGGCTTTCTGTATTACTTTCGCCTAGCCTTAACCCTTCACCTCATGAATATTTAGTACATGTAAGAAGCATCAACGCCATACGTATAAACCCTTTCCCTGTTCTGTACGTAGGCCAAATTTCAATACCTACTGAATATTCATTAATAAAATAGTTAGAAGGTGGACCATTGTACACATTTTAGAAAGCAAAGAAACAGATCTATCAAATTCTATTAGCAAACAGAGCAGACCCAGATAAGACGGCTCCTCTTGGAGCCGTCTGATCTGGGTCTACTCTGTTTGCAAATGAGTGAAAACACGTTTATATGAGGGAAAGGGTTAATCCTCCTACTTACGCATGTTGATGTCTCCGTAAAAACATTGATTAAACCGTTGTGATAAATAGAGCTCTGTTTATGGCAATGTTTTAACAACTACACGATTGTAAATTTTTCCTTTTCTCTATATAGTAACTTTTCCTTTTCGGTAGATTTATTCAAAGAGATTGGGTCTAAATATAAACTAGGAGGGAAGGGTTAATGAGCTGTTTTATAATGGCATTATGGCGAAGAGAACAGTTTGCCATGACACAAACTGTAGAATTACTGTATATCTATATTCAGAAGTCCTGATAATATGCGTAAATTAAAACATTTTCAAGAATAACTTCTTCATTTCTCCCCAACGCTATGTTGTGATTACTTTTTAGAATCGTCTCTTCGAGGCGATTCTGAAGAGTGGTCGCAACATAGGGTTTTGTGGAGAAATGGCGATTTTAGTATTTTAGTACGTACCTTCTGTAGCTCTGTATATTATTTCATAGTGGAGAAATGGCGATTTTAGTATTTTAGTACGTACCTTCTGTAGCTCTGTATATTATTTCATAGGCAAAGTATTGCTATGGCAATCAGTACAATAAACAAAAAGAGCAGACCTAGATCAGACGGCTGCTACAGGTATTTTATACAAGAATTAAACTAACTATTATTTAAAAAATGGATGGAATCTTACATGGATATTCATCAGGTATATTCGTGTAGTTACAAATATCCTCCAATTTAGACTTCAAATCAGACATTATCAGAGTGCCAAACAGTTTAGACACTGAAAAGATCCCTTTTCAGAGAGACCCCTTTATTTAGTGTCACCTCATTGTCACCTTTTATGATTTGCCGATGGTACAAAGTCTGACACAGATCAACCACCGGTTTGAAACACATTGTTTATACAATTGACTGGGTACTTATGACTGCATGTTTCCAGAAACGGTGTAAAAATTCTAAGCAAATACAGTAGAACCCTCTAATGCGACCACTTAATGAATAAACATGGATGTCTTTATAAGCAAGTGGTTGCTTAATGCAGGACAAAAGTAATGCAGAAAGCTCCTCTAGCAGCTTTCTGCATTACTTTTGTCCCGCATTAAGCTACCACCTGCATCTAGCATCCAGAAGTGTACCTCTTTTAGGTGGTTGTATTAGCGGGGCTCTACTGTACAGTACGACCTGCGACAATTCATCTATTGAACATACATGTAGGGCTCTCATAAAGCATATGGTTACTTAATGCAGGGCAAAAGTAAAACAGAAAGCTTCAAGTAGTTTTGACCTGTATTAAGCTACCATCTGTCTTAAAGACCCAGATTTAACATATTTTAATGGTCGCTTAAGACAGGTTCTGCTGTAGCTGATTAAAACTTGTTGATTTATACAGTAAAACCTCGCTAATACAACCACTTAATAAACAGCCACTGGCGTCGTTTAAAGCAGGTGGTTGCTTAATGCAGGACGAAAGTTATGCAGAAAGCTCCCCTAGGAGCTTTCTGCATAACTTTCGTCCTGCATTAAGCTACCACATGTCTCTTCCACCCAAAATTATGCGCATTTTAGTGGTCGCATTAGAGGGGGTTTACTGTTTCAGGTTCCTGTAGAAACTTTCTACAGCTGTCATTTAGCCATTTGGCCGATGAATATTCATGTAAGGATAATTACACCATGAACATGCATTAGCTGTTATTTTATAATGGTATGTGAACACAGGATTGTTCGACCATGACAGAAACTGTATATGTATGATATTTATAATGCTATAAACAAACAGAGAAGACCATGATCAGACGGCTACTACAGGAACCGTCTGATCTGGGTCTATTCCGTTTGAAAATTCATTAAAGGTGCACCACAGGAGTAACTTGTTGAGAGGTGAACATATGTGTCTTTAAAAGCAGGTGGTTGCCTGTTTCGCTGCCATGTCGCATTTGTAACTGTCTATGCATACAGTTTGGACCCCTGTTCTATGTTTATTCCAAATTTCAATACCTACTGAATATTCATGGAAAAACCCCAGTTATAATGAAATACAGAAGGTGGAACATTATAGCCATTATAGAAATTAAAGAAACAGATTTCATCAAATTTCATTAGCAAACAGAGCGGATCAGTCTAATCTGGGTCTACTCTGTTTGCTAATGCGTAAAAAGTCGGTTTTAAAACGACAGGAAAATAATTCTCTTGAGGTGAGGTTCAGGATAGGTTTTTCAACTAATCGGTTTTATAAATATCCAGTGTGCTTGGCTGTTGGTAAAAGTTTCCTAGTAAAACAAATAACTAGTCAAACAATTGACCCAGTTCTTTAAAGCACAGGGATTGGTTTAAGGAAAATCGATGCCTGTATTTTAGATATATACAAAGAAAAAAAGCGTGTCGTTTCCTTTCTCTGACAATCATTTTGTTGGATTTGCTGCTTTTATAACGCCAATCGCATTTGTGCGCTACCTATGGGACATGGGGTACGCAAACAATTCGCCCTATAGAAAATACATCTTTTAACTGGTGAAAATGTAGACAAATACATACTTCTTTGAATTTTCTTCACACTTAGCTCATTCTTTTACCAGTCAGGCACACTGTCATAATTAGTTCAAATAATCAAGTAGGTTAACTCATTCAATCATATGGACACGTGTTGACGCCTCTGTAAAATAACTTTTTGAAATCATTGTGATAAATAAAGCATTTGCTGATGCTCAATATGAGCAATTGCTCTGTTTAGCATAATGTTTTCAAAACTACACAACTCTAAAAACTATCTTTTTTGCTGATAATGGATAAATGCTCCTTTTCGATAGATTTATAGAGGCTAGGTCTAAAATGGCTTATTAGGTAATGTGTTAACCCTTTCCTTCATATAAACGCCTTTTCACGCACATGCACATAGAGAAGATCCAGATAGGAGCCGTCTGATCAGGGTCTGCTCTTTTTGCATATGGTATACTACATATCTGATTTTACAGCTTCTGCTTGAACCAAAACAACATGTGTACATATCATCATACAAATTCAGCTAATGAATATTAATGATGCCATAATAACATGTTCGCACGATCAGTTGGGGGCATTGAAATAACTCAAAACTCAAGCGGGTGTGTAATTTTCCTTGTATGTACAGTAAAACCCCTCTAAACCGGAATCAAGTAGAGAATAATTTAGATACTTTTAGCCAGGTGACTCCTTAATACAATGTGAAAGACTTTCATCCTGAATTAAGCTGCCACCTGTCTCCAAGACCGATATTTATACTAAATGTAACGTCCGGTTTAGAGAGGTTTTACTGTAATTATATATACTCGTATTTGTATAACCTTTTTCTTTTTCGAACTTCGTTACCAATCTTCGTTACAAATCTTCGTTACCAATCTTCGTTACCAATCTTCGTTACCAATCCCTTTGTTTTATAGCTACCACTTAATGAATAAAGACTGGGTCTATCACAGCACTAGAATGCATGATGCATAACGAATATTATGCAGAAGAGTGTTTTGTGTATGTTTGTTTTTGTCTTTCAGTAATCTATCACTTGTCACTGTCTACTCAGGGTTCATAGTCCTCCTAGTAGTGTACGATATTTTATATTAAGATGAAATATACGTGTAAATAACCTAAAAGTAAGAATTTGATTGTCTGCAAATATACAAAACTAAACTAACAAACAAATGCGATTATTTATGGAACTATTTTAATGCGTTTTACGCCTACGACCTATACCCTTTAATCCATACATACGCATTTCTAAGCCTTTGCAAACAGATTAGACCCAGATCAGACGGCTCCAGTAGGATCAGGGTCTGCTCTGTTTGCTTATGAATTATAGATATGATTCTACTCTTTCTGTCCTGGCCGAAACTACTTTTTGTGCCCATGTGCCATTATGAAAACTAATCTACTGTCTGAAACCCAGTTCTGTCACTCAATTTCAATCGATATTTTTTTATTGCATGTTTTTTAATTTGTTTATGTCGTCAGATCCTGAATAAAATTTTGATCCTTGCTTATCTGACGTGACAATCAGCAAACAATCGTTTTTCACCTTGTAGCATTAGTCTTTTTGACAGTTACAATGTAATTTATATTCCTAATGTTATTATGTTTTACATTTATATTCATGGAGAAAAAGTTTATTTTGTAGTGTGTAGTCTCTTATAAGACGCCATTCCCACTGTGAAGTATCTCATAAGGCGCCATCCCTACAGTGTAGTCCCTCATAAGACGCCATTCCTACAGTGTAATCCCCCATAAGACGCAATTCCCACTATGTAATCTCATAAGACGCTATTATTCCCACTGTTAAGTCTCTCATGAGACGCTATTCCGACAGTATAGTCTCTAATTAGACGCCATTCCAACAGTCCCTCATAAGACGCCATTTCGAGTGTGTAGTCTCTCACGAGACGCCATTACCACTGTATCGTCTCTCATAAGATGCCATTCTGACTGTACAGTCTCTCATACGAGGTCATTCAGTCTGTGTCGTCTCTCATAAGACGCTATTCCGACATAGTATTATCTCAACTCTCATAAGGCGCAATTCCGATATAGTAATATCTCATAAGACGGCATTCCGACAGTGTAATCCCTCATAAGATGCCATTCCGACAGTGTAGTCCCTCATAAGACGCTATTTCGACAGTGTAGTCTCTCATAAAACGCCATTTCGACAGTGTAGTCCCTCATAAAACGCCATTCCGGACATTGATGTTCCTCATAAGACGACATTCCCGACATTGATGTCCCTCATAAATAAGACGACATTCCCGACATTGATGTCACTCATAAATAAGACGACATTGCCGAAATTGATGTCCCTCATAAGACGCTCCGCTTTTGATTCAACGACTGGTTTGTGTCCTGCATTATTTACAAAATTCTAAAGACTCATTCCCAGTAGCACTTTTAATGCTAAAGAATTGATGTTGCGTTGCTTGTCATTGAGATTGGCATCATGTTGCAATATAAGGTGGGAGATCTTGTGAAAATGTCATTTTGCTTCCAGTCAAAGCACATGTAGCTTCCTAGAATGATGCCAATTTTACGACTGCGGCACGGAAATCTACTTACATTCTTTCAGATACTGTGATACGCTTTCGAAAAACAAATGTATCGCCAGCTGCGAGACATGTCGTTCGCTGAAAGAAAACTAATTCTCTGAGAATGTTTTTGCTTAGGTTAAAAACAGACGTAGCACACGAACCAATGTGTAATATAATTATATTGCTGGGGAAATATGTCTCCTTAGCCCATAACACCGTGAATATTCGTGTAAGAAATAATGCCACCATGAATATTAATTAGATTAATTGTTATAGTAGCACAAGGACATAGGGAATTTTGGTTATGCCATAAACTGCATAATATCTTTATTATGTCACAACCAAACAGAGCTCTGTTTGCAAAGGCGTAGAAAGGCGTATTTATGGAGTTGCTTTTTTTATCAAACAGATGGGGTCTTAACCCTTTACTCCATGAATACGCCTTTCTATTACGCCTTTGCAAACAGAGTAGACCCAGATCAGACGGTTCCTAGATGAGCCGTCTGCCCAGGATCTGCTTTGTTTGCTTATTATACAATAAAGATATGATTCTACAGTTTCTGCCATGGCCAAAACTTCGTACATGTATGCCCATGTGCTTTTATAACCATTAAGTAAATTGATATTCATGATGCCATCATTTCTTACATAGGTATTCATATAGAGTAAAACTTTTGGCAAACTATTAACCGAATGTCAAACAGGTTGGATCTTGATGAGAGCCCGGGTTACCCAGCATCTCATTTGGATCTAAGCCGTTAGGAAATACCAGCCTGGTCGCGAAAAACTCTTTTTTAATCCATTGGTTCTTTAACCCATTCCCTCATATTGACGACTTTTGACGACTCTTGAAGTCACTTTGTGAAACCATTGTGATAAATAGAGCATTTGCTCCTATTTATCACAATGATTTCAAATTGCAAAATTCTAAAAACTTCCTTTTCTCTAGTTGATGCTCCTTTTCGGTAGATTTATTCAAAGAGGTTGTATCTAAAAATAGCCTATGAGGTAATGGGTTAACGTAACTCATGGTTGGACTTTCACATTACCCTGCCATCAGACCTCCTAACATTGCCCTCGTATGCTAAGCGATAAGCGAACGTGCCACTGTATGAGTCTTGGTATGACACCACCGAGGATCGAATCAAGGTCCTCGCGCTCAAAAAGCGGAAGCTCTATCGACTGAATACTTCGACGTATCTGTTAAACTGTGTGCACAATATGGGGAATAGTTGGTGAAGCAAATCTGGAGACCAGAGCTCTGTTTCGCATAAATATTTGTTTAATTTCTTCATCTAACCCATTTTGTGGCAACTCTTAAGATTATTCTCCAAAACACGATTCTAATGAGTGGTAACTACATGTACAGTAAAACCTCTCTATAATGGTCACTAAATTACATCAAGTGTTTTGTGTTAAAGGCAGGTGGCTGCTTAAAGCAAGGTGAAAGTAAAACAGAACGCTCCTATAGGAGCGTTCTGTCTTACTTTCACCTTGCTTTAAGCAGCCACTTGTCCTAAATACCAACTAATTAATACAATTTAGTGGCCGTTTAGGGAGGTTTTACTGTACAAATTTATTTGGGAAATGAAACGTTTGCCTTTGAAAATAAAATACTCTCTTAAACCCTTTTGGTACCAGCATTGCCGTCTGCTTGACAATTTTCGTCTGCTTCAATTTTTGAAGTGGACGTTTCTTGAATATCTTTTTAAAATGAGCAGTGTGTCAAATAGTTTGGATCCTGATTAGACGCCGAGTTACTAGTTGTCTCATCTGGATCTAAACTATTTGTATATGACATCACAGGTTTGTCTTCTTGACACTGAATGGGTTAATTAGAGTCCTGTTGTCCACGATCTAGTTGATCTCCCCGACATGTATGAACCGGTGTAGGTCTGCACGGTTGGTCCATGTCCGTAGTTTATGGACCGTGTCCATATTGTGTGGATACTAGCGTATATACACATTTAACCCCTTCCCTGTTCAATATTCAACTAAGAAATAATGTCATCGTGAATATTCATTAGCTGAACTTTTATAATGTAAAATTTTCAAGGGATGCTTTTGCTTTGACAAAAACTGCAAAATAAGATCTTTATTAAGTCAAAGGCAAACAGAGCAGACCCTGATCAGGCGGCTCCTACAGGAGCCGTCTGATCTGGGTCTACTCTGTTTCCAAATGCGCGAAAAAGCGTTTATATGAAGGAAAGGGCTAAAACAATCTCCAGTCTACGCAAACTAGCACTATATCAGACACATATCCTATTTACCATAAGTACGCCCAATATTCATCTTCCTACTGTTTGTAATACTGAATAAGGCAATATGGCGATAAGGCAATATACTTCATTTTGGCGGTTGCAATAGAGGGGTTTTGCCGTATTTGGGTTACTTTAACTCATGTGTTCACATTGTCGCTTAAATGAGGGCAAATGCAAACAGTGAAGAGCAAGATCAAAGTACTTTTACCAGCAACTTGTTTTGTTTTTACCTATTTCCCTTCAACATAAAAAATGAATGGGTTCCAAAAAAATCTGAACGGGTTTTCAGCAAACAATGTAGCAATAAATGAAATAAACTGACATAGTAGCAAATAGTGTGGACCCTGATCAAACTGCTCCTTCAGGAGCAGTTTGATCAGGGTCTGCACTATTTACCCATGTTTGTCTGTCGGAATTCTTACGGTAAATAGGGTAGATTTATGGTCTGTGCCGCCCCTTGAAGCTAACAGCAATAACATGTAACTATGATATCTTAATGGACAAAATTCGGTCAATGGCGCGCAAGTCTAAATATAGTAGAAATGAATTCATATTGGAATTAATCATTTCAATACTATACTAACTATCGTCTGCATAAAATGTCGTCTGCTTCAATTCTAAAATTAGATGTTTTCATTCTTTTTTCAGAAAATAGCGTTAGAGTGTTAACCCTTTAACCCTTTCCCTCATATTGACGACTTTTGACGACTCTGTAAAAGTCACTTTGTGAAACCATTGTGATAAATAGAGCATTTGCTCCTGCTCTATTTATCACAATGATTTCAAACTACAAAATTCTAAAAGTTTCCTTTTCTCAAGTTAATGATCCTTTTCGGTAGGTTTATTCAAAGAAGTTGTATCTAAAAATAGCCTATGAGGTAATGGGTTAACACATTCCTTCATATACACGTGCTTTCGCGCGTTTGCAAACAGAGTAGACCTAGATCAGATGGCTCCTATAGGAGCCATCTGATCATGATCTCCTCTGTTTGCTAATGGGATTTGATAGATCCGTTTCTTTAGTTTCTAAAATGACTACAGTATTACACCTTCCATATTTCATTAAAACTATTTTGTTCATGAATATTCAGTAGGTATTGAAATTTAGAATAAACATAGAACAAGAAAAGAGCTAACAGCGTTAGTGTTACCTTTATCTAGCAAATAAACTAACAACGCCTTTACAAATACAGTAGACCCAAATGAGAGAGATCAAAAAGGGGTCCGCTCATCGGGGTCTGCACTGATTGTCGTGGTAGACTTTTCTTTTTAAATCCCTGAATATCCACGGTAAGCTTTAGGAGTAGTCTAGGAGTTTAGGAGTAGTCTATTCGATAATGGACTGTAGGACTTTAATTAACCCATTCCCTCATATTGATGACTTTTGACGACTCTGTAAAAGTCACTTTGTGAGCAAATGCTATAGGAGCAAATGCTCTATTTATCACAATGGTTTCAAGCTAAAAATTCATCTTTTTCCTTTTCGGTAGATTTATTCAAATATGTTGTATCTAAAAATAGCCTATGGGGTAATGGGTTAAGACTGTAAGAGCCATCTGATCAGGGTTTGCTTTGTTTGCTAACGGAAGTGTATAGATATGAATTTACAGTTTCTGACATGGCCAAGATTCCCTGTGTGTATATACAGTTACAAGTACAAAAGTTGATGCAGAGGCAGCAACAGAGAGCGCGGGCAAACGAAATGCTGGGGAGATTGTGTAATAGAGTTATACGTTGTCAACTGTATGAAATTAATATGGATGTAACTGTCTGTTGTTGATATTTTCAAAATGCAGACGCTCTGTTTGAAGTAGAGAGGTTTGAACACATCTAATGGCATAATAGCGAAAGTTTTGACATCGTGCATGGCTCATAAATGTCAAAGTAATTATTGCAGAGTGAAATGCTAGTAAACATTGAAATAAGATTTATAAATGCAAAGTAAGCTGAAATAAACTGACTGTATAGTTTGTTGTCAAGTATTTTGCTACTATGACATTGAAGGCACGGAGGAATAGTTTGAAAAGACAAACTAGGCCGGGGTGGGTCTGAAACAAATGACACAATGTTCATAAATAAGTACAATACAAAGCTGTAAAAGCAGGGTATATATTGTAGCTATGTTTCCTTTTCTGAAATAATTGTAACAATTAAACAGTTCAAAGGGTTCTAAAGGCAAGTGTGTTGAGGAAATGGTCATTTTTTTTAAATATGTTCAACTTTAAGGCAAATGTGAATAATTTACTAGGTGTTTATAACAAGGAAAAACAAGCATATTTTAATTGATGGCTGGTGTATTACAGAATATTTGCAAACATGATGTTGCATTGTGAGACGGAACTAAATAGAGTCGAGTTAATCTTTGACAAACTATCATTATGTTCTCAGTAACGCTATGTGCATAATGAGAGATATGCCGTATATGTACAATGAAACCTGTGTAAACGAAACAGAAAATGAGCATTATTTTAGGAACAGAACAGAACATATCTTTATTCAACATGTACAAGCATGTACATTATTGTTATAAATACATATACATAGCATATGTCACATAGGTCAAGTGATCTTTCAGATTGACAGTATATTACAATTACAATCGATTTAATTATGTTGTGCATTAAGTGCTGTCTATTCAGATTTGAGATGACTTAATGTAAGTGTTAACAAGTATGTTTCTCCTGCAAAAGGAATACTTCGTATATAGAGCCAGTTTAACTAATTCCTGACGGTTTTGACGTTGTAGTAGCTGACAAAACTTTACAAAACTTGGTCTAGCATAATAACACTTGTTTAGATATTTCTTACGCAGGTCTGTGTATGAACTACATAAAGAACAAAATGAAACTCGTCTTCAATATCACGAGTTTCACAGTAACTACAATAGCTTTCATTTCTTGGTATGCTAATTTTGCCGTATCTCCCTGTTTCTATTTTAATGAATGTGAAGACAGACGCAGCCTAGCAAGATAAAGTCTAAGTTTATATGACAATATATCTAAATATGCTTCAAATCCGAAACAGCTTTTAAAATGTCTGTATGTTGCTAGTGCACCGCTACTATTGATATTCTCATCTCAACCTTGTATAAAACCATCCACTAATCTTTGTTTAAATATTTTGTGAAATGATTTCGGGTTTACAATTATTGGATCCATCCAAACATCAGCAAAACCATTATTTACTAGTAAGCTTAAATACTTGTAACCAAAGTACAAAAATGAGCCATGCAGGAAACACCACATACAGAACAAACAGCTGTACGAACAGCAACACAAGGGAACAGCAAATGTACATAATTATAAAAACACCAAGAGACGCACAAAGACAAAACAAACATACGATAGCGGGAAGATGGAAGTACCGCATTGGAATGGTCTGTGAGAAAAGTCAATGGGGGGAGGTAAACCGTTTTTTGGTCGCCCAACCTCACATTTATTCCATCCCCACCCAAGTTTGACTACTACTCAGGGAGCCAATGGGGTCTACCGTGCACCCCCACCTAGACTTTTTTCATGGGTACCAAAATGTTCAGAAAAGTGTCCTGAATCAGAATCTCGCGAATGTACTCAAACTTAAATTCTTTTAGGCTATGTGTAGTTTAACCGTTTCCATGGCAACCCCCCCCCGTTTTCGTAATGATGGCCCATACCTACAAATTCGCTCATATCACAGCCAGTTTTTGTCCTAAAACTATAAAACTGGTACCAAATGGAAGATAAGACATTTTGCTTTTATTTCCAGTTGTTTTTTTAATTACCTTATTTGCATACTCATGAATATTAATGAGAACATGAAAAATAGTAAAAAAGTATAGAAATAACGTAAACCTTTCATTTTTTATCCTACGAATTACAGAAAATAGCTTCAAATGCAGTTTAACATGATGATGGAACCCCCAGGAAACCAGATATCCAATTTGAGGACCATAGCATTAACTTTAAGTACATTTTTCACCGTTTCCATGGCAACACCCTAGTTTTCGTAATGAGGGCCCGTACCTGCAAAATCGTCCATATCACAGCCCGTTTTTGTCCTAAACCTATAAAACTGGTACCAAATTGGTAAGCACAATGTCTTATCTTCCATTTGGTACCAGTTTTATGGTTTTAGGACAAAAACTGGCTGTGATATGGGCGAATTTGTAGGTATGGGTCATCATTACGAAAACTGGGGGGGGGGGTGTTTGCCATGGAAACGGTTAAAATACACATAGCCTAAAAGAATTTAAGTTTAAGTACATTCGCGATTCTGATTCAGGCCAACTTTTCTGAACATTTTGGTACCCATGGAAAAAAGTCTAAGGGGGGGGGGGGGGGGGGGGGGGGGGGGCACGGAAGGCACTATTGGCTCCCTGAGTATATGTTTTGCGAAATAT
The DNA here is from genome assembly GCA_963576725.1 of Azorinus chamasolen. Taxonomy (NCBI): domain Eukaryota; kingdom Metazoa; phylum Mollusca; class Bivalvia; order Cardiida; family Solecurtidae; genus Azorinus; species Azorinus chamasolen. Next base: position 48,865,001 of record OY755239.1, on the reverse strand, counting down.
TCATGAAGCGAACTGTTTAAATATGCTTATATCTTATATATCTACTGTATCCAAACTGTTTGCAAATGCGCAAGGTAACGAGTAGTGGAACAAGGGTTGACAGTAAGACCCTTTATCGTACAGTAAAACCTCTCTAAAACGGCCACTAAATTGTGTTAATTAGTTGGTATTTAGGACAGGTGGATGCTTAAAGCAAGGTGAAAGTAAAACAGAACGCTCCTATATAGGAGCGTTCTGTTTTACTTTCACCATGATTTAAGCAGCCACCTGCCTTTACACAAAATACTTTATGTAATTTAGTGGCCGTTATAGAGAGGTTTTACTGTATTTTGATTCAGCAATAGTTCTAATTGGACACAATATACCTAATTACTGCTTAGGGCATGTTCTTCATAATTGTGCCAAGAAGATTATGAATACAGCTCATTAAAACCGTGTATTATTGTTGTCAGACAACACTGTCAGATTATTTTTATTTTTTTTTCTAATCAGTCTGATGTGTCAGATTCTTTCTCGTGTATCAATGATGTAAATGTAAACTATCTGAACCATGAAACTGGTTATAATAATAATTATCAAGCATTTTACATTCTAATTATCATGCTACTTATTGTTTTGCCTGAACCTACTGTGGGTGTCATGCAAAAAGTTTGGATCCAGATGAGACGTCGAGTAACTCGGAGTCTCACTAGGATCCAAACTGTTTGATACCCTAGCCACCATCCCCAGGTTATAAAACTTTTTGCTTCAGTCTGAGATCATTTTCAAGCATCTGATTGGTCAGATTCAGATACTTAAGAATGAGCTTAGACTCAGACTCAGAAGTTTTTATAACCTTGGGCCCAGATTGCAGTTTGGTAGACACACTGATTATACATGTAGTTAAATTTTGAAAATGTAGTTGGAAAGAAAATGTGTAAAAATAACTGGAAAAGCAGGTTAAAGGTTTAGTAGCATTCGATTGATGTTAAACCATTTCCCTCATATAAATGCTTTTCCATGCTTTTGCAAACAGAGTAGACCCAGACCAGACGGCTCCTACTGGAGCCATCTGATCAGGGTCTGCTGTATTTGGTTACAGAATAATAATCTGATTCTATAGCTTCTGTCGGAGCCAAAATGCCATGTGTTCGTATGCCATTACAAAAATACTCTAACTAATATTCACGATGGCATTATTTCTTGCACGAATATTCAACAGGCAAAGGGTTAAACTATAAAAGCGACTGGTGCCAGACAACACTGTGTCATCGTGTTCTTCTTCTCAACAGTCTACAGTGTCAGCTTCGTCTGATTCTTTGACATACACAAATAATGAAACATGCCTTTTGTAATCAGCCTATTTCTAAGCCATGTTTCACAAAAGAGTGTAAGGATTGTTCACCTGAATAAACATTACCTACATGCAGCGTTAGATGAAATTAACGCTTTCGCTGCCAATGCCGGATCTGTCATTACCTATGCAAACAGTTTGGATCCATCCAGATGAGACGCCGAGTAACTCGGTGTCTCATCAGGATCCAAACTGTTTGTTACTGTTACTATGTTTTTGAAACAAAAATGAAGAAAATAAAAAGAAATGAAATTTTGTAGCAGACGACAAAGTTAGCAGACGACAGAACTTGGCAGCGAAAGGGTTAAACTCATTTTATTTTAGCACTGTATTTCTACGCCAACCCTTTTTGAATGGGACTATCTCAGTAAATGAGCATACAGTAAAACCTCTCTATAACGGCCATTGAATTATGTTAATTAGTTGGTATTTAGGTCAGGCGCCCCTATAGCAGCGTTCTGTTTTACTTTACTTTCACCTTGCATTAAGCAATCACCTGCCTTTAACACAAAATGTTGCGGTGCGGATTTAGAAAACGTCCGTTTCCCAATCAGTGGAATGTATGTTGGATGAAGTTAAACAACCAAGTTCTAAGTCATTTTAATATCCTGTGCTTACAGGCCACCTTTGTCAAAAGTGCATTAACTCTATAATTCACTATTGGTCAATAAGAAGGAATGTATCATAATCGGTGATTCTAATTTTGATTTATTAAAAACTTGATTGAACTTAATGAAATATTATCAATTTTAGTAAATTTGTTTATTTTATAATCTTGATAAAGACCGTGGTTCCTAATAGACATATTTGACGATCCTCGTGAAGACTGTGGCTCCTAATAGGTTTAAACCGCGGAGACTGGGCGGAGATCACATACGTCAACTCACACGTGTTTCTGCTATTATTTCTGAATCTAAATCTGTAGTATCCGCAAGGTTTATTGCCCCCAACAACCTTCCGCTTGTCACATAATACTCTGTAACTGACATATTGCACCAGGCGCATGGTCCATAGTGTGTCACTCGACTGCGTTAACAAATATGTACGAGAAAATGTAATGAACCTTGGTGTGTCTATCAACGTAGCAAAAGCCCCAAAATATTGTACAGCAAAACCTCTCTACAATGGTCGCTAAATTGTGTTAATTGGTTTGTATATAGGGCAGGTGGCTGCATAAAGCAAGGTGAAAGTGAAACAGAACGCTCCTATAGGAACGTTCTGTTTTACTTTCACCTTGCTTTAATTAGCCACCTGCCTTTAACGCAAAATAATTGATTAATTTAGTGTCCGTTGTAGAGAGGTTTTACTGTACTTGTCTTCTAAGCAAATATCAAATATCATTCAACATATTGCAACCACTTTATATTTTAAAAGCAGTACGATCACTTGTAGCACTGACGAGAAACTAACAAAAAGGCTGTATGGTATCACTGTATAAAATGTTCAATCATTATTGTTCTGAATATGTTTTGTGAAATAATCACACCTATTTCTAATGTCCGCAATAGAACCTTACGACCTAAATCCATTGTCCAGCTTCTTCTGCCAATTCCTACCACCAAACGTTTAAGAAAATCACTTATTCTTGTGCAGTTACGAAATTTGCTAAATCAAGTTTATCTTTTCAAATCTATTTGAGATCATTTTCAAGTATTTGATTGGTCAGATTGTGAGTAAGCTCAGAATCTAACCAATCAGATGCTTGAGAATGATCTCAGACTCAGGCAAAAAGTTTTATAACCTAGGGACTTGGTCTTATATCTCCCTTTTATAGTCATATATATGTATATAGTTTATATATATTTACTTGCAATGGTACACACAGATTCGTACCATATAGGTCTTTTATTTTCTTTTTTGTAGCCAGTGTGGTCTCTTTATCAATATATACATTGTATACCATGGAACCTCTCTGACACGGAATTTTATAAAAAATAACAATTTAGATATTTTAGGCAGGTGACTGCTTAATGCAGGGTGAAAGTCATGCAGAAAGTTCCTAGAGGAACTTTCTGCATGACTTTCACCCTGTATAAAGCTGCCACCTGTTTGAAAGACCGAGTTTGATACTAATGTTAATGTCCTGTTCAGAACTTAACCCTTCGCTTGCTATTCACGTCAATATACCTACCTGTAAATAGTGAAGACCAAGATGAGACAGCTCCTGCAGGAGCTGTCTCATCAGGGTCTGCACTATTTACAAGTTGATTGTGCAACCAGTGCACTCCACAGCAGTGATTGCACAGCGAAATACGTGTACACAGTGAAGATATATGTAATTATACAACAGGGCGCGGGTAAAGAAGGAGAATGTGTTTTAAAATTCAGCAAGAGAAGGGTTAAGAGGGGTTTTACCTTAACTCATATAGCAGTGCCTTTTATTTTTGAGGGCATCATGGAAGACTGGTGTTATCAAATGCGTTTCCTCGTTAAACAAATCCTTTATTACTATTATTATTATCATTATAATTATTAGTATCATTACTACTACTGGAGTTGTCTGATCTGGGTCTGCTGGTTGTTTATGAAGTTTAGCGGTTTTGACCTGACTGTGTTTCTTGTCTTTGCAACGGACATTTCTAGGGGGTGGGGGGATTTGTTGAAGTCTTCTTACAGCTAAAAAATTCCCAATCAGATAAAAATCCCGATTTCAGAGGTATGGGTCATCGTCCCAAAATGGTAAAAGAAGTCCTGTTTTGTAGATGCAGGCTTTCAATCCTTTACACCATGGATATTTGTGTGAGAAATAATGTATGCATGAATAATGATAAGCTTAATAGTTTATTATGGTTTATAAACAAGAGAATGTTTGGTCATAGTAGAAAACGTATATTCAGATTTATACGTATACATTGGTACATAGCAGACAATAATCTGATGACTCCAATAAGAGTTGTCTAACCTTGGTGTACTCTAAAAATATTGCAAACGCGTGAGAATGCATGCACATGTATATGGCGTAAAAGTTACTATGATAACCGTTTCTATTTATTCTTTACAGATCTGTGGTTTTGATAAGTTTCTTCGATGGTGATACTGATGACCTCAGCTGGTGGCGTTGCCTTGTTTATAATTATGTGCAGTTGACACGACATCATTCTTGTTGCAAGGAAAGATATCCGCCTGTCTGCAATTGTTGTCGGCGTCATTGGTCTCTCCGTATCAACATGTCATAAGTAAGAGTTCCTGAAACCTTTGTATATCACAACTGTGTAAAGTACATAGTGGTACAAACGCTTGAATGTGTCAAGTATTACACAAGCCAATTGAGATGCGATACGCTCGCTTTGTTTTAGTTTACATTTTACATTTGTTTGTTTCCGATTCGTTTTGCTTGAAGGAGACACAGGAAAAGTGTGACGTTGTGAAGAATCGATGTATGGCGCGAGTTGGCTGTGGAATGGCGTTGCAGAACTTTCTCCTTGGTTGCAACAGTCTTATCCACGGCGAGTCATTGGAATGTCACGATCAGTGCACGAGAGCTCTGATACTGCTGTTGTCTACAGACGAACAAGGCGGTGTCAGCTTCACGGATTGCGACTGTGGCTCAGACACCATGTGTCAAATGGAGAAAGGGAGGATTGAACTTTGCTCGAAACCTGTACTTCGCCTGATACGAGCGTTGAACGATTCCACAGTCGTGAACTGCGACATGGCCAAATGGCTTTGCCAGGCTAACGCCGCTTGCCAGCGAGCGCTCATGTACAAAATGGAACATTGTAAGTCTCTTGAAGAAGGTTTGGAGTGCACGAAACGATGTAACGACAGTCTGGCCATTCTGTACCGGCACACTAAAGCCGCTAAACTCATCAATTGTTCCTGTAATGAGGATGAGGAGTGCGCGGCTCGGAAGGAAAACAGGGACAGGCTATGCTTTCACAAATCTGTGCCTTACAAACTTCACAGCTCATCCGCTACTGCTACCCTTTGTCTGTGTCGTTACATTATTTTTATGTGGATGTTGACCCTCATTCCAATATCCCCGACCTAAGTCACATTTGCAAACATTTTGGATCCAGATGAGACACCGAGTAATACGACGTCTCATCAGGAACCAAGTTGTTGGACACACAGTCAGTACAGTAAAACCCCTCTAAACCGGAATTCTAGTAGAGAAGAATTCAGATACTTTTTTAGGCAGGTGGCTGCTTAATGCAAAACCCCGATATTTATACTAAATGTATCGTCCGGTTTAGAGGGGGTTTACTGTAATTTCTCAAAGCTTGATTGAATCGGAAGTAGTCAAAATTGCACCAGATCCAAATTTGAGCAGACAAAAATTTTCACAGGGGGGTAAGGGTCCTTTGAAATTTTAAAGTAATTGACCATGTCGACTGGAACAGGTTCTTGAATCACCCAAAAAGGTTCCCATCGAAGCTAAACGAACTGTGCAGTCCCAAAAGAGAGACCGACTGATAGATTGAATTCTCAGACAACGTCGATTCTATAACGTGGCGATTTGTCAATTATTCGTAGCCAAGGATGTACCTCTGTAGGTGTCGTCTGTTTCAATTTCTTCTTAAATAAATTTGATCAGAATGACAAACAGTTTAGATTCTGATGAGACGCTGTGTTTCTCGGTGTCTCATTTGAATTAACATCATTGGCAGCGAAATAATTAACCCTTTACTCCATGAATAGTCATGTAAGAAACAATGACATCATGAATATTAAATAGATTGTTATAATAGCACATGAACACGGGAATTCTTGGCCATGACAGAAACTGTAAAATCATATCTATATTATATCATAAGGAAACAGAGCAGAACTCTGATCAGACGGTTCCTATAGGAGCAGGCTGATCAGAGTCTGCTCTGTTTGCAGTCTGGTCTAGGTCTACTCTGTTTTGCAAACATTTATGGAGTAACGGGTTAAAGAGTTAACTCTTTGGACCTTGGCGACGAGACCGTGATTACCTATGCAGAACAGTTTGGGCATAATGCGGTGTCTCATCAGAATCCAAGCTGCTTGACACTTTGGTCATATTTTTGTAAAGAAATGAGCGAAATTTTATTTTAAGAAATGAAGCAGACGACAATAACTGCAGACGGAATATTACATAGCGCGCAGAGGCATATTATTGCTTTACATCGCCTTAATGTACAGTCAGTCAGAGCAACAGATAACGGTGCGTACTCAGATACTAAAATAGTCATTTCTCCAACAAATCCTATGTTTTACCACTCTTTAGAATCGTCTCGAAGGGACGATTCTAAAGAGTGGTCACAACATAGGGTTTGGTGGAGAAACGAGTTATTTTTGAAATTGTTTAAATTTACGCATCTTATCTGGACCCGTGTTCAGTCACACACATTTTTCTATACCCGTATCCGGCTGTAGAAACATTATCTGCTTAAATATGCATCTGGTGCAATTTTGACTTCTGTCCACTCGAGCAAGCTTTTGAGAAACAAATGGGCGGGTATTAAACAGTTTGGATTCTAGTAACCGTAAACCCCTTTAATGCGACCACCAAAATTGGGCATAATTCTGAGTGGCAGAGACAGGTGGTAGCTTAATACAGGACGAAAGTTATGCAGAAAGCTCCTATAGGAGCTTTCTGCATAACTTTCGTCCTGCATTAAGCAGCCACCTGCTTTAAACGACACCAGTGGCTGTTTATTATGTGGCCGCATTAGTGGGGTTTTACTGTACTTGTCGCATCTGACCTGGTGCCTATAAAACTTTATGAGTCTGATTACGGTTTCGTTCTCAAGTATTTTCCCAGTCGTATTTTGACTACAGCTAACACAATTTGGAGAATATATAGCCAGAAATCATACACAGGCGTCAGATCTGGAGCTTGAACATGATTTCGTTCTCTGACTCATGTTTTATTGGCACCATGCCTTGATCAAAGTTGACTGTAAATCCAAGTTGTGGCGCTAACAGAGGACTAAGGGCTAACATCAATAACTATTGCCGTCTGCTTCAACGCTCAATGTAAATATTTTTTCTAACATTTCGGCACCTCGTAAGTACCCAAACGGTCTGATATACCCTGATGGCCTTTTCTATAAAAACTCAGAGAAAGGTTTATGGATTGGTGATATTTTAGGTAGATGTCACATGTATCTGTATGTAAAGGTTTATGACCATTGCTACAGTAGTCTAAACCCTTTACTCCATGAATATTCATGAAAGAAATTATCACATGATGGCATTTTAACATGCACTTTTTGCCAACATACAGAAACTGTAGAGTCAGATCTATATTATCCCATAAGCAAACTGAGCAGACCCTGATCAGACGGCTCCTATAGGAGCCGTCTGATCGGGGTCTACTCTGTTTGCAAAGGCGTAGAAAGGCGTATTGACGGAGTAAAGGGTTAATCATGCACTCAATACATATGCCTTTTAGCGTCTTTTCAAACTGAGTAGACCCTGATCAGGCGGCTCCTGAATTCCTTATAGACTTATATAGATAACTTTCTATCGTTTCTGTCTTGGCCAAACATTCCCAGTATTTCTTAATGAATATTCATGGATAAAAGTAACCTATATAGGAGCTTTCTGCATTACCTTTGCCCTGTATTAAGCAACCACCTGTTTGCTTTAAGATTCATGTGTCCAATCAATATAAGTTTACTTTACCCATTCCCTCATACCGGTGCCTTTTGACGCCTCTGAAAAAGTAACTTTTTGAAACCATTGTGATAAATAGAGCATTTGCTCCAAAGGAGCAAATGCTCTATTTATCACAGTGGTTTAAAAACTCTTTGTTTCTCGGTTTTTTTTTCTAATAAATGCTTCTTTTCAGTAGAGTTGTTCAATGAGATTGGGTCTGAAATAAAGCCTATGAGGTAATGGGTTAAGACAGGCTCTACTGCAAGTCATTTAAATAACTATATCTTATCTAAAATGAACATTTTAGAAAGGACCAATCTGTATTTGCATTTAGGTGTAACTTTTTAACTATTGCACGTCTAAGTATTGTCGTCTGCCAATTTTGTCATCAGCTTCAATTTTATTGTTCAAGTAAGTAAGTAAGTAAGTGAGTAAGTGTAAGTAAGTAAGTAAGTAAGTAAGTGAGTAAATAAATATTTTATTGTTGTGATATGTATACATGTACAATAATGACAGTAGACTGTGTTCATATACATATTTATGCCAATATTGTATAAAATTTAGCTAATAAATATTCATGTTGCCATTATATGTATCTCTTACATTAATATTTATCAAATAAATTTGCTCCATAGGAGAAAATGTTCTATTTATCAGAATGATTTATAAACTAAACAATTCTAAAAGTTTCCCTTTCTCTGGTAAATGCTCCTTTTCAGTAGATTTATTCAGATAATATAATTATGAGGTTAAAGCATTTGAAACAACGCATTCCCAGATTAGACAGTTTCTCCTAGAAATACATTTTTTCTTCCATATATTTTCAAAAAAGAATGACAGAGTGACGAACAGTTTGGATCCTGATGTGACGCCGAGTTACTCGGCGTCACATCAGGATCCAAACTGTTTGCAAATGTTATCATAAAGTGCTAATGGTTAAAACGCAACACCATAATTGGAACACTTACTGTTTGAAGAGGAAGCAGATAAACCAATACAGAAGCTGAGTGAAGCAAACAGAGTTGACCCTGATTAGACATTACGAATGTACATAACACTACGGTTAATATAACTGACCCGTATTTACATTGTCTAAAGTTTGGATTTCGAATAGCATTGCTAAATAAAAGTTACAGTAGAAAATGAGCACATTTGAGGAAGCCGCCTTGCTGCTTTGTTTGAGCTTCGTTCATCTGTACTTAAAACCAATTCCCACCTCCGTTCCGGCTGTCACGTACAGGTCGATGCCTGTGGAATGCGTTGCGTCTGTAGCTAAATATAGACATGCCAAAGCCACCTCACGCGATTCGCCGAATTGCCTGAATAGCTGAAAAAGCACAGTAAGATTTTTTTTATAACGACCACTCTAAATTAATCGAATTCTAGGATTTAACTCTGTACTCCATGGATACGCCTTTTGACTTAATTGCAAACATAGCAGACCCAGATCATATGGATCCTGCAGGGTCTGCTCTGTTTACTAATACACGAATATAGATCTTATTCTACAGATTTACCAGGGTCAAAACTTTTTCTTGAAATAATACCATCATGGATATTGGTTCGATTATTTTATTATAATGGCACATAAGTACATGAAAAATGCCAATAGCAGAAACTGTTGAACCATATCTATATTATATCATAAGTCTGAGATCGTTCTCAAGTATCGCAAGCTCATAATCTGACCAATCAGATGCTTGAGAATGATCTCAGACTCAAGCAAAACGTTTTATAACCTCGGGACCTGGTAACTCAGTGTTTCACCATTTCAGTTCAGTTCAGTGTTTTTATTTCCTCCATTTAACCCCTTCCCTCATATTGACGACTTTTGACGACTCTGTAAGAGTCACTTTGTGAAACCATTGTGATAAATAGAGCATTGCTCCTATAGGAGCAAATGCTCTATTTATCACAATGGTTTCAAACTACAAAATTCTAAAAAAAATTCATTTTCTCTAATTAATGCTCCATGTCGGTAGATTTATTCAAAGAGATTGTATCTAAAATAGCCCATGAGGTAATGGGTTAAGGAGATTTCATAGAACATTTAAACTTACATATTAATATACATGTCAAGATAAGTACAGATATACATAATTGAGTATTTACATGGTACGATACACGTGTACATACATGTACGTCATAAGCGTTTTGCCTCTTTGTGTATAAATAATTAAATAGTTTCTGCTGAAAAGTGTTACTTAGGTGCCCTATTTTGGTCATAATTCATAAGATGTGAATGGTGTCGGGTCATTTCGGACCCAACCCAAAAATGTAAGTCCTTGGTCGTTTCGGACCATATTCCTTGGTTGTTCCGGACCCACATTTTTGGTCGTTTCGGATCCATTACATTTTTATAGGAATAATGGTTTTAGAATATGTTTATAAAATATATATATATTCTGCAAAATCGTAGTTTTCAATTAACAAAATGAATAAAGGTGTTGCCAAGATGTTTGATATTGTAATTATGTTTTTTTAGAAGAAAATAAAAGAAACTTAAAACTGTAGAAGTATACAATTTTTGCAGACGACAATAGCTTGCACATAAGCCTTGCAACAAATGAGTTAAACCATATATGTATATACAGCCATATATATATGAATTATTATACATGTAGTTGTCGTCTCCAATTAGATTAGTATATATATATATATATAGTACATACGTTACTGTTCATTTCCTTTTGATCTAAACTGTTAATGCTTATTACTCTGAGTATGATATCATTTTCAAGACATGGCCAAAATTACTGTTACCAAGTACGGTAGAACATGTCTTAAGCAACCACCTGAAACAGGTATAATTATGAGTCTGTAGGACAGGTGGTAGCTTAATACAGGTCAAAAGTAATGCAGAAAGCTCCAATAGGAGCTTTCTGCATTACTTTCGACCTGTATAAAGCAACCATCTGTTTTTACGATGCCTGTGTCTAGCCAATACAATGTCGCTTAAGACAGGTCCTACTGTATTAGAAAATACTTATTCAGGTAATGGTACAACTTATAGCTACATTTTGGTCTTTCACTCCAGAGAGTTGGGATTGGACGTCTCCGGTCAGTGTACTGGCCCACTCTTCCATTAGCGGTGTCAATATTTGTCCTGGTGATACCCTAAAACCAGTGTGACAGCTTTGTAAAATCCAAGGAGATACATGTAGTTTGTACGTGAATAAGAAATAATGGCACCTTACATGTGTATTAGAATACGTTTATAATAGCAGACGAGCACATAATTGATTGGTCATGATAGAAACTGTGGAGTCAATACAGATTATTTCAGGCGCGGATTTAGAGGGGGCGGAGCTATTTATTTAGATCTACATATAGTAAAACCTCTCTATAACGACCACTAAATTGTGTTCATTAGTTGGTATTTAGAGCAGGTGGCTGCTTAAAGCAATGTGAAAGTAAAATAGAACGCTCCTATGTTTTTAAAAAAATAAGTTTCTATGAAAGAAATGGGTTAAGACGGGTGGCAGCTTATTGCAAGGTCAAGCTCGTGCAGAAAGCTCCTCTGCCTGACGTTCACCCTGCATTAATTCATTGGATGCGGGTCGAGACTGTCCTGTCATTTGCAAATAGTGAAACCCTAGATCAGAGGGTTCCTGGAGGAGGTTTAGGGAGGTTTTACTGTAATTGTGGCCATCGCTGGAACGGTTTTATCACAGGTATCCGTGTCAAACTGATTGTGGATGTATGTGGAATACATCCACAAATTGTAATTTTGAAAATCCGCGAAACATTTATATATTTGAAAATAAAGTACAGTTAAACCTGCCTACCGCGGTTATAAAAAAAGAAGTCTAATAATGGATTTTAAAACAGGTGGTAGCTTAATGTAGGCCATAAGTAAAACAGAAAGCTCCCATAGGAGTGTCCTGCATTACTTTTGTCCTGCATTAAACAACCACCTGCTATAGACAGGGCCCACTGTTGTCAGTAGATTGCATTATGAGTTTTGTAAATATGAGATGCTCTCTGAGGAAAAGGGTTTGTTGCATTGTAACTTTGTAAACTGCGTAGACGCAGATCAGATGTCATATCTATGACGGAAAAAATAGAGAACAAACTACATGTAAAACCCTCTAATGCGACCACCAAAAAGAGGTATAATTCTGGGGGATAGAGGCAGCTGGTAGCTTAATGCAGGACGAAAGTAATACAGAAAGCTCCTAGAGGAGCTTTCTGCATTACTTTTGTCCTGCATTAAGCAACCACCTGCTTATAAAGACACTAATGTTTATCCATTATGTGGTCGCATTAGTGGGGTTTACCAAAAACCAAAAAGAGGTATAATTCTTGGTGGTAGAGACAGGTGGTAGCTTAATGCAGGACTGCATTACTTTTGTCCTGCATTAAGCAACCGCCTCCTTATAATACACCAATGTTTACCCATTAGGTGGTCGCATTAGCGGGTTTTTACTGTACTACATATTCTGAGGAGTGTCACACTGTGGAATCCCTGATCAGAGAGACTGCGACAGGTCTGGGTCTACGCTGTTTACAATGCTATTAGACCGTGTTCTCATAAAGCAATAGAATACGACAACCTGTGCATTTAGTCTAAATGCCAGTAAATGGTGAACGAGATGTTATATTTTTTATCTCTGTAATAATGAAATTATGAATATTTATGAGCTGTGTTTTAATGGCATATGAACACAGCGTGTTTTCGGGCATGGCGGAAACTCATTATTACATGCAAACAGAGCAGATCCTACAGGAGCCGCCTGGTCTGGGTCTACTCTGTTTGAAAAGGCGCCAAAGGGCGTCTCTATCACGTAAAGGGATAGACAGAGCTTACTCGTTAACTCGTACACCGTGTTTGGCCTCGTCCACTGCAAGGGTTTTCGTCATCGATGAAACACCTCCCTGCGAACATAAAATAAGCAGAACATGTCTTAAGCGGCCATTCATTCATTTATTGAACATAGGAATATTAAAAGCAGGTGGTTGCCTAATGCAGGGGAAAAGTAATACAGAGATCTTCTATAGGAACTGTCTGCATTACTTTTGACCTGCATTAAATAACCTACTGCCTTACAGACCAATAATTAGACGTGTTTTTATGGCCGCTTAAGACAGGTTCTACTGTAAATATGTCTGTTCTGGTTACATTAGAGTAGAACCTGTCTTAAGCGATCAGTTTAGACAGGTGGTAGCTTAATGCAAGTCGAAAGTAATACAGAACGGTCCTATTGGAGCTTCTTGTATTACTTTAGCCTAACATTAACCAACCACCTCATTTTTAAGAATCCTATTTTCAATAAATGAATGGTCGCTTAAGACAGGTTTTATTGTACAGTGAATCCTCATTGTACCGGCATTCGTTACAATGGCACCCTCGTTAAACCGGCAATATGCATTGAAACAAAATTACCTTTAAGTCTTTGAAACAGCCGCTGAATAAATAGGTACAATGCCAATAAGACAGGTGATCGCATAATGCAGAGTAGATCCAGATCTGACCGTTTCTGTAAGATTGTGTGATCAGGATACGCTCTTTTTGCTTACGTATTAAATTTACAGATATGATATTACAGAGTTCCATATCAAACAATGCTTTGCTTCACCTGCCATAAAAAAATTGCTTATAAAGTAAAACTTCGATTATTCGAACACTAAAATACGTATCATTATCGATCTTTAAGACAGGTGGCAGCTTAATGCATGGTGAAAGTCATGCAGAAAGCTCCTCTAGGAGCTTTCTGCATGACTTTCACCATGCATTAAGCAGCCACCTGCCTAAAAGGGTCTAAATTCTTCTATATCGAAAATTCGAATAATCGAGTTTTTACTGTATTATTCATTTTGTTACATCCATATTCATGAAACAAACGGTTATGCTTAAGTCTTCCCTCATATAAACGCCTTTTCACACATTTGCAAACAGAGTAGACCCAGATCAGACGGCTCTTATAGGCGTTGTCTGATCAGAGTGTGTCTGTTCTTGACATAATATAGATATGATTCTACAGTTTTTGTCAAAGCAACAAAAATCCATTGAAAAAGCTAACATTATAAATATTGAGCTAATAAATAATAATGTTGTCATTATTTCTAACATGAATACTGAAAAGAGAAATAACTGTAGCTTCTCTATTGGCTACTATCATATCCCTCATATAAACGCCTTTTCACGCATTTGCAAACAGAGAAGACCCAGATCAGACGGCTCCTATAGGAGCCTCTGATTATAACTAATTTTGCTCATGAATATTCAGCAGATATTGACATTTGGACTAAATATAGAACAGGGAATGTGCTAATTATCGATTAACTACAAAGAGGTAATACAATCACAGCATGTGTCAGTTGCATGTATGTATAGTAGTGTATTATTGACTAAATAGTCACGTAAGTTAAACATTAAACATGTACATGTATAATTATTGTGTATTTGTCTTAATGTACCAGTCTGAATAAAATGTTCTGTTCCATTATGTTTTACAATGATCACCATTTTCTCTTTACAGCTGAGAGATGTATCATTGTAAAGGTTGCGCATATATGTCTTCGTGAGGAAATTAAGACGTTTATTATCGCAGGTCCAGACATAAAATACATAAGACATAAAAGTGCGAATTAGTAACCTGAGTCATCTACGTAAACACCTATGGCCAGCTAAATGTGAATCTAAGTAAGAAAAAATATTAGTCAGCCAAGGGCGATTCTAAGTAAGAGCATTTAGCCAGCTTAGGGCGAATCTAAGTACGAACATTTAGTCAGCTAAGTACGAATCTTAGTACGAACATTTAGTCAGCTAAGTACGAATCTAAGTAATGACATTTAGTCAGCCAAGTGAGAATCTAAGTAAGAGCATTTAGTCAGCCAAGTGAGAATCTAAGTAAGGACATTTAGTCAGCCAAGGGCGAATCTAAGTACGAACATTTAGTCAGCCAAGTGAGAATCTACATAAGAACCCTTAGCACGAGATTGGCCTTGCAAACACTCTGGATCGAGAAGAACAACCAAGCAACTATGCGTCTCAGCAGGTTCCAGCCTGTTACAATCTCAGCTTATTCAAAACGAAATGAAAACAATACAGCAAACCCCCGCTAATGCGACCACTTAATAAACAGCCACTGACGTCGTTTAAACCAGGTGGTTACTTAATGCAGGACGGAAGTTATGCAGAAAGCTCCTATAGGAGCTTTCTGCATAACTTTCGTCCTGCATTAAGCTACCACCTGCCTCTGCCACCCAGAATTATGCCCATTTGTTGATGGTCGCATTAGGGATTTCACTGTACATTACTTTAGATTTGATGTAATCAGTCTCTTCTAATGCAAGGTTAACACTTTACCTCGTACAAACACTTTTTTCAAGTCTCTGGAAACAGAGTAACACAAGATCGGCCTGCTCTGTTTGCTTAAGAAATTACAGTAGAACCCCTCTAATGCGACCACTTAATAAATAAACATACCTGTACTTACAAGCAGGTGGTTTCTTAATGAAGGACGAAATTTATGCAGAAAGCACCTATAGGAGCTTTCTGCATACCTTTCGTCCTGCATTAAGCTACCTGCATCTGCCACTGTGAAATATGCCCCTTTTTGCTGGTCGCATTAGAGGGGTTTTACTGTAGATATGTCCGAATTTATTGCAACGGACATGAAACATAGATAACGAAGATGAGCATAGTGTTTCTAGTTATTCAATAGGAATAATTTAAAATAACATTTCGTAAGGACATTGCTTCATTCACAAAGAGTGATACTTTTATCAGGCTTGATCCCGTTAAGGAAAGTACAGTAAAACCTCTCTAAACCGGACGTTAAATTTAGTATAAATATCGGTCTTGGAATCAGGTGGTAGGTTAATGGAGGGTGCTTGTTACTTTCTGCATCACTCTCACTCTGCATTAAGCAGCCACTTGCCTAAAAGTATCTAATTTCTTCTCAACTAGAATTCCGTTTTAGAGGGGGTTTACTGTACCCTTAACCCCCTTCCTGTTTTCCCGCATTTGCAAACAGAGTAGACCCAGATCAGGGTCTGCTCTGTTTGCTAGTGGAATTTGATATAGATCTGTTTCTTTACTTTTTAAAATGGCTACACTATTCCACCTTCAATATATCATTATAACTATTTTGTCCATGAATATTCAATAGGTGTTGAATAAACATAGAACAGGGAAGGGGCTAAAATTAAGATTTGGCCCTGAGAGACACGTACCTTGGTTGCAGCATACGTAACCGCCTGGCTTTGACCGCGCTTTGCCACGCTGCCAATGTTGATTATGTTGCCTTTTGATCGCCGTAAATAAGGCAGTGAATACTGAAAACAGTTTAGCATATTGAATAACTTCATATCAAATATACTCAACTCTGTATATGCTAGCAACGAAACCGTGATTACCTATGCAAACAGTTTGGATCCAGATAAAACGCCACATAATGCGGCGTCTCATCAGAATCTAAACTGTTTGACACTTTGGCAATATTTTTTTCAAAGAAATGATATAATTTTAACCCTTACTCCATAAATACGCAATTTTATGCCTTTGTAAACAGTGTAGACCCAGATCAGACGGCTCCTGTTGGAATCGTCTGATCTTGGTCTGCTCTGTTTGCTTATAATACAATATAGATATGATTCTACAGTTTCTGCCATGGGCAAAGATTCCTGTATCCATTTTCTATTATAATAAATTGTTGTAATAAATATCCATGACGTCATTATTCCTTACATGAATATTCATGGAGGAAATATTAAAAAATTAAAGCAGACGACAAGTGTTGCAGATGAAAAAATTACATAGCGTACACGTTGCTCATAGTTGTAGGGTTCATATACTCATTACATGAGCTCGAGTAAATGACATCAGTTTCTCCTGCCATATGCTAAAGTTCATGTATAGATTTCTGAACATTCAACATAAAACACAAATTAGAATCACTAAATACAACTGAACAGCCCACACTGTATTCTCAAATATATATATGATAGAATGCAAGTGTAAAACGAAACAACCTTCATGTTTTGCAAACGGTATAGAATCCCATCGGTCGCCGTATAACCCTTTCCTTCATATAAAGGTGTTTCATGCTCCTATAGGAGCCGTCTGACCAGGGTCTGTTCCATTTGCTAACAGAATTTGAAAGATCTGTTGCTTTCTAAAACGGCCACTAAAATGAGTTGACTAGTTGGTATTTAGGGCATGTGGCTGCTTAAAGCAAGGTGAAAGTAAAACAGAACGCTCCTATAGGAGTGTTCTGTTTTTCTTTCACCTTGCTTTAAGCAGCCACCTGCTTTTAACACAAAATACTTGATGTAATTTAGTGGCCGTTATAGAGAGGTTTTACGGTACAATGTTCTACTTTCCATATTTCATTATAGCTATTTTTTCCCATGAATATCCAGTATGTATTGAAAATTTGGAATAAATATAAAAAAGGGAAAGGGTTAAAACTCGCCGTCTGAACAGAGTCTACATGGTTACATAGTTAAACTTGTCAGCATAACACAAAAAGGCTTAGACAACGGATAACAAGCAGTGCAAAACCAGACCAGATGCCTTGTTTTGCATGCGCGGGGCAGCTGATCTGGTTCAACAATGTTTGCAAAGCGGAGCTCAAAATCTTGTTAACCCGTTATTTAATGGAGGCGGATTTCAGCGAATTTGCAAAGAAACTAGACCGACATTAACAATTTCCCTGTTTAATATTTATTTAATACTGGTATGTATTCACCTCATACATATACAAGAACAGAATCAATAAAATGGAACGCGGAAAATGCAATTCATTCACTGTTATGGAAACTGCATAATCGGGTAAATATCTTTCCTTAAGCAAACAGAGCAGACCCTGATCAGGCGGCTCCTATAGCAGTCGTCTAATCTGGGTCTACTCTGTTTGCAAATACGTGAAAAGGCCTTTTTATATGAGGGATACGGTTAACCCATTCCCTCATATTGACGACTTTTGACGACTCTGTAAAACTCACTTTGTGAAACTCCTATAGGAGCAAATGCTCTATTTATCACAATGGTTTCGAACTACAAACTTTTAAAAGTTTCCTTTTCTCTAGTTAATGCTCCTTTTCGATAGATTTATTCAAAGAGGTTGTATCTAAAAATAGCCTATGAGGTAGTGGGTTAAACAGCTACTATACCTTTGTTTGTTTATTGCGACCTTATAATTTATCAACATAGGAATCTGTAATCAGGTGGCTGCTTAATGCAGGGCAAATGTAATACAGAAAGCTCCTATAGGCACTTTCAGCATAACTTTCTTTTTTTCCTGTATTAAGCTACCACCTGTTTTAAAGCGAGAATTTACTGAAATATAGATTCGGGTACGGTCAAAATGTCCGGCCTTCATGTGCTGTTATAAAATGCCGTCTTACTAACATTCTTTTCTTAAATGGATATTCATGACCCGGTAGGTAATGTCTTAAATAATCAAAGTAGGTAAAGCATGCAGAGAACAGAAAATGTCATTTGAGTGAAAATGCTTGATAAATTAGAAGAAAACACAAACCTTACAACAGAGAAAGTAACCGATCAAGTTGAGGTCAATCAGCTGTTTGAATTCTTCTGTCGTGAAATCGTCGATTTCTTTCGACGGTGGGTCTGGAAGGAAACAAAAAGCACTTCGTTTACGCGGAGAATGGTACTCGTTTCCAATTCAGTCGCCGTGTAATAAAGCGTGTAAGCCCCGTGCTGATTACAATGCATCAGCGTATAGTAGAACCTCTCTATAGCGACAACTTAATGAACAAGAGCATGCACAGTAAAAACTCGATACTACGAACACTCGATACTACGAAGACTCAAATACGTACCATTTTTTTAATTTTTAACACATATGACAGCTCCTCTATGAGCTTTCTGCATGACTTTCATCCTGCATTAAGCAGCCTACTGCCTACAAAGACATAAATTCTTAATTGCTAAAATTATTTCGTAGTATCGAAATTTTACTGTATGTAACTAACCAACAGCAGGGGTAATTCAAAATGGAGCTTTCTGTATAATGTTTGTACCAAAGCGGAAACTGTAGGATAATACAGTTAAACCTCTCTATAACGGCCACTAAATTACATCAAGTATTTTGTGTTGAAGGCAGGTGGCTGCTTAAATCCTTTACATGTACTTCACGAATATTAATGTATAAATGGTGACACCTTAAATATGGATTACATGTACCTAAAATTCTGTAATGGCTTATTAACATATTCTAAGTTGGCTCCAATAACCGAGTTATACATATGCAGTGCACCAGAGTGGATCTTGCAAATCTGATAAAAGGTAACCTACAAATAATGTCTGTATAATTTGGCGAGCATCCATTCAGCCGTTTAAAAGATGTCCTTTAAATGTTCAGTAAAATCTATTTTGGCTTCCTGGACCTACATACTAAGTTAAGGGGGAGATTTGTTTTCTTTTATCTCCCAATGCCTACTTATACAATAGGCTTGAACGATTTATATTACTTTGATAGAATGGCAAAGGGCAACCTGAAGATTACTCTTGTAAACTTTGGTGAAAAATTATTCAATTGTTTAGGAGATGTCATTTAAAGTAATTTTTCGTTAAAATCTATTTTAGATCTTATGACCTAACTATGCAGCAGACCGAATCAATTTATGTAAATCAGATAAACATTCATCTGTAAATAATTCCTGCGAAAGTTGTCGAAAATCGAGTCTGACAGTCGTTTAGGATGATATGTCGCTTAACCCATTCCCTCCTACTGGTGCCTTTTGACGACTCTGTAAAAGTCTCTCTTTTTTATAAATCAACGTGATAAATAAAGCATTTGCTTCATAGCAGCAAATGCTCTATTTATGACAATGTTATAAAACAACACCATTTTATTTTTCCTTTTCTCTAGTAAATTCTATTTTTTCGGTAGATTTAAAAGGTTGGGTCTAAAAATAGTCTAAGAGGGAATGGGTTAAAGAAATTGTTGATCTCGCATGACGCACGACGACTGAAACAATGTGATCCAAATAGCTTACCGTGTTTTTTGTGCCAGGTGAGATAAAACTCCTCTGACAAAAATGACCAACAGAAGAAACTCCGAAGAACGTACTTAACCGTTTCCTTCATATAAACGCCTTTTCATGCATCTGCAAACAGAGTAGACCCAGATTAGACGGCTCCTATTAGAGTCGTCTGGTCAGGGTCTGCTCTGTTTGCTAATGGAATTTGACAGATCTGTTTCTTTAGTTTCAAAAATTGCTACAGTGCTCGGCCTTCAATATTTTGTCCATGACAATTCAGTAGGTATTGAAATTTGGAATAAATATAAAACAGGAAAACGGTAAAAAGCTAAATATTGAAGATTGCTGAGATACTATGCTATGCAGATCCATTATAACTACGTTTTTTTTGTAAATAGTAAGATTGTAATAGTAAGGTTGTAATGAGATTTCTCTAACGTGCGTGTCCATTTTCTAATCATTTTATCAAACGAGGTGAGTAAATTTTAACCCTTTCACCGCCGCAGTCGCATAAATGCACCACGACAAATAGTGCAGTCCCAGATCAGACGCCGCCTTTTCAAGGCGGCGTCTGATCAGGAACTTCACTATTTGTCTCAATCTCTATTTCTATATATGTGTTTTATTCCTTTGAAATTTGCATTTATTTATCTCATTTCCTTATTTTACTAAATGGTTTAACAAACTTGGATTGCAGACGACAATTAGAAATTTGGCGCCGAAAGGGTTAAAGCATATGACACAAACCACACGTTTTAGTCAACGGGTCAGATGTAAAAAATGAAATAAAAACACACGAATACGAGATTTTTTATCCCATAAAAACGGAAACCGAGTAATTTTACATCGCCATACTAAAGATCGCAATAGCAAAAGTTTGTTTGAATTGATGCAATACAACAACACATACAGAATAACTTGTCTTGACTCTTGATTGACCATCAAAACGTATGGGTCTGCAAGACAGGTGATAGCTTAATGCAGGTCAAAAGTAATGCAAAAAGCTCATATAGGATCATGTAAAACCGACATTCACTATTTTTCTACAAAGCGTAAAATATGATTTTAGTGGGGTTTATTATTCATCCTTTACTTCATGAATAGTCACATCAGAAATGATGACGTTATGATTAACCGTTTCCTCCATAAATACGCTTATCTACGCCCTGTAATAGTCACTTCTTGAAACCATTGTGATAAATAGAGCATTTGCTCCTATGGAGCAAATGCTCTATTACAATGGTTTCAATATTACACAATTCTAACATTTTCCTTTTCTCTAATAAATTCTCCTTTTGGGTAGATTATTCTAAGAGATTGTTTCTAAAAATAGCCTATGAGGGAAAGGGTTAATGAAGAGTAATCAGGTACCAGTGTTAAGTATAACGGCATATGAACACATGGACATTTGGCCAAAGCGGAAACCGTGGGATAATACAGTAAAACCTCTCTATAACGGCCACTAAATTACATCAAGTCTTTTGTGTTGAATGCAGGTGGCTGCTTAAAGCAAGATGAAAGTAAAACAGAACGCTCCTTGTTTTAAGCAGTCACCTGCCATAAATAACAACTAATTAACACAATTTAGTGGCCGTTACAGAGAGGTTTTACTGTAACTGTATTATTTCAATACTTCAATATTTGCAAACAGAATAGACCAAGATCAGACAACTCTATCAAGAACCGTCTGTTCTGGGTCTACTCTGTTTGCAAAGGCGTTAAAATGCATATATAAAGAGTTAAAAACATATTATTATGACACATCAGAGATCTTGGTTAGTAGCAGGAACAACAATCAATAGTACACGATTCATTATCACCTTGGGGTCATGGAATAAATGGTCGTATTTTGTGTGTGATAAACAGCGCACAGTCAACTTACGCCATCCTGCGTTGTTAATCAGGCAGTCAATTTTACCCCACCTAGTTACCACAGCTGCGACTGAATTCTGCAAGTGAAACAAAAGAATACCGTTAGTACGACTAACAGTAAATAAATACCTATGTTGAACCGCAAATTTCACGCCACCCATTTTTCACACGTGTGAAAAATGGGTTGACGCATTTTTCACACGCGTGAAATTTGCGGCCCCATTTTTCACATATGTGAAAAATGGGGCCCCATTTTTCACAAAACCCTGCTGTGAAAAATGCGGTAGCACTTTAACCCCATTTTTTGAAGACCTACTAATACCAACGCATTTTTCACATATATGTCAATAGATGGTTTTGCTATTGTTGATACGAGAGATCTTAAACAGACATCAGGACATTGAATTAGTATCGGATAGGGTAGCTTTGTCCCTGAATTATATTTATGACAGTAATATCCCCTGAGTCGACCCTCGTTATCTCGAACTTGGGTCAGTCGAACTTCTGCTTATGCCGAAATCCACGAAAGTCACTGCAAATTGAGCTGTTATTTGAATTGCAAGCAATTCTGATCCAGACCAGATACAGAGCTACTCGGCGTCTGGTCTGTATATAAACTGCTTGGGATTCTGTTTTCATTTTCAACAATGCAAATGAAGCATGTGTATTTGACCAAAAACTTAGCATTAGAACCACCATCGAACTCGGACTCGGAACCGACTCAGAGTTCCACACCATTACATGAAAGGCGCCTGGCATCAGATCCGTCATCGGACTCTGAATTTGAACCGGCTCAGAGTCCAATATCATTACCTGAAAGGAGTCCGGCACCAGAGCCTTCAATGGATTCGGGTTCGTTACGGGCTCAGCGTGCTCTACTTATCAAAGAAAGGCGACTAAGTAGGAAGAAAAGGGAGGCCCATTTTCCATTTATGCTTTTACCAGTACTTGTACAGGAAAGAATTATATCTGAAGTCATAGAACGAAATCCAGCGATGAGATTTGTCCTAGAGCAGGTGGATAGGCATTTTGTAGACCTTTTTAACAGAATGAAACTTCCAAGACCGCGGATTTACATATCCCCTGATTTACTTTACAATGTTCCTAACCCAGTTAGCGTGCGCTACTTACTTCGAAAGCTAGGCAGAAACAGCGGCGTAATCCTAGAAATCAAGAACACTATTTTTATCGAACGAGATAAACTAACCCGAAATTCCGGATAAACTTAACTCGTTCGATAAAAATCAGCGCATCTGTGTGAAAAGCAACTGTAAGATGTTACAAACAGTGTAGATACAGATCGTCCGCCGCTTTGAAAATGCGGCTTCTGATCCAGGTCTACAGTGTTTGTAATGGCAGAAGAGAAAACAGAGTATGCACTGGTGAGGAAGACATACAGTACCGTGAACGTATTTGTCGTCAATTTTAGCGTATATCGTGCGTATACCGTATAGCGTGCATATATTTACCATGCGTATATCGCATATCGTATATCAAACAACAATTATGGATGATACTTTAGCCATTTTATAGGGGGTTTTTGAATAATGTTTTTGTAATGCAGTTTTATGTATATGTATTACCTTAAGGAATGAAAGATCGACTTTTCTTTGACAATTCATTCTTTCTTTTTAGGTAATGCTAATTTCGGAATCGCACATATCGTATATCATGCGTAAGTGTATCGTATGTATATTGTATATCATGAGTATAAGTATGGTTTATCATGATGACAAACACGTTCACAGTACTGTAAATGAGCCTTATTAGACAGGTGACCGCTTGGTACAGGTCGGAACTATTGCAGAACATGGGAGTCATGAACGTTCTGCATTACTTTTGTTCATTTGAATAATCGTTGTGGGCAGATTTCATTTTACATGTATTTTGAAAATAATATTTTAACCTTTATCACGCTAAGTGCGACCGTGCCGCTTTACTGCAGATGAGACGCCAAGTAACTTTGGTCTCATTTGCTGCTTAATACCCAGCCAATAGCTTCCTAAAATTGAGCAAATCAGTTGATATTCGAAATATGAGTAGCCGTGATTTTGGGCTGACGAATATTAAATCAGAGTGATAAGGGTTAAGTTTTGATGCATTATGTGCAGTTGACTCACGTTACTTCGAACTGGAATAAGTCGAACTCTTGCTTACATCGAATCGGCGTCTCACTTGGTTCCGTACTGCTTTCGATGCCCGTATTCATTTTACACAAGGAAAACAGCATATGTGCATTTGTTGTCTAATTGTTTATTGAAAAACCGCCCATCGCCAATTTCGAAAATATAATCAAGGGTTCAGATGATTTCGAGGTAATGAGAGTCGCTGCATGTCACTTCGTTAGTCGATCGCTCTATTGGATTTTTATTAGTACATGTACTTTACATTGTGACACATTGTCCATACAATTAAACATTAAACTAATATCTATGTATTGCTTTTATTTTTATAGTACTTATGCTGCATATTTTAGTAATTCGGAATTCAGGTAACTTTTAGTCATATCCCTTAAGATGTTATGGACTTGATGACGTCTGCAAACAGTTTAAGGTCAAATGCCGAGTGACTTGGTGTGAGATCTGTGATTCAAATTGTTTGACATCCACATTCTTATCTCCCAAGAGATTTGGCATTCTCACAAACAAGATGTGTTTGCGAAACACAATAATTTCGGTGGGCCTGCGATTTCCGACAATGCTAAAGTAAAGATAAAAAAACAACAGGTAAAAGACGAAGTATGGTAACTGAAATAATCCTTTTCACAAGGAACATAATGATGCCAAACTATAAGAACTATCGACGGTGTACATATCGTCGCCGGCAACAATGTATGTCAAAACAAGCGGCATATATTGTCGCCGGCGACAGTATGTGCCGAAGTTGTCGGCACCGGCGACAATACGTGCACAAGGGTTACGCCACTGTCATATTGTCGTTTGTCGGGAAATCAAAATTATAGTAGTCGGTGGTTTACGATACAACAGTGTAATTGTGCCAATGATAATCAAAAGCTCTGTATTGTGTCAACTGTTTTGACAGGATCACATATCCGTCCGGCTGTTTGTCGTTTCATCCATATGTATGTTCTCTGTCGTCAATTTGTTCGTCGTTAAAGGCGTTTGACATTTTGTCGGCAGAAATACCCTTAAACAGCACCATAACCGTCGTCACATATTGTCGCCGGCGACAATTTGTGCAGTTCAGCATTAAAATGTGCCGAAAACTTCGGCACATGTTAATGCCGTCGACAATATGTTCCATTTTTTTCAGCAGAGATGGTCGCCGGCGACACTATGTACAGCGGCAACAAGATGTGCGCCAACACGGAAGCATCAAATGCAGACACAATCATAATGCATATTAAATATGTGGACACTAAAGGATTAACAAGGAACTCCAAATAAGTTTCATGAGGAGTAGCTACGCCATATATTTTGTAACATACTGTTTCAAGGAGAGGATCTATATAAGCTGTTAGCTTTCGATCCAATCCTTTTTATCATATGTTGATGAAATTTCTGAATTGTATGTAACTGAAAGAAATAAAATATATTTAAACTAAATACGTTTTTCCCACGTGACCCATAATTATTTTTTAATCAAATAAGTATATTGAGTAAGCACCCAAATCAACTTCTGAATTGTAATACAAATCTGGCATTTCGATCCCTGCGACCTTGGTCTATAACCGAAATGACCAAAGACATTTGTCAACTTCAATATATTCTCACGTGTGAAAAATGGGTCGCGTGTTTTGAAGTGAATAATTTAGAACATCGTCTTGACGCATTTTTCACACATGTGAAAAATGCGTCGGGCTTTGAAGGGGGGTATAGGAACAAAACGCAATTTTCACAAATTATGTGAAAATTGGGGCCGCAAATTTCACACGTGTGAAAAATTGGTGGCGTGAAATTTGCGGTTCAACATACCTATAGGTATACACCTAGACCTCGACATAGGAATTAACCTTTTCTTTCATATAAACTTCTTATCACGCCTTTGCAAACAGAGTAGACCCAGATCAAACGGCTCCTATATGAGTCGTCTGATCAGGGCTTACTCTGCTTGCTTATGAAATTCTAATAGATCTCTACAGTTTCTACATATGTTATTAAACAAAATTCAACTAGCTCTAATATATATATTCATGAACTCATTATTTCTTACATAAATGTTCAACAGGGAAAGAGTGCAGAATATATCTATACGTAGGCTTTATATATCCACGTATAATGTTTTATCTCATTATATATAAATGTACATGGACATCCATGTATATTGTGTCTTAAGCGAAGTGGACTGGTCATTCAAATCGCTTGTTACATGTAAACGTATTAATTGACCAATCAAATCGTTTGTTACATTTAGATCAACATGTGTTTAACACTTTCCCTCATACAAACGCATTTTCACGCCTTTTCATCCAATACTAGACGGCTTCAGAAGGACGCGTCTAATCAGGGTCTGCTCTGTTTGCTTATTTGATTCTACATTTTCTACCGATACCAAAAACCAATCATGTGTGCATATGCCAATATAGAAATAATCTGATCATAAATCTTCATGATGTTATTGTTTCTTACATTAATATTCAACAGGGAAAGGGATAACATGGAACGTACATTTGGAGGTTGAAAACGTTTGTTGAATCTGGAACAGTTAAACGTGATAAACGCTGGTGATAGTGAAAGTTAGCTTTAAATCAGGCAATTATGACGCGGAAAAGTGTGCCAAGTCAGGAACATAGCCAAATGTAATGTACGCACCGTGGCTATAGGTGCCAGGCGGCATGCTCCCCCGGGAAAGTTTAGAATTGTGTAGTTTTCAAACCATTGTAATAAATAGAGCACTTGCTCTTATAGGAGCAAATGCTCTATTTATCACAATGGTTTCAAAATGTGACATTTACAGAGGCGTCAAAAGGCGTCAATATGAAATGGATTAAAGCTTACATCACAAGACAGAACGTTTATCAAAGTCTACACCCACTAGTCTTCGATTTTTGTTCCATTTTGCCCATAATAATGTGTTCACCTTTCAGAGTGATGTTACGCACGTGCGTACGTGCGCACCGCTAGCTACGCCCCTGTAAGTCTGACCCTTGGGATATATGTAGAGAAAATGTGTACTAAAACTGGCTTTGGAAATAAGTGGAAGAAAACATTTTTCTATAATTTAAGAAGAGAACAATTTTGCAAATGCTTATAGATAGATATGCACCCTTTCCTCATATAAACACAATTGAAAACATAGTATACCGAGAGCAGACAGCTCCTATAGGAGAGTTCCCGCTCTGTTTGCTGGAATTATATATATCTGGGTCCATGTTCATAGAGCTCATTAGGAATAGTTTAACCTTAGAACAACACATTTTCTATTTACATATAAAGCAACACTATAGAGTAAATTTCATTCAAATACTTCTAGAATATTTGGTTAAGTATATATTTTATATACAGCTTTATTTCTCTGAAATATCTTTACTTGTATTGATTTTATAAGCTTAAGGAATATTCAACAAAATAAGGAATTTTCTTACAGGTAAGTTTCTCCTTAGGAGCTTTATGAATATGAGGCCAGCTTACAAAATTGTCTGAGCCAAAATAAATACTCAAAAAGGTTACACAATAAAACATTCGTTGTTGAATACACATCAACATATATATCATGTGCATACAGTAAAATCTCTCTATAACGGTCACTAAATTACATCAAGTATTTTGTGTTAAAGGCAGATGGCTGCTTAAAGCAAGGTGAAAGTAAAACAGAACACTCCTATAGGAGCGTTCTGTTTTACTTTCACCTTGCTTTAAGCAGCCACCTGCCCTAAATACCAACTAATTAACACAAGTTAGTGGCCGTTATAGAGAGGTTTTACTGTATGCTCATTAGTCCAACGTGTTTATATGACCTTTGCAAACAGCGTGGACCCAGGTAAAAAGGCGTCTTTCCAGGGAGCCCTGTGGTAAGGGTTTGCATTATTTGTCATAAACATCCTCCAGGAATAAAAAATCAGGAATATAGTTTGATACATTTCCGTGTTTAACCCATTCCTCCATAAATACGCCTTTCTACGCCTCTGTAAAAGTCACTTTTTGAAACCATTGTGATAAATAGAGCATTTGCTCATAACTGCACAATTCTATTTTTTTCCTTTTCTCTAGTAAATGCTCCTTTTCGGTAGATTTTTTTCAAAGAGGTTGGGTCTTAAAATAGCCTATGAGGTAATGGTTAATTATTCAGCATATTAAGGGTTAAACCTTGCAACCCGGGTTAAACAGGTGCTATCATTTGCAGTATAGACCCAGACCAGAGGGATCCAGGGGGAGTCATCTGATCAGGGTGTGTAGTGTTTGTCATAAACCATCCTTTAGCAAATTTAAGCCTTTCATAAAGCACTGGCGGGGTATTCCACTCTGATAATTCAGGGTTAACAACTTCGGCGCCAAATTTCTAATTGCCGTCTGCAATCCATTTTTTGTTAAATCATTCGGTACAATAAGGAAATGAGATAATTAATTGCTAATTTCCAAGGAATAAAGCACAGATATAGAAAAAGAGATTGAGACAAAAAGTGAAGTCCCTGATTAGACGCCGCCTTGAAAAGGCGGCGTCTTATCTGGGACTGCACTATTTGTCTTGGTGCATTTATGCGACGTTGGCGGCGAAAGGGTTAAAGAATATTACATGTAATTATCTCGATATGACAAAAAGCATTACGGCAGCGAATGATAGCTGGATATTGACCAGTAAATAAAACACAGGTCTGGTCTATTTTATGAAGAAATATGCTACTATCTTGCATCGTTCATGCGTTCGTAGTCAGTACTTCAATTCATACAAGCATGTGGGTCTGGTTGAGACAAATTCGAAACACGTTAAATAGATTGAAAATACATACTTCAATTTTTATATGTCAGTTTTACTGGCTTCTTGGCCTTTAAAACAATCACACACACGCACGCACGCACACTTGCACGCACGTTTTAATCCATTTTAACCTGTATTCCAAGTAAACTCGCCCAGATATGCATTTTGAAGTAATCTAATTTTCATTCTGAAAGGCGTTGTTGTAGGAGCCCGTTGATCTTGGTCTACACTGTTTGCATATGTCTCTATTAAGGGACGCTAGACAGAAATTGGAGTTCAAACTTTACCCGTATATCTTCTTCCTTTGTAGCATCACAGGTTAGGAAATGTATATTATCATTGCCAATGGAGGAAAGAAGAGACTTCGATGCTTCCACTGAAACAGAAAGTGACAGTAAAAAAGTGAAAGACAAAATAACTGAAATAAAATTACAGTACTGCCTGCCGGTCTACAATGCAGATAACATAGAAAACAAATGACAATAGTGAGCTACAGTTCGTTATAAATGATCAGTTATTCTTAGAAACATTATTAATGGAGCTGAAGGGGGTATCAATTTCATACAGAAGCTATATAAAGAAGAAAACCAATGCTTGTGAAAACAAATTAATATCACAAATTAAAGAATATGAAGAAAATCTAAACGAAAATGCAGTAGTAGATCTAGCAACCCTTTAGCAAGAATTAAATGAAATCAGAAACCACAGGTTAAAAGGACACACACTTAGGTCAAATGCAAAATGGATAGAAGAGGGCGAAACCCCCACTAAATGTTTTACTGGACTACCTGAGCAAACTGATATCCAAAATAGAAAAGGAAAATGGTGAAGTGATAACGAATCAAAAAGATATCCTGAAAGAAATTTATACTTTTTATAAAACTTTGTATACTTGTAGAGATGAAAAAGTCATCAAGTATGAATCTAAATAAAGAATTAAGTGACATAAATGTTAGAACAATGAGTAAAAACGAAAGCCGGGCAATTGAAGCTCTGATAACTCATGACGAAGCTGCCAAGACCCTTTCAACCCTTTCCCTCATATAAACGTGGTTTTTCACGCATTTGCAAACAGAGTAGACCCATATCAGATGGCTCCTAGAGGAGCCATCTGATCAGGGTCTGCTCTGTTTGCTAATGGAATTCGATAGATCTGATTCTTTACTTTCAAAAATGGCTACAATGTTCCACCTTCTATATTTGATTATAATTATTTTCCCATGAATATTCAGTAGGTATTGAAATTTGGACTAAATATAGAACACGGAAAGGGTTAAATATGAAAAATGACAGAAGGCCAGGTGCACAGTAAATGTACCAATTAAGTTAGCATCTGGGTCAAAAAATAAAGTTTCTTGTAATTGTTCATTATATCATTTTTTATATGTGTCAATGTATACAAAGTCATGTCCAGTTGTTAAAAAGGTAACTTTTTGCCCATATTTTCTTATTTTCACGTGTGACTGTCATTAGGCATACAAGGGGACGGACATTACAACTTAATGCATTACATGTTTCTATCTGAAACTTAATGACCAACTGGTGTGTTTAACTCTGCTTTTATTTTTCACAATCATACAAATAGAATCATATACTTTCCAACAAATATAACTTCGTGTCAAATTGTATGGGAAAATATGTCTTTTGTGAAAGATCTAAATAACACTCAAAGTGCAAACTGCATTAAATTATTTTCATTCTGTGTATTTATAATATGTATCTGAAATATAAGTTGACATGGACCTAAAACAGGTATGATAACATGAACTCATATAGATGAAATGAAAACATCTGAAATTTTTAACATAAATACAGATTAATTTATTCTTTCAACCATTTTGCACAGGGGGGCGGACATTACACTTTTCAGGACCGTACATTACAATTCTCCAGGCATACAGTAAAAACAGACTTTAAAGATACATGATTATTTTGTATGTCAATTATTGCTTAGATGTACATTGAGACAGTTTTGATTTTAATTTTTCTTCATTTTTTTAAATTGAGATTCAGTAATTACTTTAATTTTTACAGTTAAAGGGTTGACAAGTTTGTATGGAATTAATGCCCAGAGGTGATACATGCAAAAATTATCAATTAACATTGATATTATACCAAAACTAAACTTGAATGAAGATATGTTGAAACGCTTTGAAAAATAATTATTTTGTTACTGATGATTTTTATGATTTCAAGCAGTTTTGATCTAGATCAAATTTTAGAAAGTTTTATGACTGATTAAATTCATTCTATTTGACCATACAGATTTCATTGTAGATTCAAAATAATTTTTTTTTTCTAATTTATATAAACACTTTCTTCAGATATCAAATCTGAAAAGTTAAGGTTAAACCTTTTAACCCTTAAAATGTAGGAAACCAGTTTATAAGACATTGTGATGATCCTGATAAGTGGGTTCTTAGAGGTCTTCTCACCAGGGTCTGCACTGTTTGTTTTGCAAACATCATTTTGGTGCAAACACTCATCTAGACTAAAATTCAGTTCTTTCAGTCAGAAAACAAACATTGAACTTTGCAAATTTCAGTGACTTTAACACTTACATATGGACCCGGTATGGACCCAGAACACGCATTTAATATTGATAAATTATTATCAATAACAGAACAGACCAAAATATTTCTAACTGGTGCCAATATATTTATGAACAGATTCTGAGCAGTATCAAAGTTGTATTACATTTATGTTAAGTATTTTTGCTGAAATTGGAAAGTCAAAATTTAATTGCAGAAGTAAGAACAAATGTAATTTAAGCTGAATATTTTTTTGAAATTGTGATATATGTGATGTAGATACCCAGTAAACCCCAATTTCCTGGTTGAGCGCATTTCCTGTAAGCCCCATTGCAGCAGGTGTTCAATAAACAAGACCTTACTAATTTATAAATTTGGAGGTCAGGACACAAAAACAAAACAGCAGGGTGTCAACTACTGTGAGATATTAGTGGTATCTTATCTATGACAGTGCTGGACCATTATACAAACAATAGTGTACAGTGTAGTGTACTGTAATGTCCGTCCCCTGCCTTGTAATGTCCGTCCCCCATTATAAAATATTGTATAACATTTTGATTAGATGATTTACTTTTAAATAAAGACTTTTTAACATTAAACTAGCTGTCTGAAAAGTGCTTACTATTCACAACCATGTATTTATTTGAGGTTTAGGGTAAAGCTGATAATTTTTTAATATTTCACAAGGCAATATTTTAAAAGCATGCAAAATGGAAATAAAACAACATTTTTCTATATGCATACCATATATTTTACAAACTGTAGACTTATTTATACCAAAACTATTTTCAAATTTAGCTATATTATGTATCTAAGATGGCTAATAAGTCTTTTACTGAAGCATAATGAGAGGGGGACGGACATTACAGGGGACGGACATTACATATAACTTTTATACTTTGCTGAACAAACATCATTTAATACACAGCCATAACAAAAATTGATGGTGAATTGATGAAAGGCATCTACTAAGCTTATCTTTAAATGGTTGGCACTGCATAGATATGGTTTTCTGAAAAATTAAGAAGGGGGGGGGGGGGGGGGGGGACGGACATTACATGATTTTTGACACAAACCTAGAATGAGATACAATTATTGACAAAAAATCAATATGATACATTTCATGGGACATAACTTGGTATATTTGGATAAAGTGATTAGTTTTATGATTAGTAACACATTAATTGCTTTAGTTATACTATTTTTGTTGAAATTATGTCAATAATAGGATGATATGGTTTGTCAGATTTTGCAACCATTACATCGACACACTTTTTGTTATTTCGCATGCAACTTTATATTCATGAAAGTCAGATGCTCACATCATATATCAAATTAAACAGAAACAAACCTGTTACTATTCAGATTCCAGTAATAATGATTTAAAAATGGGCAAAAAAGGTGATGCTAATTCATTACAGTCAAAATATGCACTTTTTTTGCAAATAAATTTTACATAACTTCAAAACCGATCAAGATATGTGCTTGAAAATTTCAGGACACCTGCAGAATTGCTGATAGATTGGAATAATAAACTTGCTTTTCTCTTATTAATTGAATCTTTGGAGAAAACAGCATGTACAATGTTTTTTAAAGAATTGGCACATTTACTGTGCACCAGGCCAGAAGCCCATGTAGTGACGGCTTTCCAGTTACCTTTTTAAAATTATTTTGGAATGATATTGGGCATTTTATAGTAAGATCTCTTAACTACGCCTTTCTCACTGGTTCATTATCTGTTACACGGTGCCAAGGAATTATTACATGTATCCCGAAAGAAAATAAACCGCGACAGTTTTTAAAAAATTGGAGACCACTAACGCTTTTAAATACTGTTTATATAATAGCGTCTGGAGTCATAGCTAGCAGATTAAAACTGTGTTGCCAAATTTGGTAAGCAGTGAACAAACCGGATTTTTTAAAAAACAACAAGTTTATTGGTGACAATACAAGGTTGATACATGTATATGATAGTATGCACCATATAGAGAAAAACATCCCAGGCTTATTATTATTGATCGACTTTGAGAAAGCCTGTGGCTCCATTTCGTGGACATTTATATATGAAACCATTGAGCTATTTAATTTTGGTGATTCCATCAAACGATGGGTCACGGTATTTTATAAAGACATACAGTCCTGCGTTATACAAAACGGATTATTGCCAGACTTCTTTTACGTAGGGAGAGGCTGCAGGCAAGGTGATCCTCTCTCCTGTTATATATTTATTCTTTGTTCCCAAATATTAATGCAGAAAATAAAAAAAGTAATAGAAAAATCAAGGGAATCAAAATCAATGGAGTCAAGCACCTGTTATCACTTTCTGCTGACGACACGTCAATCATTTTAGACGGAACACCCGAGTCTTTGAATGAAACGCTATCCGAATTAGTTCATTTCGATAGCTTATCATGTCTAAACATTAATTTCGATAAAACACAGATTGGTTGGCTAGGTTTAAAAAAATACAGTTCCGATTCTATCAAAACCAAATTCAAGCTGAGCATGGGCACAACTGAATTTAAAATGTTAGGGATTAATTTTCATATTGACTTAGATAAAATGATTCATTTGAATTATAAGAACAGAATAGAGTCTTTAAAGCAAACAATATCGTACTGGAAAAGAAGGTACATAAGTCCTATTGGAAAAATCACAGTCATTACCAATGTCCAATCATTTGTTTATCTCATTGCAAGATCAAGGCCATCGAATCTTGAAGGAAATAAATGGTTTACTTTTTGATTTCCTGTGGAACGGACCAGCGAAAATAAAGACAAGTGTAGTCATAAAGAATTATAGCGAAGGAGGAATGAGAATGATAAATATATTCAATTTCATCCAAAGTCTTAAATGTACATGGATCAGAACACTTTTTCTTACACAAAGTATGTTTGATATGAAAAAAACCCAACTGGTCAACTGTGGAAAGCTTATCCGGACAGTATAAGTAATAAAACTACAATTGTCTTCTGGAAAGATGTTTTAAAGGCTTTTTCGAATTTAATAGCAATGATACCCATTAAAACCTTTTCAGATGTTCTCTCATTATCATTTTTTTTACAACGACAAATTACTCATAGGTAGCCAACGTTTTTTCTTAATATCTTGGTATGAAAAAGGCATACGATATATCAATGATCTGTTTAAAAACGATAAAAGTATGTGGGAAAATGAAATTCTCCAAACATACAATATTAGAGTAAATTATCTCCATTACTTAGGGGTTAAAACTGTCTTGAATATCTTTTTAGTCGTTTGTAGAAGAACAAGGTACAAATCTAAGTCATGACCAATTATCAATGTCTTTTATACCTTATCATTTCCAGATTATCTTGAAGAACAATTCAGGAAGTCGATCCATGTACGATATATTAAATAGAAATGTAGATATTCCTACCAGTAAACATAAATGGAATGCGCAATACAACTTTACAAATGCACAGTGGAAGAAATTTTATAGCAAAGTATTCAACTTTATTCAAAGTAACAAAAGATAGCAACATTCAATGGGTTCAGTTTCAAATATTGCACAGGATTCTACCACTGAACAAATATATTAAAATGCTAAAACTAAAAAATGATGACGTGTGTACGCTTTGTACTAAGGTAACAGAAACGATAACACATTTGTTTTTAGACTGTGAAAAAAGTGTTTAACCATATTAAAGACAACCTAACAAGACACCAGTTTAATATCAAATTAGACAACGCTACTTTGTTATTCGGTTCAGCTGATACTGAAATAAACTTTATCACAATCTACCTCAAATATTACATATATATGAAACGAAATCGCCATCAATCTTTAGGTTTAGACTCCTTCAGTGCATTCATAAAACGTCATTTTGAAGTACAAAGACTTATAGCTTCAAACAATAAGACGCTAGAAATATTTTACAAGAATTGGAAACTGTTGCAAATATTTACATAACATTACTAATCTGAGACAAGTCTTTTGCCCTCTTTATGTTGTGTATATATATGTACGTAAACATTTATATATTTCGTATGTTAAAATCTTCCCCTCCCAGACAAAGATAAAGTAATATATTGACTGATCACACCTTATATATATATGTGTGTGTTTTTGTATCTATGTATGCATCATAATATATGTATATGTAAGGTGTGTAATGGGATGGTTCCCCGACCCATCCACACCAATGGCGGGGAGAATAAAGAATATATAAACACAAAAAACAACAACAAAACAACAACAACAAAAAACATACGAAAGTGACAGTACCCGAATACTAAAATCGTCATTTCTCCTCCAAACCCTATAATGTGACAACTCTTTAGAATCGTCTCTTGGAGACGATGCTAAAGAGTGGCCAGAGTCTAGGGTTTGGTGGAGAAATAAAGGAGCAATTCTTGAAAATGTTTAAACTTACGCATCTTATCTGGACCTCTGGACACTTAGCACACCAGCCGGGAACTTGTAATCACCTACCCAAACAGTTTCGATTCAGATGAGACGTAGAGTAACTCGGCGTCTCATCAGGATCCACACTCTTTGACATACTGGTCGTATTTTCGCTGTCAAATTGTGTCGTCTGCAACCTTTGTCGTCTGTTGCAATTTTCATTTTTAACATTTCTTCTTTTTGCTTCAAAAACGTAGTCACAGTAACAAATAGTTACTCGGCGTCTCGTCTGGATCCAAACTGTTTGCATAGGTAATTGGCAGCGAAAGAGTTATATGTATGGAACAAAATGACATTGGAAATTGTAGCAGAATATAATTTACAGTAAAACCTCTCTATAACGGCCACTAAATTACATCAAGTATTTTGTGTTAAAGGCAGGTGTCTGCTTAAAGCAAGGTGAAAGTAATATAGGAGCGTTCTGTTTTACTTTCACCTTGCTTTAAGCAATCACCTGCCCTAAATACCAACTAATGAACATAATTTAATGGTCGTTATAGAGAGGTTTTACTGTATTGTAAACAAAGATTACTTAGTACGCAGAGATAGATTTACGTCAGGTCATATTGTCGTCAATCAACGTGCCTATCTTGACAGCATCTAACAACACAGGTAAGGAGAACAGATGAGAAGGAAGAAATAGAAAAAGAGAATGATAAAAACCTTCAGAAAAAGCAAAACTCAAAAGACACAAAGATGAAACAAATAAACAGTTATATTCAGAATAAACAAACTAAGAAGACAAATGATATGACAACATTTCAAGGTAAATGCCTAACATGTTTAAAGCTTTTCCTCCTAGCCTATTTTTAGACCCAGCTTCTTTGAATAAATCTACCGAAAAGTAGCATTTACTATAGAAAAGGAAAAGTTTAGATGTGTGTAGTTTTGAAACCATTGTGATAAATAGAGCATTAGGAGCAAATGCTCTATTTATCACAATGGTTTCAAAAGGATTATGTATTACAGAGGCGTCAAAAGGCGTCAGTAGGAGGCAATGGGTGTATAGACGCCTTCTGGCGTCAGTAGGAGGCAATGGATGTATAGACGCCTTCTGGCGTCTTTGCAAACAGGACCGTCTGATAAGGGTCTGATCTGAAATGAATGAATGAATGAAATACTTTTTTAATGTGTTTGCATATGAAATAATTCTGATCACAGGGGTAAGACACGTTTGAGTCAGTATATGTATATACTGACTCAAACGTGTCTTGCCCCTGTGATTCTGATCTGGCTACATTTTCCGAGAAGGCCAAAGTTTCCGTTGTTTAGCTATTATTATAAGACTGCGGTGAATGAATAGGCCTATGCACGAGGTGATATATTATTGTATAATTATTCATGAGAGAAATGGTTTTAACAGGATTTGAATACAAATCCAAAACCCTAACCACATGTTAACATGTCTAGTATTACTATGTTTACAAAGAGTGAAGCAACTGGGTCGTGGACGAGACACCGAGTTGTTCTGCGTTTCATATGGATACAATCCGTTTGCAAATGCATATCTGGTCGCGCGAATAGCGGGGTATGGGTACATAAAGCAGCAATACGAAACGCAGCAATGCGAAAAGAGAAAATTGCAGACATGGGTTTATTGAGTCTGTTCATAAGCAGTTATTAAATCTTCAACACTACTCACGCCCTCTAGTACGGTTTTAAGCAGTAATTAATTTTCATAACTAAAGCCATGGAAACTGATGATCCCGAGGGACCAGAAAATATCACAGCACTGAGAATGAAGTACGGGGCGACTTTTTACGACCGCCACTCAAGCATTTAACACCTGTTGTTGTGAAGGACATGCATTCTGAAAGTATGAGATCCTTCGAAAGCAAAAGCAGCAGTGCCAAAAGAGCAAATTGCAGACTCGGTTTTATTGAGCCTATTCATGAGCGGTTATATGAAGTGCAACACTACTCATGCCCCTTGCAGCGTCAATTCATATCGTGTCATGGTGATTTAATGAATTTTAACATGATGCTTAGGCTAAGTAAATATTTTAGTTGGGAGACAATATCTAAATCAGGTTTTTATAAAAGACATTTCTTTTATTTATTTCTAAAACACAGCCAAAGTGTCAAACAAGTTGAGTCCTGAGGACAACACTATATACAATACCCCATCAGTGTTGGAGGTACAATGTAAGTCCATTCGGGACTCTTAATGTTAAGAATTGACACGTTATTAAATGTAATTAACCCCTCGCCTGCTGCAAATATTGTCGTCTGCTGAACCTCTCGTCTGCTTCATTTTAAAATTGTCCGAAATCACTCAACGTTGGGAAACAATTGACTAAGTGCCGAACAGCATGGATCCGGATTAGACGTCGGCATCTGATCTGGATCCAAGCTGCTTGCAAAAGCTATTTGTCGCGAACAGCAGGCGAAGGTTTATGATCGTGCACATAATACAACTTTAAAAGCATAGCCAACTGAGCCGTGCAAACGGCCTTGACCATTGCCAACTGGGCCGTGCAAACGGCCTTGACCATTGCCAACTGAGCCGTGCAAACAGCCTTAAACCAGATAATATATATTAATAGATATAATATAATAAATCACCGATGTTAGATACTAAAATAGTTCAAGAAGAAATTTTAAAGTCTGGGTCCTGGTCAGGCGCTGAGAAGTGATGCGACTGATCTTAATCACAGCTATTTGCGACAAGGTTATAAGCATTTAAGGGACTCGGAGCATGACCAGGTTTGTAACCCGCTGTAGTTTTTTTTTCAGGTCAAGAAGTCACTGTAAGTGTGCAAAGAGATAGGTATGGTTGTGTTTTTTCAACATGAACACGCCATATATAGTATTATACATGTATAGCTTCGGTTGATATCGATAATAAAAGCTTTCCTACTTGGCTTATTCGAGTACATGCATATTTTTTGTGAATCTCGTGAAAATTGTTTGAAACACAGGTTGACCGAAGTTAATACATGTATATCCCTTCAGCGACGTAGGAATATTCAAATGTTGACAGGTTAAAAAAAACCAATACGTGTGCATACATACGACAACATGGAGACCCAATTATTCATGCGTACATAACCGTGTCCTAATAATGGATAAAGAATCGTTTTAGTCGAAAAGGAGGGTTCATAAAAGCATAAGGCCATCTGCTGGTCACGCATATGTTGCGGTCTAACGTCATCAAACATCGTGTACAAGCAGAATTAAGGTTAAAGATGTATTATGCGCATTTTTCGTATTAATCAATCAACACTAGAAGCTGTACAGGTATACATACAATGAAAATAATGCTTACAGCCCATTTTCCGACAGGATGTATTTGTTCAGCTAAATATTATCGCTATCCGAATACTGCTAAATTCTTAAAAAGGAGCCTCCTTTTTAGAAACGGGGATTTTGTACGGAAATCAGCGGACATCTTCGGCCAAGTTCTGAATGACTCCGATTCTATTTCGGAACAACGCTTTGAATATTAAATAGGTTGTCACCACATATACAATGGCTGACACTGGTTGTTGGCCTACATAATATATTTTATTCAGGAAAGTAAGGCAATATGCCCATCTTACCACATATAATTTACATGCAAATAAGCTAAATATACCGTTCAATGGTGTCAATCAAATAATATAACGGTCAAAGGTACATCGAATGATTATTTCCGGTATGTAAAAAATTGATTCTTACCACAGATTCCGGCCAATGGCGAAGGCTGTTCCGTTGGTTTCCGTAGCAATCCATTATTCTAGTTTGTTCGACACAAACAACCATTTACTGACCGTGCTGTTTAGCGTTAAATAAGTGTTAAGGTACATAGATTCCAATTCTGAAGTCAGTTCGAAACGCAAAATTTGTGGAAATTTGCGCAGAATACATCTTTAAACAGCATTCCTGTATTCATGAGCTAAATTGAAATATTTATAATCTTGTTAAGGGGACATGGGAATATAAGAGAATGGGCAATCCACAAGAAGGGCAAAATGATAAGGGAGCAAAGTCCACGAAGACAAAAAAATCCATAAAACTGCAACACCCGTTTTACCATACTCGTCTGCTATAATTTTCGTGACTACCCCCCCCCTTTTTCTTCCCCAAACATTATCACAGTAACACTGAGTTTGGATAGTGATAAGACACCAATTTACTCAGCGTCGCATCTAGATTCAAACTGTTTGAAGTTAATTACATACTTGCCACTGGTATACATGTACATCACAATATGCTAAACAATATACCCCCCCAAAAAAACCACAACAAAAAAACCACAAAAAACCCCCCAAAAAACCCAACAACAACAAAAAAAAACCCAAAAACAAAAAAACCCCAAAAACAAACAAACAAAAAACAACAAAAAAACCCAAAACCCCAAACAAACAACAAAAAAGACCACAAAAAACACCACCAAACAAACAAACAAACAAACAAAAACCAAAAAATTAAAACATCAACAAACTCCAAATCTTACCATTTTTATCAAATACCGCAACTTTTCCGCCGTTTTCAGCTGAAGAAGAAAAACAAACGTAAAAATTACAATCGTTTGTAAAACTTCAATTGTTTGCCTGTATAATAAACTAACCTATTACCAGGTGAATATTCGTGTAAGACATAATGCATTTTAATTAGTTGAAGTTTTATAACAGCATATGAACAAGAGAACATTTAGCCATGGCAGGAACTGTAGAACCAGGGTCCATGCTTATAAAACTTTTAGTTGAGTCTGAGAACGTTCTCAAGCATTTGATTGGTCAGATTTGAGCCTTTGGCTCAAATCTGACCAATCAAAAGCTTGCGAACTCAAATCTGACCAATCAAAAGCCTGAGAACGAAACTCAGACTCAACTAAAAGCTTTATAAGCATGGACACTGATCTATATAATTTAGCTAGCAAACAGAGAATACCCGGATCGGACGGCTCCTATAGAATCTGGGTCTACTCTGTTTGCAAAGGCGTTAAAGGTGTCTCTATGGACTACACGTGTAACCCTTATCCAGCCGATCGTAACCTGTCGTTAATTTTGCAGACAGTTTGGATCCAGATTAGACATAAGACAACGTTTCATCATGATCCAAGTTGCCTGGCAATCGGTCTCAAAAGTTTGAACCAATCAGATATAAAATCAGACTTCAGTGCAAGGTATTTAATACATGTCTCAGCTAAACCCTTTCATCGCCAATGTCGCATAAATGCATCACGACAAGTAGTGCAGTCCCAGATCAGACGCCGCCTTTTTTGAAAAGGCGGCGTCTGATCAGGGACTTCACTTTTTTTCGGTCTCAAAACTCTATTTCTATATATGTACTTTATTCCTTTGAAATCTATTTATTAAGATTCAGCAAAAAAATTATGGTAGGTTTTTTCCTTTGAAATCTATTTATTAAGATTCAGCAAAAGTTTTATGGTAGGTTTTACGAAACCATAAGCCCAGTGGAGAGGAAACTGATTACTCACCGAAGACGTCTACACATGCTCTTCCAATACCACTACATCCTCCCGTCACGATTACAACTTTGTCTTTGAAGCGCAGACTTTGTGGTATCTGATTCGCAGCCATGTCTAGTACGTCACGCCAAAATGCAAAACCAAACTACAGTAAAACCCCTCTGTTTTAAACCGGACGTTCGAAATAGTACAAAAGTCGGTCTGTAAGATAGGCGACAGCTTAATGCAGGGTGAAATATCATACAGAAAGCTCCCAAAGGAACGCGGTCATTCATTAATTGAACATGGGAGTCTTAACAAGAGGGCCATGATGGCCCTGATATCGCTCACCAGACAATCAGAGGTGTTCACTATGTTTCTATAGAAAACTGGCCATCCCTGCGGCAGGGCTTCATTTGAAACCAGATGCATAGTTCATATATTTTTTGTAGATGACTCCAAGATGATGCTATGTGCCAAATATGAAAGCTGAGAAACTTCCAGTTTCAGGAGAAGATTTCTAAAGTTTTCACAATATGTTTCTATATAAAACAAGAGGGCCATTGACAGTGTTAATTTTTCAGCAGACAACATTTCTAACATATGACATAAACTCAGTGTTAACCCTATCACTGCTGAGCATGCCTTGACTGAAATTAGCACACAGTTTGGATTCTGATCTGACGCATATGTAACTTCATATGTGGTTTGTACAAGAGAATTAATTGTAAGACTGATATTTATTAAGAACAGTGTGAACAAACTTAAACAAGCAGACAACAATTCTGAAGCAGACAACATTACAGTACTGAAAGAATGCTAAAGTATAGTACAGTTGTACTTGTATTAAGCTGAACTTCACAACAGATACACTGATAGGCTCTATATTGATATATGGCAGGTTAATGCAGGGCATAGATATGAAAAAAGCTTTAAGAGCTTTCTACATTTTGAGAATTACCCACGTAGTTTTCTCAATCTAAAATGAGCATGTGTTATTTATTTGTCTAAACACAATTTCTGTTCTACTGAGACTAAGGATAAATAATTACATAACACTAACACTGGCTAGCTAGAGTGTGCTCGCTTCTTCTGAATAAGGGGGAAATCTTTAAACTGTAGTTTCTGATGTGAAAAAGTCTATTTAAAGTATAACACACAGGACAGGGCCATTTTAACCACAGAGCTATTGTATTAACACAATTCATATAGCTTTACTAAGTAAATCTATATACCGAATATCTAAGCTCTTGGACATGTAGTTTTTGACCGGAAGATTTTTAAAGTTTCCCTATGTATAACTAGTGACCCAAGAGCTGTTTAAACAGCAGTCTGCTACATAAAAACTGTCCACCCCTGGGGTGGGGTCAATTTTGACCCTAGGGGCATAATTTATATAACTTTTGTAGAAGACCTGAAGTTAAAGGTATGTGCCAAATATGAAAGCTGAGAAGCT
Organism: Azorinus chamasolen; assembly: GCA_963576725.1. NCBI lineage: Eukaryota > Metazoa > Mollusca > Bivalvia > Cardiida > Solecurtidae > Azorinus > Azorinus chamasolen. The sequence continues at coordinate 48,822,582 of OY755239.1, read as the reverse complement.
TCCAGTTTCAGAGGAGAAGATTTTCAAGGTGTTCACTATATGTTTCTATTGAAAACTGGCCACCCCTAGGGCGGGGCCAATTTTGACACCAGGGGCATAATTTATATAACTATTGTAGAGGACCTGAACATGATGCTATGTGCCAAATATGAAAGCTGAGAAAATTCCAGTTTCAGGAGAAGATTTTCAAAGTTTCACTATATGTTTCTAATGAAAACTGGAGACCCCTGGGGCGGGGCAAATTTTGACTTCAGAGGCATAATTTATATAACTTTTGTAGAGGATCTATAGGTGATGTTATGTGCCAAAGATGAAAGCTAAGAACCCTGCAGATCCAGAGGAGATGATATTAAAGGTTCAAATTGTTGACGACGAACGACGCACGACGCACGCCGACGGACATCAGGCGATCAAAAAAGCTCACCCTGAGCACTTTGTGCTCTGGTGAGCTAAAAAGCATGTGTTTGCTTAATGCAGGGCAAAAGTAATTCAGAAAGCTGCTATAGGAGCTTTTTGCGTTACTATAAAATACCTGTATACAGCTACCATATACCTTATAGAACCAAAACTATTTTTGATGGCTGTTTAAGACAGGTTCTAGACAGGTTCTACTGAAATGAAATTTCAACAATATTTTAATATGCATTTTAGTACGGGTCTCATATTTAGCCTAAAACGTTAAACATTTATCAGTCCTGTTGAAACTTTTTGAATGTGGGGAACCGAGGTTCTGGCATGGGCAAACGGTGTAGATCCAGATTAGACCCTGATTAGAGTCTGCACAGTTTGCCATTCATATCATCCAGCAAAATAAGTCCTCATACTCCATGGACTCTAGAGATAACCCATAATCTGCTGAATAGTTAAAAATGTTTCTCCGCCCTTTCTGAATATGAATTAACACATTCCCTCATAGGCTATTTTAGATCCAACTTCTTTGTATAAATCCAAGAGTCGTCTACATAGTCGTCAATATGAGGGAATGGGTTAACCCATTCTCTCATATTGATAACTTTTGACGACTGTAAAAGTCACTTTGTGAAACCATTGTGATAAATAGAGCATTTACTCCCATAGGAGCAAATGCTCTATTTATCACAATGGTTTCAAACTACAAAATTCTAAAATTTTCATTTTCTCTAGTTAATGCTCCTTTTCGGTAGATTTATTCAAAGATGTTGTATCTAAAAATAGCCTATGAGGAAATGGGTTAAACAAAAAGTTGTATCAAAATGTATTATTGAAGAAAATCCTTTTTATGACAAACATTGCAGTCCCTGTTCTAAGGGTCTCCCTCATGAGCCCATTGATTTGTGTCTACACTGTTTCCAAGGGTCTTATATACCCGGGTCCCGTACATGTATGTATGGTTAAAAACTGGAGAACTAACCTTTCAATCCATAAATACGCCTTTCTACGCCTTTGCAAACAGAGTAGACCAAGATCAGACGGCTCTTATGTTTTCTCATGAAATAATATACATGTAGATATGACTCTACAGTTTCTGTCATGGCCAAAATGCCGTGTGTTCATATGCCATTATAAAAATGAATGTAATTAATATTCATGAGTTCGTTTTTTCTTTCATGAATATTTGTGGAGTAAAGGTTTAAATACTCAGCAGCTTTTTGTGTAACTCTTTAGAAATTACTCTTCATGATTGACTGCTCTTAATATCACAATCTTATTTAATATACAGTCATGTAACCAGTGAATAAATGGGTTCGGGTTTCAGGTCCATGCTTATAAAGCTTTTAGTTGAGTCTGAGTTTCGTTCTCAAGCTTTTGATTGGTCAGATTTGAGTTCTCAAGCTTTTGATTGGTCAGATTTGAGCCAGAGGCTCAAATCTGACCAATCAAAAGCTTGAGAACGTACTCAGACTCAACTAAAAGCTTTATAAGCATGGAATAAATGGGTTCGGGTTTCAAGTAAATGTGTTTTTTGTCCCATGTTCTGTGTTAATAGCGGGTGAGGCTAGCGGATACATTAATCATCATCATCATTATCATTATCAACGTCATTAACATATCGTCATCATAATCATCACCATTTACATCTTCATCATCATCATTATCATCATCATCGCCATCATCATCCACCGTTGGTACTACATGTATATGACCTATTTAGTGTCCCGGTATCGTATAGTGTAAATCATAAATTCTGAAAGGAGGTGATCCACCGAGAGCAAAAATTGCAACACAAAAAGAGAAAATTGTAGACTCGGTTTTATTGAGTCTGTTCATGAACAGTAATTGAAAGTGCAACACTGCTCACGCCCCATAGCACCGGCTTAAGCGGTATTCAATTTTCAGAACAAGAAGTACTGAAATTTATGATCTCGAAGGTGATCCACACTCACTTAATCAATCACTCGTGTTTCGTTCAATGTTGGTACAGAGAAACCCTCATTGTATCAGTATTATAACACTTCTTCTGAGTTTGTTCTTGTGGCTGTGAATCCTTACCATCCTCAAAGATCCCATCAGTATTTAAACTACATGGATGGCTTGACGTTGCTTGATACTTTTGAATGACAAACAGGGCAGACCCTGATCAGATGGCTCCTCTAGGAGCCCTCTTATCTGGTTCTACACTGTTTGCAAATGACAGTGCATGCATGTCCCGGGTTGAAAAAGTTAAAGATATATGAAAGTAATTCCCCAAGGCCTACTCTATTTGCAGAGGCGTGGAAAGGCGTATTTATGGGGGAAACGGTTAAAGGGTTAAAGTCCTTAGAAGTTACGTTAGTATATATAAATAACGAAATGTATCGTTTGTTTGTTTTCAAAGTAGATATTTTTTTTCCATTTCTTAACCCTTTCCTTTATATTAACACCTTTTCACGTATTTACAGAGTAGACCCAGATCAGACGGCTCCCGTTTATCACAATTGTTTCAAAAGGTGACTTTTACAGAGACGTAGAAAGGCGTATTTATGGAGGAAAGGCTTAACTTTGATACTGGTGGCCAGTCTACTATTCATCAAGTTATTATTTCTTATATGAACAGACATGGGATAAAGAGCTAACCATTTACTCCATGAATACTCGTGTAAGAAATAATCACATCGAATATTCAAATAAGACGAAATTTTACAATGGCGTATTAGCACAGGAAAAAACTGACCAAGGCGGAAACACCTATATTGTTTCATAAGGCTTAAGCAAACAGTGCAGGCCCTGATCAGACAGCTCCTACATGAGCCGTCTGATCTGGGTCTACTCTGTTTGCAATTGCGTATTTATGGAGTGAATGGTTACATAATTGATATAAATGAGACGTTCAGTTAATACTTTACTCCATAAATACGCATTTATACACCTTTGCACACAGAGTGTAGGGGCCATCTGATCAGGGTCTGCTCTGTTTGCTAAATGAATGATATAGAGCTGCTACTTTAGTTTCCGCCATGGTCAAAATCTCCTTTGTTCGCGTGCCTAGTTATAAAAAGTAATCTAATTAATATTCATAATGGCATTATTTCTTACATGAATATTCATGGAGTGAAGGGTTAAAGTTAATATTATGCATGCCCAAACTGTTTACAAAGGCTGTGCAGCATGGCTAATAACAGACTAAACTTCTTTAACATTTTACTCATGAATATTAATCAAATGCATTTTATAATGGCATAATTATATAAACGTTTCAGCCATGGCAGAAACTCTAGGCTATAATCAGATCTATAATTATCCCTCGAGCAAACAGAGCAGACCCAGATCAGACGGCTCCTACAGGAGCCGTCTGATCTGGGTCTACTCTGTTTGCGTTAAAATGTGTATATATAACCTTAAGCCTGCTGGGCAAAATATTTGTTGACAGAAAATGTCTTCTAATTCAATTTTGAAGCAGACTTTCTTCCATGTCTTTATAACTCCTTTAATGATAAATTTTCCCCAGGATCCAATTTGTTTGACAAAAGGTAATACTCATCTAGGGTAAAGATTGGGCATTTCAACGCTAAGTAAAGTGGGTCTGCAAAGCATGTCTGCTGTGATTAAAAAGTACACTTCATTTCTTTTCAGACAGTGTCTGAATGTCAAACAGTTCGAATCCTGGCGAGACACCGAGCTGTCCGATGTATCACCTGGATCAAGGTGGTTTGCAAAGGTCAACAGAAATAGGTCAATAGTCTAGTCCATATTTCTGAACTGTAAATGGTGATATCGAGCTACATTCGGTTTTGACGATTACACCCCCCACCCCTGGGCCCACATGGATACGTTTTGTAAGAGTAGACGACAACCATCATGAAATAAGCATGCTGTCTTAACAGCTCATTGATGAGACTAGTCAGTCAATAGTCTTGAAAGAGGACGGTCTTGTAATGTTAAATTGACAGGGTGTGGCCAAATTATTTATTACCGATTCTGTAGCGTAACTGGTAAAGGGTTACTTAACTGCTAAAACAGAGAAACTAAGAAATATATGATTTACTTACCAGCTAGAAGGCAGTGAATTTAATATATATGCAAACGTACAACATAGATCAATCCAATATTCTAACCAGTAGGTGTACTCACATTGTTGAGAGACTGTGTAACATGCATGAATGCATGCTAGTGATACACAACAGGCTGTATGATGTCGTCTCACAGTAGCATAAACAATAATACCTCTCTATAGCGACCAATTTATGAATAAACACAGGTATATATGAAAACAGGTGGTTGTTTAATGCATAGCGAAAGTTATGCAGAAAGCTCCTATAGGAGCTTTCTGCATAACTTTCGCCATGCATTAAACAACCCCTGACTTTATGGTCACGAATAAAACGTCTTTTTGATGGTCGCTTAAGATGGGATGTTCTGTATGAGCAAGACGGAAGATTAACGAAATATCCCGCAGATTGTTAGAACATATACAAATAAACCAACTGTAATACATGTCTAAAGCGGCCATTAAAATATCCCATTCTGGGTTTTTGCGACTTATAGAAGCTTAATTCAGGTCGAAAGTAATGCAAAAAGCTCCCGTCGGAGCTTTCTGTTATACTTGCTTTGCCCTGCATTAAGCAACCACCTGCTTTTTAAGACTGCTATTGTCAACAAATGAATGGCCGCTTAATACAAACTCCGCTGTACTTATATGTTTCAGCTATTGTCCGTTTCCTTCATTGTATTCAGTCTTAACACTCTACTCCATGTACGCCTTTGCAGACCAATCTCAGACGACTCTTGAAGGAACCTTCTGAGCAGGATCTGCTTTGTTTGCTTGTGCTATCAGACATAGCTGATTCTGCAGTTTCTGCTAAGGGTCACATATCCTGTGTTCATATACCTTTTGAAAACAGAGTAGACCCAGATCAGACGGCTCCTTGCGATTTGCAGCCATAGGCGTTTGCAAACGCCATGGTACGTCTCACTATCCGTGCGTTCAGTAAAACACAACGCCTATAAGTAGTCGTAACTTTTCGTAATTAACCCTTTCATTGTGGATAACGAGTCACTCGTGTCCTTCGCAAACAGTGTAGACTCAGATGAAAGGACTCCTGCAGGAGTCCTCTCGTCGGGATCTGCACTGTTTGTCATGTAACACACTTGATTTAAAAACTCCCTGGTTTTTCACAACTAGAACTATCACTAAAGGTGATAAATACCCCCGCATGGCAGCTTTGATTGCAAATTCAAGTTTGTGACACAAACAACCAAAATGAATGTAACAGTACAAAAACACAGAAATACTTAAAGTTCAAAGGGAGGTCATTTTGCTATGCCTAGCGCTAAACACATGAAAAGTGTGACATGCACATCTGCTATGTGTGGTTATATATGGAAAGTATCTATTGAATAACTTTAAAATTGAAGGAGGAGTTTGCGACACCAATCATGTTTCATACCAAAATGACAAAAAATACTCAAAGTTCAAGGGGAGATAATTCTGCAATGCCTAGCCCTAAACACATGAAAATTGAGTGTTGCTCGTCTACTATTCGTGGTTATTATGTATACCACTTAAACACTGAATAACTTTAAAACTGAAGGAGGAGTTCGTAACACCAGCTCCCCGTGTTTCATGCAAAATGACAAAAAACTAAGTTCAAGGGGAGATAAATCTGCAATGCCCAGCGCTAAAAATATGAAACGTTGTGTCTTGCACATTTATCTGTGGTTATTATGTATGCCAAGTATCAATTGAATAACTTCAAAATTGAAGGAGTAGTTTCGCGACACCAACTCCCAATGTTTAATGACAAAATAACAAATTAAAGATACTCAAAGTTCAAGGGGAGATAATTCTGCAATGCCCAGCACTAAACGCACGAAAATTGAGTGTTGCACATCTGCTATTCATGGTTATTATGTATATCACTTATACACTGAATAGCTTTCAAACTGAAGGAGAAGTTGATGACACCAACTCCACATGTTTCATGCCAAAATGGCAGAAAAGGTTCAAGGAGAGATAATTCTGCAATGCCCAAGAGTAAACGCGTGACAATTGCGTCTTGTATATCACCCATTCGTGGTTATTATGTATCTAACCATGTTAAAATGCGGACGGACCGAACGCATGGCTGACCGACCAACCGACCGCCGGACAGGCTGATCCCAGTATATCCCCTCAAACAAGTTTGTGGGGGTATAATTAGTCTGACCTGTTTAGTTTCGGAATAGTCCATTTGAAAATTTAGCGTTGAAAGGGTTAAAATCAGTTTTATAAACACCACGAGTGGTATCTTATAATACCTCATATATGCCTAGTACAATATGTCTCAATACTGAACGCATGGCTGGATCCAAAACCAAACAACAAGGGAAATCAGGGATTCGCCTATAGTATATAATTACATGTATTGACCCTATTTAAGGAAACCCCGACTAGATCCTATTTTGGAACCCACCCATTTTTCATGTTAAGTGGGCACAGCGAACAGAATATTTGTTGGTAATAGCTATTGACGTCGATGGTTTCAGCAAAAAGTGCAGACCCTGACCAGAAGGCTCCTACAGGAGACCACTGATCTGGGTATACACTGGTTGGCTATGTCCTTTGCAAGGGACATTGGTCCCAAATGGTATAACGGTTGAATGAATGACTCATACGTACATGTAACCAACTTGTATTGCATTAATTAGCGTTAGCATGCCCATTCTTTGAAGTTCGACCTTGAAGTCTGAAACAGGCGGAATCTATTTGGCGGCAAAATGTTTAACCCTTTCCCAGTTCTGCATATTGGCCAACTTTCAATACCTACTGAATATTCATTAGCAAAATAGTTATAATGAAATATGGAAGGTGGAACATTTTAGACATTTTAGAAAGCAAAGAAACAGATCTACCAAATCATATTAGCAAACAGAGCAGACCCTGATCAGACGGCTCCTCTAGGAGCCGTCTGATCTGGGCCTACTCTGTTTGCAAATGCGTGAAAACACGTTTATATGAGGGAAAGGGTTAAGCAATCTAAGCAAAATATCAGATTGAATTGTCGTCTGCTCTTCAATTATAAACTACGATTGATTATATAACTCTGTAAAATGTCCTTCCTTGATTCAATACTATGGGCGACTTCAACCGGACATTTACAAATAGTTCGTTCCAGATAACACACCGAGTAAACTCATTTATCATTTATAAACCAACTCTATTGTCATATTGGGCGACATTTTGATGTGCAATGTTGCTGTAATTTCTTGAAATTATCATGAATATGCCCGTTAACAGTAAGGTTCAGGGAGTAGAGCAAGGGAGATAATGAATTCAGTAAATTCCAGTAGTTCATTGCATTGGTTACCTTCCTTAAAATAATAATAATAATAACCATAGCTTATATTATTTAAATTTGCATCACCCTTTTACTGCTTGATTATAAAAATTGTGTAGAATATTTCTTCACTAACCACAAAAGTAAATGTGCACTCTGACTAGATAACTTAGAAATGAAAGTAAGTAATAACATTGTCTGCCCTTTACAACTTTCATTGTAGATGAAACATGTACCATTGGGTTCGACCATAGCCCTTTCGGTGCCATGAGTATGGGTCTGTGACATATGCAAACAGTTTGGATTCAGATGAGACATCGGTTATATCCACGTCTCATCAGGATCCAAACTGTATGACACTCTGTCTTTTTTTTTTACAGGAATTGAGCAATTAACAATTCTAAAACTTGCAGATAGACAAGTGAACAGACAAAACAGACACTTTTATCCCTTTGTTCCATAAATACGCCTTTCTACACCCCTGTAATAGTCACTTCTTGAAACCATTGTGATAAATAGAGCATTTGCTCCATAGGAGCAAATGCTCTATTTATCACAATGGTTTCAATACTACACAATTCTAACATTTTCCTTTGCTAGTAAATGGTCCTTTTGGGTAAATTTATTCAAAGAGGTTGGGTCTAAAATAACCTATGGAGGAATGGGTTAAAGGATCCAATATAACTTTATAATTTGACAAACAATTCCATTGTACTCTACAGTTTATTGACATACAATTAAATCATACACATTTAATCAAGTTATACAATTGATACACAGAAAAAAGACAATTCACTAACAGATATAAACACATATTTTGTGCAAAACGTTTTCTTTTTTTCGTGTTCATTATGAACAGATACAGTGCTATGAATAGTAATAAAGTCCTGTAATTTAAGATAGATATCAAATGACTGATTAACAGTAACAAACGATAGATAAACTAGAAAAGTGTGTCCAAATGACACAGATGCCCACCAGGGGATATTGTTTATAAATCAAATCCTTTTCATATGTTAACCCATTCCCCATAAGCTATTTTTAGATCCAACCACTTTGTATAAATCCACCAAGGTGCATTTACTTGAGAAACTATAGAAGTGTGTAGTATTGAAACCATTGTGATAAATAGAGCATTTGCTCCACAGAAGAAAATGCTCTTTTTATCAAAATGGTTCTAAAAAGTGATATTTACAGAGATGTCAAAAGGCCTCAATATGAGGCTATGGGTTAACCCATTCCCTCATATTGACGACTTTTGACGACTCTGTAAAAGTCCCTTTGTGAAACCATTGTGATAAATAGAGCATTTGATCCTATACAGCAAATGCTCTATTTATCACAATGGTTTCAAACTACAAAATCCTAAAAAAAATCCTTTTCTCTAGTTAATGCTCCTTTTCAGTAGACTTATACAAAGAGTTTGTATCTAAAAATAGCCTATGGGGTAATGGGTTTATCGTGAAGAAACTATTAAAATCTCACAACACTGGTTAAAAATGGTTGGAGCAAAAATCCCGTCTTAACTCTACTTCATGAATACGCCTTTGCAAACAGAGTGGACCAAGATCAGACGGCTCCTATTATAGGCTATAGGAGCTGTCTCATCAGGCTGTGCTCTGTTTGCTTACAATATAATACAGATATGTGGATAGTTTCTACCGTGGCCAAAGCTCACTGTGTTTGAGTGCTATTATTACAATTAATCTAATAACATTCATAATGTCATTGTTTCTTACATGAATGTTCGTGGAGTACAGGGTTAACATATATCATTCAACAAAACAGTTGGACACAAAAGTGAAGAAGTTTTCAAAGTCCCATAACTCTTATGAAAATGGTCGCAGTGAAAATTCCCTCCATCATGTACAAAAATGTTTATCTTCAAATCAATGTTGTTCATCTGTGAAAAATTGAAGTAAATCCTCCAATTGGTGTATGAGGAGTTGGACACAATTTTTTTTTCACTGTATGTTATAAAGTGAAGAAAATTTCAAAGTCCCATAACTATGGTGAAAATGGTCTGGTGAAAATGGCCAGAGCAAACATTCCCTTGAACTTCTTTATGCACATCTTCACATCACTGTTCTTCATTCTGTAAAGTTTTTTTGTGGGTTTTCACAACAATGGCTGATGTGGGTCAAAAGAGTAAAAAGAGAATGTCTACTGTGTAAAACTTAACCCTTTCCTTCATATAAACATGTTTTCAAATGTTTGCAAACAGAGTGGACCAAAGTCAGATGGCTCCTTTAGGGTCTGCTCTGTTTGCTAATGAAATTTGAAAGATGTTTATTGAGTTTCTAATATGGCTACATTGTTCCACCATCGATATTTCATTGTAACTATGTTGTCCATGAATATTCAGTAGGTAATGAAATTTGGAATAAACATGGAACAGGGAAAGGGTTAACCTACATGTACAATGAATGTATCCGGTACACATAATCAATTTTTACGACAGATTCCAGGTGTAGTACACGTGTTTCCGTTGCTTTCCGAGGTAATAAAAAATTATCTTTATTAGATACATGTACAAACAACAATTTCTTTACAGTGTGCATTAGGACTAAATTAGTTTCAAGTCGCACAGATCCTGATTTTGAAGTTAATTTGGTATGTAAAATTGGTTAAACTAAAACCATCACTGAAGGTGATGAAACGTGAATACCCCCGCAGGGCAGCTTTGATTGCAAATCCAAGTTAGTAAACACTAACTACCCATGTAACAGGACCAAAACAGAAAAATACTCAAAGTTCAGGGGTGATAATTCTGTAATGCTTGCAACTAAACATATGAAAAGTGTATCTTGCACATCTGTTATTTGTGGTTATTATGTATGGCAAGCATTAATTCAATAACTTTCAAACTGAAGGAGGAGTTTGTGACACCATATCCCCATGATGCATGCCAAAATGGCAAACTAGAAAATTGTGTCTGTAAGACACAGCGATGCCCCAATGGTGGTGCTTGCCTAGCTGCACGTAAAATTCCTAAGTCATTTGACCTTGACCTTGGGCTTGTGGGTAGCATGGGATGGGTGGGCAATGCAAGTATTGATAGTGTTTAATGTGTATATGCAATGCCATGCCAATAGCTATAGTGGTTAGTGAGATATTAGACATTGACAATGAAATTACTGTAACAGCAAACTGCACATAAAAGCGTGACACACGGATGGATGGGTGCAAAACATAATTCCCCCTCACTATCGTCAACGGGAGCATAAAAATACCCAAAGTTCAAGGGGAGACAATTCTGTAATGCCCAGCGCTAAATAAATGAAAATTGTGTCTTGTACATCTACTATTCAAGGTTATTATGTATACCTCATATACACTGAATAACTTTTTAAAATGAAGGAGGAGTTCATGACACAAACTCCACATGTTTCATGCCAAAATGAAAAAAAACCACCTAAAAGTTCAAGGGGAGATAATTCTGTAATGCCCAGCAGTAAACACATGAAAATTGCATCTTGCATATCTACTATTCATGGTTTTATGTATACCAAATGTACACTAAATAACATTCAAACTGAAGGAGAAGTTTGCGACACGAACTCCCCATGTTTCATGCAAAAATAACAAGATGTGTTTGTGAAACACTATGCCCCCTCATATATTTGACCTCTGACCTTGACCTTGACATGTCACCCCTCAAAATGTGCGGCTTTATGAGATACATATGCATGCCAAATATCAAGTCTCTATCTGTACTGGCTCAAAAGTTGAGACCAATGTTAAGGCTGCGTTAAAGTTACAAAGAAACAGACAATTTGACCTTTGACCCTGAAGGATGACATTGACCTTGACATGTCACCCCTCAAAATGTGCAGCCTCATGAGATACACAAGCATGCCAAATATCAAGTCTCTATCTCTACTGGTCCAAAAGTTATGGTCAATGTTAAAGTCGGTGATTTGACTCATATATTTGACCTCTGACCTTGAAGGATGACCTTGACATGTCACCCCTCAAAATGTGCGGCTTTATGAGATACATATGCATGCCAAATATCAAGTCTCTATCTGTACTGGCTCAAAAGTTAAGACCAATGTTAAAGTTGCTGACAAACAGACTGACAAACAGACAGGGCAAAAACAATATGCCCCCTGACTATCGTCAATGGGGGCATAACAAAAAATACTCAATGTTGAAGGTGAGATAATTCTGCAATGCCCAATATAAATTCAATAACTTTAAAACTTCAGGAAGAGTTTGTGACACCAACTACCCATGTTCAGATGCAGATAGACGGACAGACCAACCACCCGCCCTACCGCCAGATAGGGTGATTCCAGTATATCCCCCTCAAACAAGTCTGCAGGGGTATAGGTATGAGCAGAGTACAGCTGTAAAAATGACCTCTTCTCAGTGCAAATAGGTAACATTTTCCCCAATACTGGCAAAAAATCCCAACAAGAGACCAAATTTTCATTAAAATGTAAAAATAAATTTGCAAAATAAGTTACAAAAGACCAAAAATACTTTCCAAACCATTGAGTTTTACGCTCCAAAATATTCCTACTAATTTAAATGCATTTTTCCCAGAAAAAGGGCTGGTATTATATGACTGAGTGTTAAATCTGCTTCACTATATGAATGGGCTCATCGATGCAAACATTAAAAGGACATACAGAAAAACATATCTAAAATAGATGCTAAATTTAGCACAAATACCAGTCGTGGAGACAGATGGCAGCTTACAGCTAGAGGAGCTTTCTGCTTGACTTTCATCTTGCATTAAGCAGCCACCTGCCCAAAAGTATCTAAATTTTTCTCTACTAGAATTCTGGTTTAGAGGGCTTTTACTGTATAGTAAAACCCGTTCCAAGTGATCATCAACAAGAGGTCTTACAACAGGTCTGTATGGCAGATGGAAGCTAAATGCAGGTCAAAAGAACTTTTGCCCTGTATTAAGCAACTACCTGCATTTTAAGATTACTTTGTTCAATCAATATCAGATCACTTAAAGGGGCAACAGGACTATATAAACCACAAGATGGCGCAAATGTGAATTTCTTACTGATTTTGTACATGTTTCACATCAGGGACAATTTTTTTAAAAACCCATGGTTAGCAGATGTCCATTTTGTATGGAACTTTGCATGCATGTACTTTATATACTGCTTTAGCGTCCAGACCAAAATTGTATACCTCAGCTTAAATAAAACTATGTTTTAAATAAAATAATCCAACTGTCAGATCAAAAATTTGAATTTGCCGGGGAGTGGCTAATGGGGTTATGACCTCTCTGATGTAAACAGTACCACGTGGCTGTGTTTACATAGATCTGCAGTAGCAGCATGCTTATATGTTCATAGCATGCTAAGCAGTATGCAGGGAGGTTTATGAATATATAGTGGTGATAATATAAGACTGACCTTTCAGGTGAAATAATCCACATAATTATTATATCCAGATGTGTGATGAATTTTATATAACTGTCCAGATAACCCATTACTCCATAAATTCACCTTAATAAGCCTTTAATTTATCCCTCCACCAAAGAAACCAGTTCCACTTTATACAATCAGATATGTACTATAACTAGTATAAGAACATACCGTAAGAAATATTTTCTATATCTTAGCAGATTAAATTTTTATTTACTTTTAACCTGCTTTAAGTAAGTTTCAATGCGTTTTATTGACAATCAGTTTCTTTATCATATTTTAATCACACATGTCATTAGCACACATGAAATGTTATCGTGGGATAATCTCCTGAATGTTTGTCACCAAAAATGACCCATGTAAGGAACATTTTTGGGGTTTGGATACAGTCCTCTAACTTGATGCATAACACAATCTGGCATTATTTCACGCACAGTCAACTCAACATGGGCTTCCTGCATAAGCCTTTCTTTTCGCTGCAAATACAATGCATTGCTCCACAGTCCCCTTCTTTCTAGCATTGTCCAATATTTTCTGTATATTTTCTTACGTATTAAATTATTACCAGGTCTTGGTGGTTGTCCATTTCCAAGCCAAGATTGAGGAGTTAAAGTCACACAAGAATAATTTAAACAGTGTTGGCATTTATTTTCTGAGACATCTGTTTCACTATGCTCATGCAACTTAATTGTTTGTTCTGAGATACAAGAACTAGTTTCAATGTCGGAGACATGTTCTGAAGCAGTGTCTACACTGTCTGTTTTAGACCTATTTTCACTTTCAACTATCTGTTGTTTGTTTGCATCATTTTCCAAAAAGTTTATATCCCATCCGTGGAAAGTACATATCCCACAAATCACTTCTTTTTGTTCTTCAGTCATATAAACAACATATTTCTTTGTGCACAAATTATTTGTTGCCATGTCTACCCAAAAATCACCAAATAAATGCACAGACCTGTAAGTAAATTCCCTCCTTTTTTCATTCTAGAACAATCGAGTTTACAATTTGCCTGTGTTGTATGTCAACCTGCCACACAAACCAGGCAGGCAATGGCCATTAGTTATCAATTAGTTATCAGGGATAAATGTCAACAATTATTAGGGGCCTGTTAATTGTATCCCTGTAAGGACCACCAAAGGAATGTGAGTACACAGAAAATGTGTAAATTTGTTTATTTTCATGTAGACTGAGGTACAGTAAACACTGCATTTTTAGAAATGGAAAATCCTGACGAAGTTATTAAACGAATCAGACTGGATTTAAGAAAAGAGCGTAAGGAATACCCTTCTGATTCTGGTGAAAAGCGCAGGGAACGAAATATCAAAAATAAGGAAACCAGACGAAAATCCCGAGGAAAGCTTGAGTTTTATTTCAATGAGGAGAGTGAAAAAATTGAACTGTTCAACAAACTTGACAAAATAAAGCTGTTTCTCGGAGAAGGCAAATTCAATACAATTTCAACGTTCTCTCTTCTTCATAGACTATGTGATTATTTTATAAGTTCTAATCTGCCTGGTGACGAAAATAGGCAAATTAATGCCGACAATGTTGACTTCGAGCCTATGTACCAATATTGTACTTTGGAGGCTGCAAAGTCAGATGAAATTTTCGCAACATGTCTATCGTCAATACAGAAAATAGTGTCACAAGTGCAATCCCATGATGTTAGATGTTCTGAGAAGCTTTTGGTGTCAAACAATAAAACTATTCATGGAGTACTCTCAGCAGACATCCAGTGCCAAGAATCTCATGTGCTAAACTGGACATCATCACCTCACATGCAGAATGGGAAGTTCCTTGCAAGTGCCAAGCTTTGCCATGGGTACTTCACAAGTGGTATGCTGCCAAATCAGTTTCAGAAATTTTGTGAAGCGTCAGGACTTGGTGAATTTGGGGACATATATATTACTGAGAATATGAATTCTTATAAAGATGTTGTTCAAAATGAGGCGAAATTGTCGAAAGATAGAGCTCTTCAAAATGAAATTGCAATGTCAGCAGCACTTCTTTCAGATGATGAACCATTGACAGGGGTAAACATCCTAACCGATGCTAGACACTGCTGGCGTAAAAATGCCAAATACAGTGATGTTGTTTGTCTGGGTGGATCAACCAACAAATGTTTACAACTTGAAACTGTTACCAGAGATGATGACACAAGCTCTCAGCGTCATGAACTGATAGGTGTTAAAAGAATATATAACTATCTTGATGAACAAGACTGTCCTGTAAACATCCATGCCCATGACAATAACGGTCAGATAAATAAATTTGTTAGGGAAGAAAGGAGCCCAACTGAAAATGCTAATGACACATGGCATGTTACAAAGGGCATTGCAAAGGCTGCAAAGAAAATAACGTCTGGCTTCAAGTCTACAAGAGGTGTTGTTTGGCATGAAGAACTCGCCGACAAAGCAGCTGCTATTAAAACACATGTATTTCATGCCATGAAAAACTGCAAAAATGATGCAAACATTTTAAGAGCTAACATATGTAGTTTTACAGACCATTATCAGGGTAAACATGACAACTGCATACCCACATCAAGGTGCAAGACTGATCCTAATTATGAATGTTCAAAGTATACTATTCAAGATGAAAAGGCTGTTTTCATTTTAAACAAGTTTCTGAAGTCTATGCCAGTGTACAGAGAGGCTGAAAAGTACAAATACTGCATGGACACACACTATGTGGAGTCATTCAACAACTCATTGTTGCAATATGTGGATAAAAGAATCTGTTTTGGAATGGATAGTTACAAACTAAGAATAAACCTAGCCATTTTGGATTGGAATGAAAATGTCAACAGACCAAAAACATCTGACAGAGAAATTCCATACAAAAGAGACCCAACCCGACAGTTTAAAATTCCAGTTAAGAAAAGGAAAACCAATAGCTTTAAAGAGAATATATGGAGAAACTGGCTTGACCACATCTATAACTAATGTGAGTAAAGAGCATGTCGTATAATGCATCGTCTGCTAGACCAGTGCTTACTGTACTGTTGTGTTTACATTCTCCACGTGAATGTTTATAATTAGTAACACAGTGTTAACAGACAGGTTCTGCAGTATGGAGAGTTTAACATTAGCCACACCCCTAGGTTCTCGCTGCCGCGGTAGCGATTGTTGCCACTTTAACACAGGTTCTACCTGTGGAAGTGAACAAACAGGTAGTACATATTCAAAATAGTTGTTCTTTCAATTAACTCATTCCCACATATTGACGACTTTTGACGCTTCTGTAAAAGTTACTTTGTGAAACCATTGCGATAAATCGTTCATCAGAATGGTTTCAAAACAACATAATTCTGAAAATTTCCTTTTCTCTAGTAAATGCTCCTCTTTGGTAGATTTAATCAAAAAGGTTGGCTCTAAAAATAGCCTATGCAGGAATGGGTTAGCTGAGGCATACAGTTACTAAAGTTAGTCTACAAATTGCAACCAATGAAAATTCTAACAGCAATTTATATTTACATTATTACACATTGGCAAAAACATCAATTTACTTCAGACTGACATTTCACCTATTACAATCTAATTTCATCAGCTACCCTGGCATGCATCAACACCCTTAACCCTTTCATCCATAGGCTATTTTTAGACCTAACCTCTTTGAATAAATCTACCAAAAAGGAGTATTTACTAGAGAAAAGGAAATTTTTAGAATTGTGTAGTTTTGAAACCATTGTAATAAATAGAGCATTTGCTCCATATGAGCAAATGCTCTATTTATTAGAATGGTTTCAAAAAGTGACTTTTACAGAGAGGTAGAAAGGCATATTTATGGAGGAAAGGGGGGGTATGAAGGCGTATTTATGGAGGAAAGGGTTAAAAATGGCAGGGCTGTCACATGCCACAGAACCTGATACCTCAAAGACAAATCCACAGTCTATTATAATTTACAAGAATACAGCTAAAACAAAAGGACCATGATAATCCTGTATCACTAACCTGGTTAATATACAAAGTGATCAATTACGTACATATTTCACTTTGATCCGAGACCATCTAGGGATCATTCCTATGCAGCTTGATTAAACTCCATTCTGCAGTTTAACCCTTTCCCTGTTCTATATTTATACCAAATTATTTCAATACCTGTTGAGTCTGTTGAATATTCAGTAGTTATAATGAATATGGAAGGTGGAACATTGTAGCCATTTTAGAAACTAATGAAATGGATCTATCAAATTCCATTAGCAGACAGAGGAGCCGTCTGATCTGGGTCTCCTCTGTTTGCTGATGCGTGAAAAGGCATTTGTATGAAAGAAAGGGTTAAGAGCAGATGCCATTTAAAATAAGAGCTGTCCGTGGACAGCGCGCTCCACTTTCTTTAGTGCTGGATAGTGTAGTGGAAGTCTGTGCCAAATATGAAAGCTTAGAACCTTCCAGTTTCAAAGGAGAAGATTTTCAAAGTTTTACTATGTTTCTTTGGAAAACAAGGCACCCCTGGGGCGGGGCCAATTTTGACCCCAGGGGCATAATTTATACAAATTTTGTAGAGGATCTACAGATGATGCTATGTGTCAAAAATGAAAGCTGAGAACCCTGTAGATTCAGAGGAGAAGATTTTTAAAGGTTCAAATTCTTGACGACTGATGATGGACGACGCACGCCGGCCGACGGACATCAGGTGATCACAAAAGCTCACCCTGAGCACTTTGTGCTCTGGTGAGCTAAAAATCTAGTTTTAGCTTCTGTGACCTACTTATGCAGCAGACCAGAACAATTTATACATATTATTCCTCTGAAATTTGATGAGAATCCAGACAGTGGTTTAGATGTTGTTAAAAGAAATTTTTTCATCTGCAAACAGAGTAGACCCAGATCAGCGTCTGCTCTGTTTGATCCTGACATGATATAGATCTGTTTCTACAGTTTTTCTCATTTGCAAACAATTCTTTTGAAAAGTATACATTATAAAACTTCAGCTAATAAATATTCATGGTGTACTTATTATCAGAGCTACAGATAAAGGTGCATACCCAAACACTAAAATCGTCATTTCTCCACCAAACCCTATATAATGTGATCGTCTCAAAGAGACGATTCTAAAGAGTGGTTACAGTATAGGGTTTGGTGGAGAAATAAAGGGAGCTATGGCTGAAAATGTTCAAATTTATGCATCTTATCTGGAGCTCTGTATTATTACAAGAACATTGAACAGGGAAAGGTTAAAATCTAATTTTAGTTTATGTAAACAAATTATGCAATGGAATATATATACACAAATGATTATACAAATTAATCTAACACTGGGTCACCTGAACACCATTTCTGTCCAATTTGGTGAAAATCCAGTCGGTGGTTTAGGAGGAAATGACATCACTGATTCTATAGTAACAGTAGCCCCTTACCTCATAGAGATGCCTAAAGGCACCTTTGCAAAAACAGTAAAACCCAGATCAGACCACTCCAGCAGGAACTGTCTGATCTACAGGAGCCTTCTGATCAGACTCTGCACTGTGTGCTAATGAAACAACATAGAACTGTTCCTACAATTCCTGTCAAGGAAAAAGCGCCATTGTTAACCCATTCCCTCATAGGCTATTTTTAGATCCAACCTCTTTGAATAAATCTACTGAAAAGGAGCATTAACTAGAGAAAAGGAATTTTTTTTAGAATTTTGTTGTTTGAAACCATTGTGATAAATAGAGCATTTGCTCCTGTAGGAGCAAATGCTCTATTTATCACAATGGTTTCACAAAGTGACTTTTACAGAGTCGTCAATACTAGGGAATGGGTTAAATATGAAAATAATAAAAATTCAACTACATGTAACTGATATTTATACAGTGATTATTTACGACACGAATATTCATGGAGTCAAGGGTTAACATATATACAGTCAAAACAAGAACATTTGAATTGTCAAAATTTCCCAAATGACAGGACTGTACAAAAGCTACGGCTCTAACACATTTTCTTCTATTTTCAATGTGAATAAAATGCAATTTCTTGAAAATGCACAAATGCATAATTTCAAAAGTGCTCATGAGTCGGTCATTGAATAAATAGCATTTCAATATCTGATAAAGTTTCGAAAAAAAGTCTGGAAAACCTAAACTTTCCCGAAATTTCCTATTTAAATTCCAACAGCTGTATTTTCCGTGAAAAATCAATGTAGTGTAACAAAATTCAAACTTGATCTATAACCCATTATAATAAAGCTACATACCAATAGAAAAAAACACTTCAATATCTGTAGGGGTTTAGCGAAAAAAAAAAAAAAGTCCGGAAAACTATGTCTGTGAAAGTGTGTCTGACGGATAGACAGAGTGAGTGCAAACTTATAGTCCCCTTCAGCGTTGCCAGTAGGAGGTTAAAAAAGCTAATCTATAAGGCATATTTTACATAATACAGGTTAAACAAGAGCCGCATGTGTGGCGCCATCGCTCGTCCGATCTGGTGCTTGTCCAGCTAAATTTTAAAAAATTGGAAAAAAATAAAGGGCTATAACTCCAAAATTTAGAAATAAAAAGTTATGGTTCTTCCCAAGGGGGCCTTCCCTTCAATGAGATCTACTAACCTATAAGTTTCATGTTGATACCTCTTATACTTTTCGAGTAATGGGGTACATTAAAGTTTTGCACGACAAAGACAACGCCTATGACGCAGTGATCATAATTGCTCGACTTTCCTTTGAAATAGACGAGCTAAAAATGACTGAGATTATCAACTTTGTTCAAGAGATGAACCATAGAAATATAGTAAAACCTCTCTATAACGGCTACCAAATTACATCAAATATTATATGTTACAGGCAGGCAACTGCTTAAAGCAAGGTGAAAGTAAAACTGAACGCTCGTATAGGAGCTTTAGGCAGCCACCTGCACTAAATACCAACCAATTAACACATTTTAGTGGGCATTATAGAGAGGATTTACTGTATATTTTTACATCAGAGCCACAGATAACGGTGCATACTCACATACTAAACTTGTCATTTCTCAACCAAACCCTATGTTGTGACAACAAACCCTATGTTGTGACAATCTATGTCAGAACATAGGGTTTAGTGGAGAAATAAAGAACTTATTCTTGAAAATGTTTTAATATACGCATCTTATCTGGATAGATCTCTATTTACATACATGTACAATGGCAATGCTATCACTGCATTCCATCACATAATAAATGTCTCAATAGTCTGGCTACTTTTAAATCTTTACTCCATGAATATTCACGTTAGAAATGATGTCAGCATGAATAATGATTAACTCTTACCATATGAAATAATTTTTTGCCACAGCAGATACTGTAGTCAGATTTTATATTATTCCATTTATTCAGCCAGCAGAAAAGACCCTGTTCAGACAATTCCTACAGGAGCCATCTGATCTTGATCTTCTGCAAAGGCATAGAAATGCATATAATGATATTTATGGAGTAAAAAATTAAATTTTCCAAACAGTATGGTCCATCATTGGTTCCATGTCAGAGTCCTCTCTGTGCTTCCAGTGGCCTGTGATTGACAAACAGTGCAGATCCGGATTAGATGGGCTCCCAAGGTGCTCTCTGGAAGGAGTTAATACTCTTGCTAATGCTACTTGACACATTCTCCGCATTCAAAGGGTTAAAATGATTATAACACAGTGTCTCTAATAGATCAAAATGAACCCGCTGGTGTTTCACTAAATCTCCCTTCTGATAAAAGGATTTTTCACACACATGACACTTGTGTGGTTTTTCTCCAGTATGCATCATCAAGTGTTTTTTCAAATTTTGCCTCTGATTACACGCTTTACCACAGATTTCACACTTGAAAGGTTTTTCTCCTGTATGGATTCTCCTATGTGCTACCAATGTTCCTTTCTCATTAAATGATTTTGGACAAAAATCACACTTGTATGGCCTCTCTCCAGTGTGCAGCCGCCTATGGTTGACTAAGCTACCTTTTACATTAAATGTCCTTGCACATACATCACACATGTAAGGTTTCTCTCCCGTATGGATCCTCATGTGTCTAACCAAGTCGCTATTTTGAGTAAATGCCTTTTCACAAACAGAACACTTGCAGGGTTTGTCTCCCGTGTGAATTCTCATATGCATGCCTAAATCACTACTCTGATGAAATGACTTTGCACACACATTACACATGTATGGCCTTTCTCCTGTATGATGTCGCATGTGTATCTTTAAATTGCTTTTCCGAAGGAATCCCTTTGTACAAACTTCACATTTAAAAGGTGTCTCTCCTGAGTGTGTTTTCATGTGTATGACTAAACTTCTATTTTTAGAAAATGTCTTTCCACACTGATCACACATAAAAGTTGTTTCTCCGGTGGACAGCATAGAGTGTTTGCCTAAAGCTCTTTTAGAAAATAACTTTACAACCAATTTACTCTTGATAGATTTATGTACTCCGGCATGAATTATCTTGTGTTTTTCTGTATCTCTTTTCTCATTAAATGACTCTGCACCAAAACTACCTTTGTAAGATTTCTCTTCATTGTGTATCCTCTTGTGTTTGAGTAAACCACCAAGCATAATAAATGTCTTTGCACACACATCACATTTGTAAGGTTTTGTTTCAGTAATGTAAGGTCCTGTTGCAGGTTTTCTCTCAGTATTGTAAGGTTCTGTTTCAGGTTTTGTGTCAGAATCGTACGGTTCTGTTTCAGTATTGTAAGGTTCTGTGTCAGTATTGTAAGGTTCTGTTTCAGGTCTCGTTTCAGCATTGTATGGTCTTGTTTCAGTATTGTAAGGTCTTGTTTCAGGGCTCGTTTCAGCATCTTGAAGTCTTGTTTCAATATGAATAGCCATGTGTTCGATAAAATCACTTTTATCATCAAATAAGTCCCCACATACATCACACAAAGATGGCTTCTCTATACTATGTATCCCTGCGTGTCTTTCTGAATCATTATCAAAATCTAATGACTCTGTACACATTTCACAGTTGCAGGGGACTTCCCCAGCGTGAGTCTTGACATGGTCAATTAAGTCCTTTTTATCCCTAAATAATCTTAAACAGATATCACACTTGTAAGGGAACTGTTTCATGGTGGTTAAGTCCATATTCATGGTGGTGGTTTAATGTTTTCAGGAACTTTGAAAAAAATAAATGTAGGTGTCTATGGTGATTAAATCAATTAGCAAGAAATGTAAGTTACCTGATGACACTCAGGATTTGTGTATATACATGGCAGCACATTATACAAGCAAGGTCCCTCTCATGACTATCCAACATCATTGATAAATGCTGCTACACAATTGATCTTGGGCTGTAAGCTGTTTTGTTCACTTTTTAAATATATCTTCAAGGGCTGATACCTGAAACAGAAAGTGCAGTACATAATGCTTCTGA
This sequence comes from Azorinus chamasolen, assembly GCA_963576725.1. NCBI lineage: Eukaryota > Metazoa > Mollusca > Bivalvia > Cardiida > Solecurtidae > Azorinus > Azorinus chamasolen. The sequence continues at coordinate 48,800,159 of OY755239.1, read as the reverse complement.
TCAGGGTCTCCTTTGTTTGCTTATGAAATAATATTCCAAAATTCCGGTTTTGTGTGTTCATATAAATTATAAATAAGTCTTGTGCAACACCAACACTCGTCTGATTTGCTGCTTGTCCAGCTAAATTAATAAAAAACAAGAGATGTCACAGTCACGTGACAAATGCCCCCAAAAATTATACCCTGTGACCTTGACCTTTGACCCATAGACCAGGGAGTTGACACATCGTTTTTGTGTGGTTAAAATTTGTGCCAGGTTCCTTTGAAATCCATTCACAGATAAACAAGTAATTGTACCCTGTGACCTTGATCTTTGACATATGGACCAGGGAGCTGAACGCGACACATCGTCTTTGTCTGGTGAACATCTGTGCCAAGTTATATTGAAATCCATTGACAGATAAAGATGTTACACACCGGACACGAAATTTGTGACAAAGTAATTGTACCCTGTGACCTTGACCTTTGACATATGGACCAGGGAGTTGAAAGCGACACATCATCTTTGTGTGGTGAACATTTGTGCCAAATCATATTGAAATTCATTGATACATAAAGAAGTTACAGACCGGACACAAAATTTGTGACAAAGTAATTGTACCCTGTGACCTTGACCTTTGACCCATGGACCTGGGAGTTGAACGCGACACATCGTCTTTGTGTGGTGAACATTTGTGGCAAGTTATATTGAAATCCAGTGATAGATGAAGAAGTTACAGACCGGAAACGAAATTTGTGACAAAGTAATTGTACCCTGTGACCTTGACCTTTGACCCATGGACCAGGGAGTTGAACGTGACACATCGTTTCTGTCTGGTGAACATTTGTGGCAAGTTATATTGCAATCCATTGATAGATGAAGAAGTTACAGACCGGACACAAATTTGTGACAAAGTAATTATACCCCGTGACCTTGACCTTTGACCTATGGACCTGGGAGTTGAACGCGACACAACGTCTTTGTGTGGTGAACATTTGTGGCAAGTTATATTGCAATCCATTGATAGATGAAGAAGTTACAGACCGGACACAAATTTGTGACAAAGTAATTGTACCCCGTGACCTTGACCTTTGACCCATGGACCTGGGAGTTGAACGCGACACAACGTCCTTGTGTGGTGAACATTTGTGGCAAGTTATATTTAAATCCATTGATAGATGAAGAAGTTACAGACCGGACACGAAATTTGTGACAAAGTAATTGTACCCTGTGACCTTGACCTTTGACCCATGGACCTGGGAGTTGAACGTGACACATCGTCTTTGTGTGGTGAACATTTGTGGCAAGTTATATTGAAATCCATTGATAGATGAAGAAGTTACAGACCGGACACGAAATTTGTGACAAAGTAATTGTACCCTGTGACCTTGACCTTTGACCCATGGACCTGGGAGTTGAACGCGACACATCGTCTTTGTGTGGTGAACATTTGTGGCAAGTTATATTGAAATCCATTGATAGATGAAGAAGTTACAGACCGGACACGAAATTTGTGACAAAGTAATTGTACCCTGTGACCTTGACCTTTGACCCATGGACCTGGGAGTTGAACGCGACACATCGTCTCTGTCTGGTGAACATTTGTGGCAAGTTATATTTAAATCCATTGATAGATGAAGAAGTTACAGACCGGACACGAATTCCGGACGGAAGGACAGACGGACAGACAGACGGACAGACGGACAATGCGATCACTATATGCCCGCCTTTGGGGGCATAAAAAGAGGGCCAAGATGGCCCTTAATCGCTCACCTGATTACCATAGATTTAAGATATTTGCTAGGTAGCCCATGGGTAGGCCCAATATTGACATTAGGAAATATATTTGAACAATGTTGATTAAGGGTGAAACGGTATGTTACGGTACACATGTACCGCGGTTTTTTCACTTACAGTTCGGTTTTCGGTATTAATTTCCGCTTTATGGTACGTACCGAAAATTTCGTAATGTCTAGGGACGAATCTGCCGTAATAATATAAAAGCCGTTCTCTGATTGGTTCATTCTATAAATAATATCCAATTAGGTTACGCGTTAAGTAAATTACTCATAGTTTACATACATTGCTTCTCCGGAGCTAAACGAAAGTGCATCTTTCAATTTGGGAACAGTTTGAAACTGTTCCCAAATTGAAAGATGCACTGACAAGCTACAGGTCGAAAGTTTGGAAGTCTTTTGGCTTTCGGGAAGGCCAGTCTGAGAGCAGAATGGCAACATGTAAGCGTTGTTTCGCGGACGTGCCGTATAAAGCAATGATCGCAAACTGACATGTAGAAATTACTGATGATAGACAAGTGAGTTATTGTTAATAATCCTTATTGTGCTGGGTATTATTATATATAGACAAGTGAGTTATTGTTAATAATCCTTATTGTGCTGGGTATTATTATATAATAGACTTAAACTCTGCTTTGAGATTTTCAGCTATAGTCCATTGAATGTGACAACTGCTCTGGGTTTACACTGTTTGCAATGTACTTTGGTTGGAAATCTTATAGTGAGGTTCAATTTCAATTATAATCCTAAATGTCACAGTGTTTAAACTTGTATAATATTTTTAGACAAACAGTGCAGCCCAAGATTAGAAAACTTCTATCAGTGATATCTAATCATATCTACACTGTTTTCAATGCTTTGTTTACTTGTTTCCAGCACAGTGTTGGTTATTTTAAAGTTCCAGTTGAAGAGATTATTAGATAGCGATATTTTCCATAGAAGGATACTTGTATTTTAAGAACTATATGTCTATAACATGGTGTTCAGTATTACATTATTTTAAGTGTATTTCCCTTAAATACTTGACTGTTTATAATTTAAAGAGATTAATCATCATCACTGCTAGCTGTGGCAGTTACTGATTCTAGTCAAAAAGAAGTTAATTCAAAAGGCATTTTTAGGTAAGCTTCAACATTATGTTTACACATTAAAAAAATTTGTACAGAAAATGTACCGAACCATGGCTCATATACCTTGTACCGAACCGAACCGTAGGGGTAGTGTACCGTTTCACCCTTAATGTTGATAGTGGACCATGAGCAGTGTTCTACAGAACAAGATTTTCAAAGATTTAGAATATTGACTTTATCAAGACAATGATTCTGACCAATGAAGATTGGGCTAAAAATTTGCCCTCTAGAATATGTTTTCTAAGATTTGACCTAGTGACTTACTTTTTATTCCCACCCCACCACTAGAGTGTTCACAAGGTTTTTCTACTGTTTGACCTAGTGACCTAGTTTTTAACACCACTTGACCCACTTTCGAACTTGTCCGAGATTTTATCAAGACATTCGTTCTGACCAAGTTTCATGAAGATTGGACTAAAATTGTGACCACTAGAGTGTTCACAAGGTTTTGCTACTGTTTGACCTAGTGACCTAGTTTTTCACTCCAAGTAACCCACTTTTCAAACTCCTCCAAGATTTTATCAAGACAATCATTCTGACCAAGTTTCATGAAAATTGGGCTAAAAATATGACCTCTAGAGGGTTCACAAGGTTTTCCTATTATTTGACCTAGTGACCTAGTTTTTAACCCAACTTGACCCACTTTCGAACTCGTCCGAGATTTTATCAAGACATTCATTCTGACCCAGTTTCATGAAGATTGGACTAAAATTGTGACCACTAGAGTGTTCACAAGCAAATTGTTGACGCCGGACATTCAAGTCTCCCTAAAATGAAAACAATAAGGACCATAACGCCAAAATTTTGAAATCACAAGTTATGATTCTTATGCAGGGGCCTTTCCCTCAATGAGATCTACTAAGCTATGAAGTTTCATGTCAATACCTCTTATACTTTTCGAGTAATGAGCTACAATGAAGTTTTTGCATGCCTCCGCCGACAACAATGCCTACAACCTTTGCAGCAAAAAGGAAACTCAGAGGATTCGTTGTTGGGCAATGTTTTTGATCTGTAAAGATCGAATGTTGTCAGAAATGTTAACAAAGAGCTGTGCGTGGGACAGCGCGTTCCCCTTTTTTTAGTGCTGGATAGTGTAGTGGAAGTCTAAGTCGGAAAGAGGAGATAACTATAGCAAAATTAATTTTAGGGTTACCTGCCCTTGTGAAATGGGATCCCCTTGTAATAGATAACATGCATACCAAATTTGAACAAAATATCTTGGGATAGTGTCTGAGACATGGACCTTACCATGATAAAACTTAACCAACAATGAAAATCCTAAGTCGAAAAAGAGGCATAACTATGGTAAAAATTAATTTTAGGGTTACCTGCCCTTGTGAATTTGGTTCCCCTTCTGATAGTAAACATGCATACCAAATTTTAACCAACTATCTTTGATGGTTTCTGAGAAATGGACCTTAACAAAAGGCTAACCAACGCCGTTGCTGAGGCAGACGGTTGTACCCCTGTGGAATTCTCTACCAGCTACACTAGCTGAGACTGACCCGACTTGGTATCCTTCAAGCAGGAGCTCTCCAAGTTACATTTTATCTTTCCAAGTTATCTCTCCAAGTTATCTTTCTACATTTTGTACACAAGGGCCGTAGCAACTGTAAATAAGTCACCCTTTGCCACCACGGTAGCCAGACACTGTCAGAAATGCAGTTGCTAGAACTTTTGGTTCCTTCTACTCTTTGAACTAGCTACTTTCTATCTATTCATTTTTCCTTTTCTTTTCTTCTGCAAAAGCAGCACACCCGAAACATAATGGTCTATTTAGACAGTTTCGTACCATGCAGATGTAGACGTTTGACCAATTTAGGGATGGTTTGAGAAAGGGACTTGTGCAAGTTTTTACTGAACCCCTCCTACCACTAAGACAGTCCAATGGTTGTGTCTTGAAAACAATGATAGGATACAAATATGATTGCCCTTGTATTACTGTAGGCACAGGGGGCCAAGCTGCAATCGTTGTTGAGACTTCTCGTTCGAGTAAGCGAAATCAGCTTATTTTGTAGGAATTTCATTGGCTACGGCTTAGTCGTAATATATCAAAAGTTATATTATTTTAAAAGTACAATGTCCATCATGGACTCCATGCTTCACGGTCGTTACCAAACATTAGTGGTTATTCCATCTTGGCTCTCCGAAACCGGGCGATATTTCGAACCAGTCGAGAAATCGGCGAATTGGGAGTTAGGACCCTTGTATACAATTTCACGGCGAATTGGGAGTTAGGAGCCTTGTATACAATGTAACACTAAATGATAAAACGACCTAATCAATTATTTTTTTTGGACTTTTTAGACCATCTAGACACACGAATATGCCCCCCTGTGACTGTAGGCCAGATATTGCAAAAATTATTTTTAAATATAATATATATAATATTTTTTAATTGAATTGAAGTAAACTTGATAAAAAGTAGTGTTTACTTGATTGTTTAACGGAGTCAAAACTGGTCACTCTAGGACACTTAGCGGTCAAAGAATTAATGAAAATTGTCTTTAGGCGATATGTTTAGGGCCGAGTTGACTATAAATCAAAGTCGGCATTGATTACGTCGTAATAGTCCTGATGCATCTATCGCACCTCAGAATAAAGACATTCTTAGTTCAAGTAATGACTATAAGTAATCGCTATCAATAATGAACTTACCTGAATTTACTGAATGTCTTTGTATTTCAGATTCCAGGCTCGGGCTTTATGGTATAGCTTGGGTCGAGTTCGAGAAGCCAACTCTAAACCTTTGGAGTTGAGCAGCGTGGATTCCTCGTGAATAGTCATATCTACCCTCGCACGGCCACTCACAATAAATAAATCAGAAAATTCGATAGAGTCTGTAACAGATACGCCAAGCGATAAAATTCTTTTCCAAGTAATATGTAAATGCAGTATTTATCCCTTTAGATATATTTATTTGAATGTTCATGTGAGAAATATAGTGATAGATCTACGATCTTGAGTAATAATTTTATATCCGCACACATTCAAAATGACATGTATACTAACTGTTAACCGTTTCCTCCATGAAAACTGCGCTTTTCATGTCTTTGCAAACAGAGTAGACTCAGACCAGACGGCTATTTTCGGAACCTTCTGATCAGGGTCTGTTCTGTTGGCATATAAAATTGTAATAGCGATCAGCATTAAGTTTCTACCTATATATAAGGTGAATGTGAAGTTTAAGGTCTGGAATCTATATACACATTCTACCTATTAGGTGAATGTGAAGTTTAAGGTCTGGAATCTATATACACATTCTACCTATTAGGTGAATGTGAAGTTTAAGGTCTGGAATCTATATACACATTCTACCTATAAGGTGAATGTGAAGTTTAAAGTCTAGAATCTATATACACATATTCTACCTATAAGGTGAATGTGAAGTTTAAGGTCTGGAATCTATAGATATACACATTCTACCTATAAGGTGAATGTGAAGTTTAAGGTCTGGAATCTATATACACATTTTACCTATAAGGTGCAATGAGTGTGAAGTTTAAAGTCTGGAATCTATATACACATTCTACCTATAAGGTGAATGTGAAGTTTAAGGTCTGAAATCTATATACACATTCTACCTATAAGGTGAATGTGAAGTTTAAGGTCTGGAATCTATATACTCATATTATCCCGACTTTCAATTACATTAGACGCCCAAGGCAGCCATGACACATTGCATGGCTAGCCTACTATCTCATTTGCAGTATAGATAGATAGATAGATAGATAGATAGATAGATAGATAGATAGATAGATAGATATATTTATACCAGAGACATGTATGCATGCATATGTCTCTGTTTCTACCCGGGTGGAGAAGGCCACGTACCTTTTCAGTTTCTACCAAAACATCCCTTGTACAGATCTAAATCTACATATTAATATTCATGGTGTTATTATTTCTTACATGAGTAAAGGGTTAGAATTACGATGATATCTGATATATATTAATTTGTACATGTAATAATGCTCATTTTAGCTTGCGTATTTATACTGTTCACGGCGACTTTTTCATTAAACTCCGATTGATAACTCTAGTATACGGACTAACTCATTGTGAACTCATCCCAGGTTATCGATCGTCAGTGAAAGGCTACAAATCGTAACTTCTCGGATACTTTAGGCAAACATCGTTAGCAGAAATGTCCGAATGTTCCGATTGGTAATGCGGGTATGTTGCAATATAACTTTTTGAAACAAAATTTGTCTGTCTTGCACCAATATTCTTTTTAGTTCTACATTTTGTTTTTGGGAACAGGTTTTACATTGGCACCATTATTCAACAAAGAAGTGGTAAACCTGAAAGCCAATTAAATATTAAATTATTACTTGTATAAGGGAGTCAACTGATATTAGCACACGAGCTTGAATATGAGTTGCCTCCCTTATACCAGTCCACGCTGTACTTAGTCAATGAACGACGAACTGCATAAAAATAATATACCCATCGGAACACATCGGAGATTTCTACGAATCGCCCCGGTCTGCCAATAATACTCTTAACATTGCATTACTACCGTTTCAAATCTGGATCTGGTGCAGTTTTGACGAACCCCGAATCGATCAAGCTTTTGATGAAGTACAGTAAAACCCCGCTAATGTGACCACCTAAAAGAGGTGTAATTCTGGGTGCTAGATGCAGGTGGTAGCTTAATGCAGGACAAAAGTAATGCAGAAAGCTCCTCTAGGAGCTTTCTGCATTACTTTTGTCCTGTATTAAGCAACCACCTGCTTATAAAGACATCCATGTTTATTCATTAAGTGGTCGCATTAGGGAGACTCTGCTGTAACTCCCATTTTTTTTTCAAGAACTAGCATCTGAAGTTGCCCTATCTTATCTTTGGTCTAAATTTATGTGTCCTTAAACACTGGCAGTGTTCCAGATGACTAGAAATTAGCCCACATTTCACCCATTTACAAAAAAGAATGCAAGGAAAACCCAGAAAACTACAGACCTGTCTCTCTCATCGGCGCGAGAGCATAAGCTTTCGCGTCTATATGTAACGCATTAGGTTGAATTTCACTGGTAGGAGGGCTGATTTATCAAGACTTGTCTGCATTTGTAGCAAACTTCTCGAGCAGATAGTGGACATGCTGACAGAAACACCACCCTCTATCCTCTTCAACATGGGGTTCATCGCTCAATGTCCTGTGAGTCCCAGCTTATAGAATTCTAAGATGATGTCAGCGCTAATCTAGACCAAGGAAAACAGACTGATGTACTAATAATGGATTTTTCAAAAGCTTTCGATAAGGTTAATCACTCTCTTCGAGCTGTCACAAACTTAAATACTATGGCATCGATCAGTGATATGGTCACCACTTCGATCGAACATTTTCTTACAGAAAGAAAACAGGCTGTTATTGTAGAATGTGAACAATCTGGCTATAGGTCAACGTCAAGTTCGGTGTACCACAGGGTTTTGTATTAGGACCATCACTCTTTTTATTCTACATAAATGGCACCCCTTTTGGTCTTAACTCCACTGTCCGCCTGTTCGCTGATGATACCAGTGCATATTTAACCATTAAACGCCCACTGGTTGATGTCTTCCAACTTCAACAAGGAACTAGACAAGCTATCAATATGGGAAAATTCATGAGAAATGTCATTCCACCCAGATAAAGGCAATGTCCTTTCCATCACAAATAATAAAAAACCTCACCCGCACCATTACACTCTTCATGGCAAAACCTTCAGCATATTGACAAAGCGAAAGGCCCAGGTGTCACCTAACAGTCAAACTTAAAATGGGGCAGTCACATTGCCATCATCTGTAGTGAAGCAAACTCCACCCTTGACTTTTTACGGAGAAACCTTAACCATTCGCTTGCTATTCACGTCAATATACCTACCTGTAAATAGTGAAGACCCAGATGAGACAGCTCCTACGAGCTGTCTCATCAGGGTCTGCATTATTTACAATTTAGTGCACTCCACAGCAGTGATTGCACAGAGAAATAATTGTAGACAGTGAAAATATATGTAATTATACAACAGGGCATGGGCAAAGGGGAAATGTATTTTAAAATTCAGCAAGAAAAGGGTTAAAATCAGCTCCAGTTCAATCAAAGAAATGGCTCATATAAGAACCTCGTTAGGCCAACACTGGAATATGCCCGCTCTTCTTGGGACCCTCATATAAAGACCGACATTGACAAGATTAACACTTCGCTTGTTGAATTTTAAAATACATTTCTCCGTCTTTACCCACACCCTGTTGTATAATTACATATATCTTCACTGTGTACAAGTATTTCGCTGTGAAATCAGTGCTGTGGAGTGCACTTGTTGCACAATCATCTTCTTGTAAATGGTGCAGACCCAGATGAGACAGCTCCTGCAGGAGCTGTCTCATCTGGGTCTTCACTATTTACAGGTAGGTATATTGACGTAAACAGCAAGCGAAGGGTTAAGATGGTCCAGAAGAGGACAGCCAGGTTTATCACCAACAAATTTTGAAACACACCCAGCGTTGGTGATATGTTAGGCCACATGGACTGGCAGTCACTGGAAACCAGGAGACGTAACACACGACTCCATAAGATACTCCATAATGAAATTAACATTAGAAAATACATATTCATCCATCCAAAACGCCACAAAATAATGCATGATCATCCAAACACCTTCCAGACTCTCTCATGCAAAACACAGACCAGGAAATATTCTTTCTTCCCCAGAACTATTGTAGACTGGACTTCTCTACCATCTGATATTACATCAAGCCACTCAGTAGCTGCCTTCTAATCCTTAATCTGTTATCTTTATTAACCCTTTCCTCCATAAATATGTAAAAGTTACTTTTTGAAACCATTGTGACCAATAGAGCATTTGCTCCAAAGGAGCAAATGCTCTATTTATCACAATGGTTTCAGAACTACACAATTCTAAAATTTTCCTTTTCTCTAGTAAATGCTCCTTTTTGGTATATTCATTCAAAGAGGTTGGATCTAAAAATAGCATATGAGGGAATTGTTTTGTTCTGCATTCTCTTTCGCATAACACCCACACCTGTGACATAATATTCAACTTGCTGGAGGTGGCCAGTGTTATTTAGATGTAGATGTAGAGATCGCGTGTCAAAGAGCTTGGAACCCGATTATTCGCCGAGTTACTCGATGTATTGCCAGGCCCTGGGGTTATATATTTTTTTGCGTGAATTAGAGATCACTCTCAAGCATCTGACCAATTAGATACTTGAGAATGAACTCAGACTCAGAATATTTATATCTTTGGACTCTGGATTCCAGCTGTTTGTAAATACCGAGTTAGATCACGTAAAGTGAGATGAAAGGCAGGAGGCAACAGGCAGTATATACAAGCAGACATGCACCCATTTTTGGTTTAGAGAATACATGGATGCTCAGACCAAAGTGGCAATATGTACTATGCCCGCTCGGTGTAGATGTAAGGCGGTCGTTATTGAACCATTTCCTCCATAAGTTTTTTTTGTAAAGGCCACTTTTTGAAACCGTTGTGATAGATAGAGCATTTGCTCCACAGGAGCAAATGCCCTCTCTATCACAATGGTTTCAAAACTAGACAGTTCTAAAACTTTCCTTTTCACTAGTTAATGCTCCTTTTCGGTAGATTTATTCAAATAGGTTGGGTCTAAAAATGGTCTATGGGGGAATGGGTTAATTCTTCTCACCATCAGGTAGGAATTCCAGCGTCATGCAAATTGACTCATTACTTGTTCCATATTCATGTAAAAATCATGACATGATGGATATTTATTAGCTGAAATTTTCAATTAAAATTTTTCAAGGGAATATTTTCTTTGACAAACTTGTAAAATCAGGTACATATCGTGTCATAAGCTAACCTAAGCAGATCCTGATAAACAAGAGCCGTCTGATTAATTTGGGTCTACTCTGCGAATTCATGAAAAAGCATATGTATGAAGGAAAGGTTTAACAATGAAGAAAATATTCCAAAAAGGGAATTAATATAATACTTAAATACTTGAATTGCTCTGATCTAATATTTCGACCACTAAGGGCCTTTTTCAAAGATTATCATGTCAAAATACACGTCACATTTTTGTTACATGCATTCAGCAATAAAATAATTATTCTCTTTGATTTTATGGCTGAATGCATGTAACAAAAATGTGACGTGTATTTTGACATGATAATCTTTGAAAAAGGCCCTTAGTGGTCGAAATATTAGATCAGAGCAATTCAAGTATTTAAGGAAAGGTTTAAGACGACAGTTGAGATACTAGGAGGGACCACTAATCCCTTTATAATATATCTTCTTGGTGTGTTAATCCTTTTCCTCGTCAATATTCATGTCAGAAATAATGACATGATGAGTATTTATTAGCTGAAGTTTTGTAATGTAAACTTTTTAAAGGATATCTGGGTATACCCTGTTTGCAAATGCATGAAAAGGCGTTTATATGAGGGAAAGGGTTTACCCAGAGATTTGTATTTGTGGATTCGGCTGATTTCAGATTAACCCATTGCCTCATATTGACGACTTTTGACGACTCTGTAAAACTCACTTTGTGAAACCATTGTGATAGATAGAGCATTTGCTCCTATATGAGCAAATGCTCTATTTATCACAATGGTTTCAAACTACAAAATTCTAAAAAAGTCATTTTCTCTTATTAATGTTCCTTTTCGGTAGATAAATTCAAACATATCCTATCTAAAATAGCCTTTGAGGTAATCGGTTAAAAGTGAACATGTACCGTGTGTATATTCATTGTATATTTTTTTCAGGTCCACATTGATGTTGATCAGTCTGTATATTGTAAAACGTTTCTACAACAGTCACTGCATGTATATTACTTTCGATGTACATGCATGTACATTGATCATTTACTCAATAAATACGCCTTTTCACGCACTTGCAAACAGAGTAGACCCATGCAGTTCAGATGGCTCTTGTAGGAGCCGTCTGATCAAAGTCTGCTGTGTTTGCTCACGGAGTTACCGATATATTTATCTGATACTACAGTTTTTACCAAAGCCAAAACGTTTATTGCAACTTCCAAGTATAAACATTAATCTAATTAATACTCGTGTAATTTTTACATTAATATTCATGGAGCAGAGGGTTAAGCATTGGAAATGCTCTACTCTTTGACCTCATGCCTATTTATGTCGTGGTTTTATCGTGGTATATTGTAGTCCAGCCCTAACCGTTCCTGAAAATAACCCAGTTACCTCATAAGCTATTTTTAGATCCAACATCTCAGAGCTAGTTTTAGACACAGATGCCAGGCGCGTGACCATTTCATAAATACTACTAGACACACATCTTCAAATTATACGTTTAGACATCATACTTTAACAGAAAATAAACGTTTGAAAAAAACCGTGTAGTATAATTCTTTGTATTATACTACACGAAATAAAACAAAACCTTTTTTTTCTGCTGTCAAAGTATGATGTCTTAACGTGTTTGAAGATGTTTATTAGTAGTATCCATGAAACTGTCACGTGCCTGGCACCTGTGGTTTTAGACCCAATCTCTTTGAATAAATATACTGAAAAGTGGAGTTTACAAACCAAAAGGAAATATTTAGAATTCTATAGTTTTGAAACCATTGTGATAAATAGAGCATTTGCTCCATGCTCTGTTTATCACCATGGTTTCAAAAAGTGATTTTGACTGAGGCGTCAAAAGGCGTCCATATGGGATACTCCATTATAACAAAATAACGCCACAATCAGCCTTACTCGTGCAAAACTACAAATGAAACTGTGCACTTGGAGTTAACGATGTTTTCAGGCATCTCTTTGTGTCAAGACGCACAGCTTCATTAAATATTGATGTGTTTGAAATTCTCTTGTGAATCAAAACATCCATTCTCGACCGCATTGAATGGGCGTAATGTCAGATGATGTTATTTGCAATAGCACTCCATTATGGACAAGGACAAATTATAAGACCACGGATATCATTTATGGCAATATGTTTTCTTGTCGTCCACCCAAAAATGTTCAAAATGTGCTCGATTGAATTCATGTCTGATTAACAAGCCGTTCATTGTAATACATACCGCCCATGCAAACGCTTTTTCATGCCTTTGCAAACACAGTAGACCCATAATTATGAGAGGGTTCCTGTAGGAGCCACCTGATCAGGGTCTGCTGCTATTGTCTTTTTACCAAAACCAAAACTCCTATGTACATATTCAGGTAACAAATATTCCCGATGTCATTATTTCTTACACGAATATTCAGTATGGAAGAGGCTAATATTTCCCCCACTTCAGTGCTTTATGCATTTGCCAAGACTCGTGCCCAAGTTTGTTTTTGCATTAACACTAAAGTCCAGATAAGATGCGTAAAGTTAAACATTTTTAACCCTTTCGCTGCCAATGCCAGATCTGTGATTACCTATGCAAACAGTTTGGATCCAGATGAGACGCCGAGTAACTCGGCGACTCATCAGGATCCAAACTGTTTGTTACTATGTTTTTGAAACAAAAATGAAGAAATTGAAAAAAAATGAAAAATTGTAGCAGACGACAAAGTTAGCAGACGACAGAGTTTGGCAGCGAAAGGGTTAAGAATAACTCATTTATTTCTCCACCAAACCCTATACTGTGACCACTCTTTAGAATAGTCTAGCTCTTCGAGACTATTCTAAAGAGTGGTGACATTGTAGGGTTTGGTGGAGAAATGACGATTTTAGTAATTTGAGTACGCACCGTTATCTGTAGCTCTGAGTCACCTAGGGTTTTTTCCTGTTGATTTGAATGTCTGTATTTGTCCACATGATAATAAACAATAAAGGTGTATTCTGTTCTGTTCTAACAACCAATTACTCTCAGCGTATGATTGTCTTACAACAAAATCAAAGAAGAGAGTCATGGATAAGATGTATAATTTAAACCGTTTTCAAGAATTGCTTCTTTATTTTCTTCACTAGACTCTATATTGCGAATAGACGATTCTAAATAGTAGTCACAACATAGGTTTTGGCGGAGAATTATTATTTTAGTATTTGTATACGCACATTTATGTTTGGCCCTGGATTGTATCCAAACTTAAAAGACGAGGATTGATTTGGAATTGCTTTCAAGAGAACGCCCGTGTGTTATGTTAACTTTATTAAATATATCCATACATTTAAGTATATGTAAAAATGTTGAATAGTTCATTGTAGTTGATGGGTATATGTGCAGCCATTTTTCATGGCATTTGTCTAGTTAAGATTTAGATAAATCAAAACAAACTTGAACAAACAAACTAACAAACAAACAATCGCGCACTTGCCCTCATGTCTTTCTGAGTCAAATCTTATGTTATACAGTAAAGCCTGTCTTTACCCTTCCCAGTTGAATATTCATGTTTTAAATAATAGGATAATGAATACTTATTATCTGATCTTTATGTAATGTCATATGTACATATGAATTTTTGGTATCGGTAGAAACAGTAGTCAGATTTGTTATAATTTCATAAGCAAACAGGGCAGATCCTTATTAGACGGCTCCTATAGAAGCTGTCTGATCTAGGTCTACTCTGTTTGAAAAGACATGTACTCTCAACTGCAGAAATGTACCATGAACTACAGAAATGTACGTTCAGCTACAGAAATGTACACCCACTACAGAAATATACACCCAACAACAAACATATACACTCATCTACAGAAATATACACCCACCTTACAGAAATATACATGCATTTACAGACATGTACTATCAACAACCTAAATGTTCTTCCAACTACAGAACTGTACACCAACTACAGAAATATACACCAACAACAAACATATGCACTCATACAGAAATATACACTCAACTTACAGACATATACATGCATTTACAGAAATGTACTGTCAACTACAGAATGTACTCTCCACTACAAAAATGTTCTGTCAACTACAGAAATGCACATGCAACTACAGACATGTACTATCAACTACTTATAAATGTTCTGCCAACTACAGAAATGTACTCTTAACTACGGGTATGCACTCTCAACTACAAAAAATATACTCTCAACTACAGGCATTTACTCTCAACTACAAAAATGTACTCCTAGCTACAGACACGTACTCTCAACTACAGACATATATTCTCAACTGCAAAAATATACTATCAACTACGGAAATGTACACTCAATTATAAAATGTACCATCAACTACAGACATGTAATCTCAACTCCAAAGATGTACTCTCAACTACATAATGTACTCTCAACCACAGACATGTGTTCTCACCTACAGTAATGTACTAACAACTAAATAAATTTATTTTCAACTACAGACACGCACTCTCCGCTACAGAAGTGTACCATCAATTACATACATATAACATAACTACAAAAATGTATTCTCAACTACATACATGTTCTCTCTACTACAGACATGTAATCTCGACTGCAGACATATACTCTCAACTACAGATATGTACATGTACTTCCAACTATACTATAGAAATATACTCTCAAAACACATAATTATGTGCTCTCAAACACAGGTATTTACTCTACAGACATGTACTCTCAACCATACACACCTGTGCTTAACTACAGACATGTACTCTCACCTATAGAGACGTACTCTCAACTATGGATATATATTCTCAAAAACAGACATACACTCTCAACCAGACGTGTACTTTCAGCTACAGGTATATACTTTCGAATACTTTCAAGTACAGAAATGTACTCTCAACTTCAGAAATGTAGACGCAACTACAGAAATGTACATACAACGATGGAATTGTACTCTTAGCTACAGAAATGTACCCTCAACTACAAATCTATGCTCTAAACACTTACATTATACTCTAAACTACACAACGTACATTGTACTCTCAACTACAGGAGTGTACACTCAACTACAGACACACACTCTCCACTACAGAAATCTCTCAACTACAGAAATATACTTTCAATAACAGAAATGTAGAAATGTACACTCATTTATAGACATATACTCTCAGCTGCAGAAATGTACTACAGATATGTGCTGTCAGTAACAAAACTACTATCAACTACAGAAATATACTCTCAACTACAGACATGTACTTTAAACTACCGAAATGCATTCTTTACCACTGAAATGTACTTTCAGCTACGAGAAATGTACTCTCGATTACAAAAATGTACTTTCAATTACAGAAACGTGTACCCATCTACAGACATGTACTATGAAGTACAGACGTGTATTTTTAATTACAGACATGTACTGTCAGTTACAGAACTCTCAACTACAGAAATGTAATCTCCACAACAGCAATGCACTCTCAACTACAGAAATGTACGCTCAACTACAGAAATATACACGTAACTACAGAATACAGATATGTACTCTCAACTACAGAAATGTTCTCTCAACTACATAATTGTATTTTCAACTACAGAAATGTACTCCGGAAATGTACACGTAGCTACAAAAATATATTCTCAACCACAGATCGCTGAGAAAATCTGAATTGATATCTGTATGTAATATTGGAGCCCGTTTGACATTGAAGTCTGAACCTGTCAATATCAAACGTCAACAACAAAAATGTACGCTCAACTACAGAAATCTACTCTCAATTACAAAAATGTACGCTCAACTACTGGAATGTACTCTCAACTACAGAAATGTACACTAACTACAGAAATGTACTTTCAACTTGTCTCTACTACAGAAATGTATTATCAACCACGGAAATGTACACGTAACTACAGAAATGTACTCTCAACTACAGAAATATACTCTCAATTACAGAAATATACTCTCAACTACAGAAATGTACTCTCAACTACAGAAATGTACTCTCAACTATACACAGCTCGTCGAGAAAATCGGAATTGATATCTAAAATATTGAAGCCCGTCTGACCTTGACGTCTGAACTTGTCAGATATCAAATGTCATTAACTATTTTGCTGCCAAATATTTACGTCCGCAATATTTGTCGTGTGCTACAATTTTCGTACTTTTAACCCTTTCACCGCCACAGTCGAGTAAATCCACCACGACAAATAGTGCAGTCGCAGATCAGACGCCGCCTTTTCAAGGCGGCGTCTGATCAGGGACTTCACTATTTGTCTCAATCTCCAGTTCTATATATGTGCTTTATTCCTTTGAAATTTGCATTTATTTATCTCATTTCCTTATTTTACTGTATGATTTAACAAAGTTGGATTGCAGACGACAATTAGAAATTTGGCGCCGAAAGGGTTAATTGTTTGTCCTTTTCTTTCATAAACTTTACCACGGCAGCAAACAGTTTGGACTATGACAAGACAAGTTACTCAGCGTCTCATCTGGAAACAAACTGTTTGTATAAATTATCACAGATACCACACTGGCAGCGAAAGAGTTAATTAACGAACAAATTAGAAAACCGTTGGCGATATACAGTTTGGGAAGTGGACAAATTAATTTTATTCGGCGGCTATAGCGGGAACAAAAAATATTACATAAATACTTGAATAGCTCTGATCTAATATTTCGACCACTATACTACGGGCTTTTTTCAAAGCTTATCATGTCAAAATACCCGTCGCACTTTTGTTACATTTATTCACCATAAAATCAAAGAGAATAATCAGGATGAAAAAGGCCCGTAGTGGTCGAAATATTAGATCAGAGCTATTCAAGTATTTATGTATTATAAATTCCCTTTTCGGAATATTTTCGTCATTGTGAATTTTTTTTACAGTTATGGAATGACTTTGGGTTGGACATGAGTAAATATTTCATATTTCATACTCTCCTATAAAGGCCATTCAAGCAAGTCCCTGTAAATTGCATTCACTTTTTGAATAACGTGTTTTCTCTCTCCACACAAATGAGTTATCGTATTGGTTAAAAAAATCACATGCTTCACCTGGCGTTTTCTGTAATTTCTTTACAAAGCTATAATCAGCGTCAAACACTTTGGATCATGAGGAGACGCACCGTTTAACCCTTCGCTTGCTATTCACGGCAATATACGTACCTGTAAATAGTGAAGACCCAGATGAGACAGCTCCTGCAGGAGCTGTCTCATCAGGGTCTGCACTATTTACAAGTTGATTGTGCAACCAATGCACTCCGCAGCAGTGATTGCACAGCGATATACTTGTACACAGTGAAGATATATGTAATTATACAACAGGGCATGGGTAAAGAAGGAGAAATGTGTTTTAAAATTCAGCAAGCGAAGGGTTAAGTTAAACTGCACACTGCTTATATTATTATGCATTGTGTTAGTTTATGCATACGCTTGCTTATATTATTACATGTGTATGCATTGTGTTAGTTTATGCATACGCCTGCTTATATTATTACATGTGTATGCATTGTTTTAGTTTAACTGCATATGCCCGCTGATATTATTAAACATCTTACCTAAATTTGTACAGTACGCCTTTCCTTAATGAATATAAATTTTATACGTAAATTGGTCACTTAATGAATGTTCTTAAAATTAATCTTTATACTGTAAACTTTTCAAAGGATTGGTTTTGCTTTAACAAAAACTGTAGGATCAGATATATACAGTAGACTCCCTCTATTGGGACCACTTCATGAATAAACATGGGCCTCTTTACAGGCATGTGGTTGCTTAATGCAGGACACAAGTAATACAGAAAGCTCCTCTAGGAACTTTCTGCATTACTTTTTGTCCTGCATTAAGCTACCATCTGCCTATAACACCCAGAATTATACCTCTTATAGGTGGTCGCATTAGCGAGGTTTTACTGTATATAATAAAACAGAAGTCAGACACGAGATACAGTAGAACCCCTCTAATGCGACCACTTAATGAATAAACATACCTGTCTTTATAAGCAGGTGGTTGCTTAATGCAGGACAAACGTAATGCAGAAAGCTCCTCGAGGAGCTTTCTTGCATTACTTTTGTCCTGCATTAGGCTACCACCTGAATCTAGCACCCAAAAGTATATCTCTTTTAGGTGGTCGCATTAGCGGGATTTTACTGTACTACACGAAAGTCCATAGCAACTATATAATTCAGAGCAGATCTTGATCAGACGGCTGCTGTAGGGGTCGTTTGATAAGGGCCTTCTCTGCTTGAGTAAGCCTGTATACGAGGGAACGGGTTATATATATCACATTATGGAGGATAAACGATGGAAGTAATGTCCTGAAACTCTTAATTCAATCACCCGATCGAAGTCTGTATAATAACTCCATCTTTCAAATTATACACCAGCATTCGTCTATTCTGATTAGCGTTTCGGAAGGTGAGTGCTTCTATTATGGTATGTAATAGACACACACAATATTAACAGCGTAATAGATAACGGAGCGTACTCAAATACTAAAATCGTCATTTCTCCACCAAACCCTATATGGTGTGACCACTCTTTAGAATCGTCTCTTCGAGACGATTCTAAAGAGTGATCACAACATAGGGTTTGGTGGAGAAATAAAGACGTTATACTTGAAAATGTTTTAATTTACGTATATTATCTGGAGCTCTGCAATAAGGGAATATTTGACCCATATATTACAGGAGACAACGCCATATATCACGCATTCACCATCAAGACAATATTTCTCATAACAAACAGGCTTATTAGACCTTTTTACTCTACTGAAAATGAACAGAACGTCAGATTGACCGTTACTCTGTCTGCGAAATAGACCAGAGTCATTAATCAAAAAGGATCCACGAGCAATTTAATCATTGGCTCCATAAACACGCATATCTACGCTATTGCAAACAGAGTAGACTCAGATCAGACTCCTCCTATAAAAGCCGTCTGATCAGGATCTGCTCTGTTTGAATATACATGTAGATATATTTCTATAGTTTCTGCCATGGCCAAATGTTCCTGTGTCCATGTGCTATTATAACAATTGATCTAATTAAAATTCACAATGTCACTATTTCCTACATGAATATTCATGGAGTAAGGGTTAACACATTCAATTACAAATATGTACGTTCATCATCAAAGTGGGCTTTTCTTCAATTTCTTTTCAAATCCATAACAGAGGTCCAGTTAAGATGCGTAAATAAAAAATAACTTCTTTATTTCTCCACCAAACCCTATGTCGTGACCGCTCTTTAGAATCGTTTCGAAGAGACGATTGTAAAGAGTGGTCACAGCATAGGTTTGGGTTGAGAAATGACGATTTTAGTATTTGAGTACACACCTTTATCTGTAGCTCTGCCATAACCAATGGGCCACACCGTCTTGGATCCAAACAGTTTTCAAATGCTGTCACTAGTTCACCTATGATGTCTAAACACTAAACACTTTAACCCATAGAAACACTTTCGCTGTCAACTTTTGTCGTCTTCAAACTTTGTCATCTGCTACAATTTTCAGTCTTTTTTATTTTTCTTTATGTTTGTTTCTATAAAAAGATACACTTACAAACAGTTTACATCCTGATCAGACGCCGAGTTACTCGGGGTCTCATCTGGATCAAAACTGGTCGCATAGGTAAACATAGATGCGACTGTGGCAGCGAGCGTTTAACCTTTGCCAACTTATACTTAAGACGTATAATAGATCTGACTTCTCAGTCTCTGCTTTGGCCTAAAACTACCGTACAGCAAAACCTCTCTAAACCGGACGTTAAATTTATTATAAATATTAGTCTTGGAGACAGCTTAATACAGGGTGAAAATCATGCAGAAATCTCATCTAGGAGCTTTCTGCACGACTTGCACCCTGCATTACGCAGCCACCTTCCTAAAAGTATCTAATTGTTTCTCTACTAGAATTCCGTTTTTAGGAGCTTTCTGCATGACTTTCATCCTGCATTGAGCTGCCACCTGTCTCGAAGAACGATATCTATACTAAATTAACCGCCCGGTTTAGAGAGATTTGACTGTACTACATGTACATATTATACTTATAATTCTTTTAACCTTATTGAACCGAGAATATAACACATTTGCAAACACTGTTTGTCATTAAAAAAGAGTTTTGTTAGTGATGAAGTTTAATACAACTTTTTGTTTAATTAATATACCGAAAGGGAGGAGGAGCCAGTTGTAATTATCCAGCTGATTGAGGATTAAAAGGCACACACTGGACACAATTAACAGAATGCGAGCGTGGCATTTAATCTACAGTAAAACCTCTCTATAACAGCCACTAAATTACATCAATTATTTTGTGCAGTAGGCTCCTTAAAGCAAGGTGACAGTAAAACAGAATACTCCTATAGGAGCGTTCTGTTTTACTTTCACCTTGCTTTAAGCAGTCTCCTATAGGAGCGTTCTGTTTTACTTTCACATTGTTTTAAGCAGCCACCTGCGCTAAATACCAACTAATTAACACAAATTAGTGGCCGTTATAGAGAGGTTTTACTGTAGTTATTACAATCTCTTTTTAGAACAAACCTATCATCCGGTGTGGCCCTACGCGCTTGGTTAAACCTTTCAAATGGCCTATTCCAAAAGGATCCCTCTCATCTGGGTCTACACTGTTTGCAAAGGACATTAGTGACTCGTGTCCAGCACTGTAAGGGTTAATGTTGTTTCATGTGATAACTCAGAATTGAACTCGATTAAATAGTCGCTTTGAGGTCCGATTGCCTATGAAAGAGCGGTACCCCTCGTTACAAACAAATGCATTTTACTTTCCCAGAGAGCTGCAAAATTGATTACTGTCTGTCCTTGAAATTTGAATGTGTAAAAAATACTGACTCTCTTTAGCTGACGAATTGGTTTCAAATGGACAACATGATGAGTCGCATTTCAATGTGCAAATAGATATTGGCAAACGTGAATATATATACGAAATTTTGGAAATAAATATGAATTCTCATATCTCATAATTACAATTACAGCAAAACCTCTCTATAACGACCACTAAATTGCATCAAGTATTTTGTGTTAAAGGCAGGTGGCTGCTTAAAGCAAGGTGAAAGTAAAACAGAACGCTCCTATAGGAGCGTTCAGTTTTATTTTCACCTTGCTTTAAGTAGCCACCTGCCCTAAATACCAACTAATTAACACAAGTTAGTGGTCGTCATAGAGAGGTTTTACTGTATACCAATCTATCATATCATTGTTCAGTTTAGAAGAAGAGTGGTTACTGAGTGAAACTGTGAGATAAGAAGGTAAATGTCGCCTCTACGATTTAGAATACGACATAAATCATTATCATTTAGCCTGGTGAGCAAAGTTTCGCCCTCATAATTTGGCTTGCTTAGTATGTTTTAACCCTTTCCTGCATACAAACGCATTTTCACGCCTTTGCAAATAGAGTAAACCCAGATCAGACGGCTCCTAGCCGTCTGATCAGCGTCTGCTCTGTTTGCTTATACAATTATACTAGACCTGACAATGCAGTTTCCACCAACTCTGAACAGTCCTATGTACGTTTGTCATCTAAAAGAATAATCTATTTTATATTCATGATGCCATTATTCTTAAAATGAATATTGAACAGGGAAAGGATTAACTACAGTAAACCCCATCTAATGCGACCACCAAAAAGGAGCATAATGCATGACAAAGGCAGGTGGTAGCTTAATGCAGGACGAACGTTATACAGAAAGCTTTCTGCATAACTTTCGTCCTGCATTAAGTAACCACCTGCTTATTAAGACAACCATGTTTGTTCATTAAGTGGTCGCATTAGAGGGATTTTACTGTATTTTCCACTGATCTCCGCCTGTCATTTACAAACAGGTTGTGCCTTGGTGCGGCATCTGATCTGGATCCACGCTGTTTGCAAATACCAGCCAGGATACGCTCAGCATGATAAGGGGTTTAGCTGGGTGGGTAGGGATCTACACTGTTTGTCTAGCACCGTAGATGCTTGTTCTCGTTGCAACTCTCACCATTAATATGCATTCTCGTGTTTCCTGAACGTGTCAGTGCATATATAACGCCATGTATTAGATATATTGACAGCGTGATGGTCACACAAGTGATACATGTAATAGATATTGTAATAGACAACTCTATTTATCCTTAATATTCGGGGACATATTGTCCCCTTTCCACTGGTTGTGGAGTTCCTTTGCTCAACAGTCTCGGCGCTTCGTGAACTTTTCATTGTCGCAGTCTGCTCATCTCCAAACTATCCTATTGTTTAACCATTCCCTCATATTGACGACTTTTGACGACTCTGTAAAAGTCACTTTGTGAAACCAATGTGATAAATAGAGCATTCGCTCCTATAGGAGCAAATGCTCTATTTATAACAATGGTTTCAAACTACTAAATTCTAAATTTTTCCTTTTCTCTAGTTAATGCTCCTTTTCGGTAGATTTATTCAAAGATGTTGTATCTAAAAATAGCCTATAAGGGTATGGGTTAACGGCACAGCTAATACATTGTCGGTGTTGAGCATGCAATGAACAGTTAGCTCTATGTGTATGTGTATGGTATATATGTATGAGCGCTCTTCATTTGCTGGGAATCGGTGCTTGTAGTGTTCTATTATGTTCAACATCCTTTGGCGCTACTTGACTTTTTCAGTGTCGCATACTTCATACTTGCCGCTGTGCTCTAGACTCAGGTCAACCGGTTTTTTGTTTCCATGTCTTATCATACTCTTATCATAAGTTTTGGCGTCATATCTTGCCTTTTGTTTTCGATGATTTTGGTTTTACGGCAATGCTAATATGATGTCGGCGTGGAATAGACAAGGAACAGTTCTATGAGTGTCGTGTGTGTGTGGGAGCGCGCCTTACATTTGTGCTTTTAGTGTTGTTGTGCACTTTCGTGTTTCATTTCCAACTTTCCTGTATTGTATTTCTATTGTATTTTTACTTTTTTTTGTAAATATTAATTATTGAATTTGACATCGTTTTGACGACTGAATTAGACTGACACACTGCATACACTGATCAAAATGCTTCTTCAGGAGTAGTTTGATCTGGGTCTGCACTATTTGTGTATACTTGTCTGTTTAGGGAAATAGGGCAAGTTTCGTACACGTTATCTAGAATTATAAATATTTACATTTATTGGACTGCGAAAGCAGTATGATTTACTCCGGTCGCGTGTATAAAAGCCACTCTTTTTAATAGCCATACTTTACTGTTTTTACTAGTTTTTATTTGTTTATATTTATTTATTTTTATTCATTTCTTTTCCCTGTCGGACGCACATATTTTTGTCGGGGTTATTTTTTTCTTTTCTGCCACGATCAGTGAATGTTAGTGAATTGGGTATAATAAATTAGAATCACGGTCACAAGTATCAGCGTGGTCCGATGGATAAAGCGTTGGCCTAGGAAACGAACGGATTCCAATCTTGGTACAAGCTAATAACTTTTTTTTCTCTCTCTCTTTCATTTTTTCTTAGCACCTTTAGTTTACGTGCGTTTGGTTTAAAACCGTTTTGTACATAAACATATAAAGTCCTTTGTTTTCATTTTGGCTTTTGTAAAGTTATTTAGCTGAGACTCGTGGTTTTGTTTTCAGGTCACCCGTTTTGCATATCTCACCACTGTGAATGAATTTGTTTTAATCTAAATGTTTAATTTGGGGGCAATGTAAGTGAAAAAATTAATAGGTATGGAGTCGACTTATTCGATTAAGTTCACGTAGACTATTAAAAGTAGTCTTAATCGGTTGTTTAGTTCTTAAACTTAGGGTAGTCTTGAATACTCGGTTGTTAAAGTAGATCTTTATCGCTGGAAAGATCCACATGTATAACGGGTACGCATACACACGTATGTGGCAACGGCTTGTTCGGTAGAGCACATATTTTACGTTGTATGGGTTGTGAGTTCGAATCCCAGGTCTGGTGCGTTTTTTTCTTTACTGTAAGTATGGGAGTTTGTATGTATATCTAGCAGTAGCTATATAGTCATGTGTTCCCCATGTATCTGTTAGTTAAACGTACTAAACAATACTGCTCCCTCTTTTTCTTCTATCCTGCTTAAAAGATATGTTAGGCAGCCACTTTACACTTGCGTAAAACCTTGCCTGTTTCCTTCTGTATTCTCTCCGATATTTCCACGTGTGATAAGATATAGGAGTCGGTCTGGAGAGATGAACACAACTACATATACATTTACATTTACGCCTTGTATAACCATTTACCTTCTCACACTATGCAGACAGAGTAAACATAGACCAGATGGTTCCTGTACGTACTAGACGTTTGAGCCGGGTCTGCTTAGTTTGCTTAAGGAGTCATAATGATAGGATTCTACTGTTTATGCCATGACCAAATATTCCTTTGTGCAATGGCCATTTTGAAAATAAGTTAATGAATATGCAAGAAGTCGTCATGAATTATTGTATGAATATTCATGGGGTAAATAGTTAAATACAGAAGACAACCCACTATTGACCAGTAACTGTCAAGTGTCCATTGAGTCCACGCAGCGGGTAACTTACGGGTCCCCAGGCCATTGGTTTTCCCTCGGAAAGTTTCGGCCCCTCTTAGCAACGTTTCCTGGTAGATCTATACAAGTTGTAATTCACTAAAAGGATCGTACTCATCTTAATTCGAAACTGTGTCACTGTATCACAGAAAAGTAAACTGATTATTGACCTAGATAATCTGTATAATTTCATAGTCTCTGGTTCAATATTCTAATCTTTTTGCCACATTTATCAGTACGAGTGTCAATATTGTTATTGTACAGAATTGTGTCAAACCCATTAGCGTATAGACAGCTCCTTCAGTTTTTTTCATTAACTCTTTCGCTGTCAAATATTGTCGTCTGCAAAATCTTTCGTCTGCTACACTTTTTCTTTGTTTAATTTCTTCCCTATTTTTAATATTACTATGGTAACAAACAGTTTGGATCATGATGAAACGCGTTTGCATTGAACAGATTTGAACATTCGAAGCGAAAGAAATTATGATACACCAGTATCCATGCTTATAAAACTTTTTAGTTGAGTATGAGTTCGTTCTCAACTAAAAGCTTTATAAGCATGGACCCAGGATTTGTGATTGCGTTTGAGTGACTCGGCATCTCAACAGGATCCAAACTATTTGACGTTCTGTAGTTTTGTAATGCACTTACTTACCTTATTTTGAAATTGAAGTGTAGACAAAAATTTGTACATCAATTATTGGAGAAAAAAACGTTCTAAAGGACATATACTTTCTGAAAGTACCTAATTTGAATTAAACCATTCAATTTTGGGTCTATTGGAAGTGATCAAAGCTATAGGAAAACTGACAATGATTGAAGCCCTTTACAGTGGTGTAATAATTATAGCTCATAAACTCTTTCACTGCCAATAAAGACTTTCTGATCACTATGCATATGGTTTGGATCCAAATGACGCACAGAGTAATAGGCATGACGTCATCGGGACTCGAACAGTTTGTTACCGTAACTTCATATTTTAAACACAAAATCAGAAAAAGATGTAAATCGTAGCGGACGACAAGTTTGAAAACGACATAAATTTGAAATGAAAGAGTTAATAATGATGCTTATAAGTCTTCGAAAAAGTGCACAGTAAAATCTCGATTATTCGATCACTAAAATACGTATTATTATCGATCTTTAAGACAGGTGGCAGCTTAATGCATGTTGAAAGTCATGCAGAAAACTCCTATAGGAGTTTTCTGCACGACTTTCACCATGCATTAAGCAGCCACCTGCAAAAGGGTCTAAATTCTTCTATACAGAAAATTCGAATAATCGAGATTTTACTGTATTTGAATTATCCATTATACTACTGAATTGACAATGTTAAAATCCTAATATGCTTTGCTTTACATAGAATCTACAGTAGAACATGTCTTAAGCATTCATCAAAAGAGGTTTCATTATGGGTCTGCAAGGCAGGAGGTAGCTTAATGCAGGTCAAAAGTAATGCAAAAAGCTTCTATAGGAGCTTTTTGCATTACCTTTGTCCTGTATTAAGTAACTATCTGCTTTTTAAGACTCCTTTATTCAGTAAATGATTGGCCGCTTAAATTAAGACAGGTTTACTGTACTTCTGATCCGTTCAGGCTTCTGAGAAACTATCGACCGAGTATCAAAACGTTGGACTCCCGATTAGACACCGAGTTAGATGGCGACTAATCTGGATCTAACCTGATTGCAAAGCCCATTCACGTCGCGCCATGCCTCAGCAAGGGAACATGTAATTACATACCTTTTGGTCTTATTCGAAACTGTCTTTCTCCGATAATCTTCTAGAATTCTTTAACACCAATGCTTAACCCGCGGAATAATGTGTTTGTACAAGATTTCGTTTGTAGCAGTTTCAAAATACAAGGTATTTCGATTGCTCTACAAAGTTCAACCAGACAACACTATGGTAGACTCCTTCATTACCATTGTTTGTGACCTTTTGTTTGAGTAATTAGGTGTTTCTTCAGTCCGAGTTTATTTTCTAGAATGTGGCCAATCAGATGCTTGAAAATGAAATCAGACTCAGGCAGAATGTTTTATAACCTCGCAGTCAGGATTCCAAACGTAGTTTTCTAGAAGCATTATAGCTTTTGTTTTCACCTTTATTCTTCCGAAATATATATGCTAATACCCTGATCTGTTTAAACCATTTACTGCATAAATACACCTTTCTATACCTTTACAAACATAGCTCTGCTCTGTTTGCTTATGAAATAATATAGATATGGTTCTACAGTTTCTGTCATGGCCAAAATGTTCTTTGTCCATGTGTTATTATAGCAATTTAATATAAATTAATATTCATAAGGCAATTATTTCTTATATGACTATTCATTCGTCATTTATGTTCTTTACGTTTTCAAGCTTTTGTACAAAAAACTACTGTGAAACAATTTGGAACCTGATGAGAAGCCGAGTTACTCTGCGTCTCACCTGGGTCCAAACTACATCTGTTTCTCACTTGAATCAGGTCGCGATTGGTTGGAATAAGTTTAAAACTCTGCATGTCAACTTTTGACAGACCGAACGATTGCTCAGTTAGCCCTTTCCCTCGTATATACGCTTTTAAATGTATGTGCAAACATAGTAGATTAAGATCAAACTCCTCCTATAGGGTCTACTCTGTTTACAAGGACATGAACAGGCGTTTGTAAGTATGGAAGGGTTAATGCAAAAACGATGTGAAGAAAGGCTTCTACAGGGGTCCTCCCCAATACATTGGTTCCGTATTAATTTAACACATTCCTTCCTAGTGACGCATTTTGGCACGTCTGTTAAAGGCACATTTTGAAATCATTGTGATAAACACAGCATTTGCTTCATACATGTAGCAAATGGTCTATTTATCACAATGGTTTAAAAACTACATATTTCTAAAAGTCTCCTTTTCTATAGTTAATGCTTCTTTTCGGTAGATTTATTCAAAGAGGTTGGGTCTAAAACTATAGGGAATGAGTTGAATAGCCATCTGTTTTGAATGCACCCGTTTCTAGTAATGAAATGGCTGTTTTAGAGGGGCTTTACTGTAGTTGAAGCCTGTTGTATTGACCAGTCTGACATTGATGGTTGAACCTGTCGTATATTGAATTTATTTTCACTGACAAATTTGTTAAAAATAGATGAAACGCATTTTGGCATGTAGACAAATTAATGTTTTTTGCCAGTTTTGACAGAAACAAATATTTTTCTAATGCTCCGCATGCAGACGTTAATATATACATCCATGTTTTCACCATATATAGCCTTCGATTAACCATTTACCCCATAAGTACGCATTTCTACGCCTTTGCTTACAGAGTGGACCCAACTCAGACAGATCTTGTAGGAGCCGCCTGGGCAGAGTCTGCTCTATTTGCTTATGAACTAATAGATATGATTCTACAGTTTCTACTATGACCAAATATTCCTGTAGTCAAGTGCCATTATAAAATTAATCTATTTGGTATTCATGATGTCATTATTTCTTATATGAATAGTCATGGAGTAAAGGATCAAATTGTTGATGCATATACAAGCACACTAGTACAGCTGCTAAGGCAGATTTTATGCCAAAATCGTTCAATTTTTGAAGAAAGCATGAAACTTTGTGTATGATGTCTTTGATACCTATAGTTTATGAAAAAAATAGACCCAAAAAATAGTGCATGCTGGCGGCCGCAATTTTGAATTCCAATATGGGTGCCGAAATTTAGGCGTAAAAATGTAGTAGGTACTCTAGCTTGACCATTTCCTGACTAAACCTTATCAAACTTGGCACACATATTAAATGACATCAAATCTAAATCAGGTTCGATAATCAATAAGAGTGCATGAAGCAGTCGAGAGTTATTGCCCTTTAATTAGTGAAACTATAGCAAAATATAACAGTGTCCACTTTAAATCTTGACTCTGGCTTAACAATACACATCAAACGAAATGAAAACAAATGTTTGTGGTATTAAAATTCGGCCATGTTCTTCTTCACCTAAGATTTTTGTAAAAACAGACCCCCAAATTACCCCCACCTCACCCTCTTCTCTTAGCGGCCACCATATTGCATTTAAATATGGCCGCCAAAAGTGCACACTTTTAGCCATTTACATATTGTACCAGCATTAATAGTGACATTGTTGAGTATATGATAGAGTTGTATTTTCAAAGCAAAATATAAATTTAAAGAATATCTATTTAAGTGTCGGTGTAGAACATTTACGCAAAGGCTGACTTAACCTTTAGCCTACTGAGCAAAATATTATTTGTAGAAAATGTCATCGATTTCAGTTGTCACTGTTCATTTATCTTGTATTTCTTTTCAACAGCACATTCAGAGTATCAAATAGTTTGGATCCTGATGAGACGCCGAGTTACTTGGCGTCTCATCTGGATCGAAACTGTTTACAAAGGTAATTACTCATCCGTCCGCAGCAAGCTAAAGGTTAATATGTACGCATGATAGGTAACCGCTGCTAGAGGAAACAATGTCTGCCGAGACTGTTGTTTTCATTAGATGTTCATTTAAATACTACTGGCATAAAGTGCCGCAAACGGACTATGTCCGTGTAGAAAAAAGCCTAACAAGCCGAACAAATCAAACTGCAAGGGTGCAGAAGGCTAATCAAGCATATAAATTTTGCTAAATGATGCCACAGGAGTTCAGATTTGTGAAACCAGACGAGATTGCTGATGTCCAGAGGTCTCTAATCGACTGGAACTTATGCATTCTTTATCAAAATGTTTCACCAGAGCCTCTTTCACACACATGGAAGGGTCGAGGGCGAGGTACAAGTGAAGCTACAGGAACAGGTTACCAATCTTTTGCTAGCCTAATTTCAAGGAACTTGGAAAAATTCCTCTGAGCATATCAGTGGACAAACTTGATGGTAAGATTGGTGTTGTTGAGACTTTACAAAAGAACAAGGCCAGCTGGCATTAGACTTGCTGAAATTTATTTAGTGACTTAAAGCTCCACCGGTCATCTTAACGTGCACAATAACCAGATTACCAGGAGAGCAGTGTGGCGAGCCAAGTTAAATTGAGTAGCATTCAAGATGCTCATACTTCCATGGTAGATGCGTCCAGTTGCTTTTTCTATGAGAGAGAGTCTGACACTGCAGGTATTCATGAGGCAAGAACCATGGGGATGGACCACACATATCGAATTATGCATCAGAACTAAAAGACATCAAGCTGTTGGCAAAACTGGCATCATGTGATAAGGTAGCATTGGAGACCAAGTACCACAAGAATTGTTTATGTCATTTATATAACAGATACAAGTTTCTGCTTACACTTCAAACGCTTGTTCGAACTGAATCCAGAACATACAGAGAAAGTAAATTCTACACGCTTAAATGAACTTGTTATTAGAGAACAGCCTTTCTCTCACGGACATATCTTCAATGGATCCCTGTGTAATGATTCAGTAGGATATACCGTTCCAAATACTCTGTTAGCACTTGTTAATATGATTTTGGACGGTACTAGTATCGAATCTTAGACATCTAGGGAAGTCTCCTCAACCCAGGCAGCGCAAAGATCACCTGAGCTCATCATTTTCAGTAGTATCCGAGGTACTAATGGTCCCAGGAAAGATACTGTCAACCATAGCAGTGAAAGAGAGACTCCAATACCTATCTAGGTCTGAAAGTCAACGCCAAAACACGGAATCGTGATCTGATAGATTGTTTTCACCAACATGGTCTTTCCATATCATATGATCGAGGTCTTAGGATATATTCTCAATTGCTCACAGCATAATCAAGCGTTTTGAGAATAATGGCGTAGACTGTCCACCTCAGCTGAAAAAGGGGCTGTTCACAACAGGGCAAGTAAATAAAATTGGTCACAATTCAAGCTCGGTAACTGCAGCTGATTCTTTCCATGGAATTGCTCAATATTTGTGTCAATATCCAGTAGCAGACAACCAAGGAACAGATCATGATCCAATAACGGTGGCCGAAATGGCACCAAGAAAACAAATTGCCCTCTTCCTTTGGCTTACACAAACATTCTGCCAGCTCTATCCATGCTAAAGGAATCCAAAACACCAGTAGTCCATTAACATTTACAGACTAAAAGATGGAGCACAACTGGCTTGCAAAACAAGTATCTTTGATGAAAAGCGAAGACATTGCCGAAGGTAATTTTATGTACATGTGTATTGGGCTGCATGTCATGCAAGTTGTCAAGTACTACCTTGTAAGCCTGCAACAACTATTGCTTTGATACCAATGTTTTGAGAAGATCCTCACTCTTTTGCTACATAAATAACCAGCAGTGCAGTTTCTTATTCCAGGACAGCCCCTGTCTTGACCATGTACCAACCACCGTATGCCTTGGGAAAGCAAATTCAATGGAGAGTCCCTGATCGTTACGGTACGAACAAGGACGTGGTTTTGTTGGGTCCACTTCATATCAAAATGGCTGTCTTGAAAGTAATTGGTGATTTGCTTGATGGAACCGGTTGGTCTAACGCTATAGTCCAGGCAAAGGTTTCTACAAAGGGAACTGCTGATAGTTTCATACACGTGTCGCACGTAACAAAGACAAGAAAAGCTTATCAAGTTACTGCAGCTGCACTCTGTATATCGAGAGAGACAGACACGTGGATATTTGTTCACTTACTAGACACCATGCTGGTTTCAAATCGATGATTATAAGGACAGTCCATACTGATGTCGTTGTGCTAGCTGCTGCTTATTTCCACAGTTTAGCAAACATCGAACATAGCATTTGGAACGGGAAAGGATTTCCGATTCATTCCTATTCATAAGATTTTATCTACACTGACTACCCAGTTGTCTCAAGACTAGCTGTTTTTTGTGTCACCTGTCGAGAGGCAGTGTGTCACTTAGGGGTCACTTATCCGTCGTCTATCTGTCTGTCTGTCGGTCCGTCCGTCTGTCTGTCTGCCCGTCACACTTTTTTGGCTGTCATTTCTAAACTTATCATTATAGAGCTTTCAAATTTCACATGTGTCTTCCTCTCATTGAGGACCATTGATGTAACTAAGGTCCATCACTCTGCATGCAATACTTTTTGAGTTATTCCCCCTTTTCTGATTTTCGCACTCCAGCATATTAACACTTTTTGTGTCAGTTGCGAGCAGATGACACATGTGTTCCTCCGAACACTCTTGTTAAATTGCATTCACCGGCTGGGACCTGGCCTCTTTCTTTGTCAACTATTGGAAGAAGTCTGCATGGCCAGAAGTCATCGACATGTGGCCCTGTTAACGCCATGCTTTCACAGAACATTGAGAACAACCCCCAACCAGAGCTGCACTGGAGCAGCATGTCAAGAGAGCTATATACCAAGCAGTGCTTGTATGGGGCCAGTCACTGACATTGCAACCATCGATTCCAGATGTAACTGACTGGGGATGGGAGCTCTCATAGAATGTCGGGCACATGCCAAAATGGACCACCTTGCCTATTGCTGAAGAAACATGCCCGGAACTCATAGCATGCAAGTGCAGCAAAGCATGCAGTGGTTACTGTAAATGCTTCAATGCAAATATGGAGTGCATCACACTTTGTAAATGCGGTGGGAACTGTCGACTGGGTTAAGCACTGTTCAATCCCATGTTCAGATGAACAAACAAACAAAAAAAAGACTGCATGGCTTATCCGGCAGAATATTATTAAGTTTTGCAACAGTCACCATGCTCTCCATTATGATCCCAAGAAGTCTTGATTCAGATTGGAAAAGCAATGGTCAAGACATCTATTCAAGGGACAGCATTATATCAAATCAACTAACTAATAACTATATTTTGCCATGAATCTATGCCAATAAACATTGTCCTTGAGTTTGATCAAAATTGAAAACAAAGTGGTAATGATAGGGAACAGACAGTGCCGAAACTGATCAAAATCATACAATCAAGGGCAATAACTCTAAAATCTCTAGAGAAATCTGGCTGTTTATCTAATTTTTCTGAGATTATTTACCAATAAACATTTTGAATAAGTTTTGTGCTGATTGATACAAGATTTGTTCAGATAGAGAGCAAAAACTGCTGAATTCGCTTATTTTCGCTAGTTCAAGGGCAATAACTCTAGTTTGTCAAAGGCAATCTGACTGATTATCAAACTTAATTGAGATTTTATATCCCTGGACTCTTTCATGAAGTCTGATTAAGATTGAAAAAGAAATGGTCAAGTTAGAGAGCGGACAATATTCTGAGCCACGCCATTTCGGCGGCCATTTTGGATTTCAATATGGCGGCCGCCAGGGGGCTATTTATTCATAAACTTTAGGTATCAAAGACTTCATACACAAATGTTCATGCTTTCTTCAAAAACTGAACGATTCTGACGCTTAGCAGCTGTACAACACCCTTTGAATACTATAATATACAAACTGTAATGTCCCGCCAGTGTTAACTCTTTCTTCCATAAATACGCCTTTCTACGCCTCTGTAAAAATCACCTATTGAAACCCCAATGTGATAAATAGAGCATTTGCTCCTATAGGAGCAAATGCTCTATTTAACACAATGCTTTCAAACCACAAAATTCTAAAATGTTCCTTCTCTCTAGTTAATGCTCCTTTTCGGTAGATTTATTCAAAGTGGTTGGATCTAAACTAGCCTATGAGAATATGGGTTAAACTATAGAGTCTATTCGCTATCAAGGGGTTGCATTTGCTGGACGATTCTTAATAAATGCAGACCCTGATTAGATAGCTCCTCTAAGAGCCACTGTTTGCCCACGTCAGTACACTCATTTCCCACATTCAAATGGCTAATAAACAAATGTTTTCTATTGAATATACATAGTATGACACAACTAGTCCAGTATAATTCAAAAGTCCAGTTTAATTCAAAATGCTAAAAAGCATCATATGGAAAGAAAATAACCGAAAGGATAAAATGACCCGCCCTCTAATTGGAAACTATTCAAAGAACCCAAGTCTCTAAATCAGGACAGAAAGAAAAAGAAATGCAAATGTTTTAAGCCTGTGTGTATCTTAATCTACTGGGCATGATGCCATTGGTCCAAGATTTTTAAAACTGTCACCTACAGTTATTTACTCCATTATTCATCGCATACTTAGATTAAGTGTTTCAAAAAACACATTTCCAGATACATGTATATGGATGTCTGCAAAAGTCAACCCACTATTCAAGACAGGCAAATTTCACTACTTCCTGTTCTCTCAAAATTATTAGAGGGGCATGTCCATGATAATTTCATGTCTTATCTCAGTCATTTATTAATATAACCTTGTTATAAAAACTGTGGATTCAGGAAAAAAACATAGTTGTGAAACGGCTCTTGTTCATATTATAGACAAATGGTTGAAAGCGATATCAGACGGATACATTGATGGCATAGTTATAGTAGAATTTCAAAAAGGCATTTGTTGATCACAGTATTTTATTACAAAACCTCATTGTTTGGGAGACAATTAGATAAAGAAAAGAGAAAAATCGGAATCTAATCGCAATTAAAACCTATTTGGCTGGGTAGATTAGATAGATAGATAGATTTATTTCGGTAAGGAATGCATACATAGTCATTAAAAACATGTACGAAACATAACAAATATTACGCATACATGTGAATAAATAAACCATGACATGCACACCCACACCGAGGATAACACAAAAAAGAGCTAACTCTTATTTCCAATGTGGTCCAATGTGCTGGCGGCATAACATAGAGAGACTTTCCTGTTCCGCTTCCCCATCCGATTGTGTAAGAAGGAACATATAGTTCCTCCACACGCTTAGAACCAACTAAGAATTAAACTAATTAAAAGCATGCTTTACCCATTTGCTACCAGTGGATTCTTCCATGCTTATATATTGGATTAGTCCATTTTTTTTATCTAAGGGGTGCCTGGTCAATATTTTCAATTTCTTTTTGTTTTATATTGAAATTCCTATCAGCAAACAGTGTAGACTCTGATCAGAGTCTACACTGTTTGCCTACGTCCCATATATGGGATCGTGGGAGCAAATTGGGTAATGTTGTTCTATCTAATCAGTGCTTGGTCTATTTGTCCCTTACACCTTATCACAGGAAGAGGATTGTACACAAACTAGGATTCGCTTCTATACATTTTATTAATTTGTGTTCCCTAACAATGACGGATGTGGGCGTGAACCGGTTTGATATTACTGACACAATTCTTGTCCTTAGATAAAGCACAAATGTTAAAATAAGCACTGCCAATATACGCTTGGCCTTAAAACAAAAGCATACCACATTCAAGATAGCACTTCCAATATACTCTTGGACTTAACACAAAGCAACAAAATATTCAAGATAGCACTTCCAAATCTGACTTGGTAGGTTGGTATATTAATAGTTGTTTAGCACCAGCAAACCGAATCTTCATTATTATAACACTTTCTTTTGAATAACCCAATTGTAATGCAGCAAGCTCAGAATCTGACCAATCAGATGCCTGAAAATGATCTCAGACTCAAGCAAAAAGTTTTATAACCTCGGGGCCTTATTTACATCTCTATCAGAGAAAGAAAAAAGGAAAATAAAAAAGTATAGATCAGATCATACGACAAGTTTTGAAGACGAAAATGCATGTACATATTGTCTTCCTTGTTAATGGTTCTGATGCTGTTTCTCTACGGTTTCTTCTACGGTTACCCTAATTACCTATTCCGATACCAAATATCTCCACTAGACTGGTTTATAACAGCCAACCAATATCCCCACTATACTGGTTTATAACGGCCACCCAATCTCCACTAGACTTGTAAAGTCTCAGAAGAAGGATACATGTATATAGTAGAACCTCTCTTAAGCGGTCATCAAGAAGATGTCTAATTGTGGTTTGTAAGGCAGGTGGTAGCTAAATACAGGCCAAAGTAATGCGAAAAGCTTTCTGCATTTCTTTAGTCCTGCATTAAGCAACTACCTGCTTTGTAACACTCCTATGTTCAATAAATGAACGGCCACATAAGACAGGTTCAACTGTATGTCTGTACCATTTGCCTGTTTTTCTGTCCAAATACCTAAGGTAATTAGGGTGTACACCGCCAATGCCGAATAATGCACCACGGCAAATAGTGCAGCCCCAGATCAGACGCAGCCTTTTCAAAGCGGCGTCTGATCAGGGACTTCATTTTTGTCTCAGTCTCTAGTTCTATATCTGTGGTTTATTCCTTTGAAATTTAGATTTATGTATATCATTTCCTTAATTTACCGAAATGTTTTAACAAAACTGGGTTGCAGACTATAATTAGAAATTTGGCGTCAAAAGAGTTACGTTTTAAAGTTATACTATTTAACCCCTTCTACACTGAAATTGCAGAATGAAATAACCCATCGGTGTTTAACTATAGAGGCCATTCGATATGAAAACGGTTGAGCAACATTGCTCTAGTGGCCCTCTGATCTGGGACTACACTGCATGAAAATACCAGTGCATGCACGCCCCTCTTTCAAAGGGTGAACGACCACTATCAAGGCCAGGAAATGAGTTGAATATGTCATTGTGGCTTTAAAAACACAAGCGAAAAGGAAAATGATTGAGCAATCTATCATAGTATTGAGACAATAAATTGAAATAATATCAAATCATTTATCTTGGCTCAGCCAATAGGACACATTTTCCCAATTCAGACAGCATTAATGAGCTCTTCTGTTGTTTGAAAATGTACAGAAATTCACGATGGACGCATATATGTCTAGGAAATGGGACAGTGCCATTAATATCGAGGGCTTAACCCTTTCCCTTTTCTATGTTTATTACATATTTCATTACCTACTGAATATTCATGGATAAAATAGATATAATGTATTTATGTAAGGTGGACCATTTTAGCTATTTTAGAAAGTATGAAAACATATATATATAAAAATTCAATAGCAAACAGAGCAGACCCTGATCAGACGGCTCCTATATGAGCCGTCTGATCTGGGTCTACTCTGTTTGCAGATGCGTGAAAACACGTTTATATGAGGCAAAAGGTTACGTTCTTGCCTAGCATTTATAAACATGTTTATACCTAACCATTTGACTGACCGGGATCCAATTATATCTAACCCGTTACCCGATAGAGACGCTGTTTTGTGCAATTTCAAACAGTGTAGACACAGGTCAGACGACCCCTGATTGCTTTTGGACTTACAGTAAAATCTCGATAACTCGAACCCTAAAACAAGTATTATTACTGGTCCTTGAGACAGGTGGAAACTTAATGTTGGGTTAAAATCATACAGAAAGCTCTTCTTGGAGCTTTCTGTGTGACTTTTACCCCGCATTAAGCAGTCACCTATACCTAAAACGTTCTCAATTCTTCTTCAGTAAATATTCGAGTTAATGAGGTTTAACCCTTCGCTTGCTATTCACGTCAATATACCTACCTGTAAATAGTGAAGACCCAGATGAGACAGCTCCTGCAGGAGCTGTCTCATCAGGGTCTGCACTATTTACAAGTTGATTGTGCAACCAGTGCACTCCACAGCAGTGAATGCACAGCGAAATTCTTGTACACAGTGAAGATATAGTTATTTATACAGCAGGGCATGGGTAAAGAAGGAGAAATGTATTTTGAAATTCAGCAAGCGAAGGGTTAACTGTATATAGATCTGACTATAGTAACTCATCAGGACTGTTTGACACTCTGTGTATCTGTTTAATCCATTCCTTCATATTGACGCCTTTTGACGCATCTGTAAAAGTCGACTTTTGAAACCATTGTGATAAATACAGTATTTGCTCCTATTTATCACAATGGTTTGGTAGATTTATTCAAAATGGTCGGTAACATAACTTATGAGGTAATGGGTTAATAAAGAAATTGAACAAACACCACTCTGAATCTTGAAACAGACGAAAGCGTGTCCAGCTGAACTCAATGTTGGTACTGAGAGGGTTGTGTTATTTCTGTCGAATACTCGCCCGGGTCTTCATCTATAGACTCTTTCAGAAAGTTGTAACACAGGTCTATGAATCAAAAATGGATTTTTGTTCGTTTTTGTTTTTGTAAATTATTTTCTAATTTAACCATTTACACCATAAATACACACCCTTTCTTACGCCTCTGAAAACAAAGTAGACCCAGATCAGGGCCTGTTTTGTTTGCTTATGATATAATATACGAGATATGACTACAGTTTCTGCTAAGGCCGAACTTTCCAGTGTTCATATGCCATTTTGAAAATGAATCTAATTAATATTCATGAAGTCGTTGTTTCTTTCATGAATATTCATTGAGTAAATGGTTAAGTACTCCCGGCATTGTTTACTCTACGAATACAGGACTTCTTTAACCCTTTCCCTCATATAAACGTGTTTTCACGCATTTGCAAACAGAGTAGACCCAGATCAGACGGCTCCTAGAGGAGCCGTCTGATCAGGGTCTACTCTGTTTGGTATTAGAATTTTGATAGCTCTGTTTCTTTGCTTTCTAAAATGTCTACAATCTTCCACCTTCCATATTTCTTTATAACTATTTTGTTAATGCATATTCAGTAGGTATTGAAATTTGCAATACTTATAGAACAGGGAAAGGGTTAAATGGTTAAATGGTTAAACTATTACTGCTACGTCAGAACCGCATTTAATATTTCCCATATCTGATCTCTTTACGGCCAGTGATTGATATATACTGAGCCTCGACTCTTCTCAAACAAATCATGCCTGTCAAAATTAATATATATTCACGTATAATTTTGATATAATATTGATCACATACTTTGGCCTAAATGTCGTGTTTTTCTGTTTTCATTTATACGTACAGTAAAACTTCGCTGATTCTAACATTTAGTAAAGAATATTTGAGAACTTCCAGGCTGGTGTCTGCGTAATGCTATATTAAAGTATTTCATCCAGGATTAGACTGCCATCTGTCCCTCATTTTGGTGCATTTTGACGCTTCTATTAAACCTATCTTTTGAAACCATTGTGATAAATAGAGCATTTGCTCCATAGGAGCAAATGCTCTATTTATCACAATGTTTTCAAAACTGCATAATTGTGTTTCCTTTTTCTAGTAAATGTTTCTTTTAATAGATTTATTCAAAGATGTTTTATCTAAAAATAGACTATGACGTCATGGCTAGATATACTTATGTGAATGCTCGAATTAGCGAGGCATTGTCGTATCAAATGGATTGTTTGGATAATATAAACTTGAATGATAGATTATAAGAATTATTAAGGAATAATAATCAACTGTGATTGATGAAAAGCTACAACTTATTCAGAACTCATACTGGCATCTGTAGCTTAAGTTAACCCTTTCACTGCCAAATTTTGTCGTCTGCAAACGATCGTCTGCTACAATTTTCATTTTTTATTTTCCTTCATTTGTTTTTAAAAAGTCACAGTAACAAACAGTTTTGGCCGTGTTGTTTCACCGAGTTACCCAGTGTTTCATTTTGATCCAAACTGTTTGCATAGGTAATAACACGTATGGCATTGGCAGCGAAAGAATTAATCGGAGATAGAGACAGAATTTATGGATGATAAATGTTAGTCAATCTAAAACACAACTATCATAAATCAAAATGTACATTTTGAAGTAAACGTCCTCAAAATAACTTAAACACAGACATTTTGGCAGCTTAAAAGTACGATTATTTTCTTTTATAATGAAAATTATTTGATATTTGATGTTTTACTGAATATTAAACATGCTTTTCTCTATCCATAGTCCACTTCATTTTAAAGTACTACGTATTTCGAAATCTCTGCAAGAATACACCCAGATGTTGCTGAGACATCGCGATACCCCAGTAATCTTGATCTCAACTGCTATTAAATTTTGTCGTCTGCAAACTTTGTCGTCTGCTACAATTTTATTTGTTTTTCTTTATCTTCGTTTCAAAACCACTCACCGTAACACGCAGTTTGGATTCTGATGAGACGCGAAGTTAACCCTTTCCCCGATAGAGACAACTTTGTACGACTTTGCAAATATAGCAGATCCAGATCAGAGGATTTCTGTAGGAGCCGTCTGATCAGGGTCTATTCTGTTTTCTTATGTATTAATAGAGATCTGATTCTACATGTTCTGCCACGGCCAACTATTCATTGGCCATTATAACAGTTCAGCTAATCCATATTTATGATATAGCTATTATTTACATGAATAATGATAAAGACGCCCTTTGAAGCCTCTGCAAAAGTCACCTGTTGAAACCATTGTGATAAATAGAGCATTTACTCCTATAGGAGTAAATGCTCTATTTATCACAATGGTTTCAAACTACAAAATTCTAAAATTTTCCTTTTCTCTAGTTAATGTTCCTTTTCGTTATATTTATTCAAAGTCGTTGGATCTAAAACTAGCCTATGCAGTAATGGGTTAATAACATGATACGAGTGGTTTAACCCTTTACTTGTTTAATATTCATGTAAATTACAATTACGTCATGAATATCTATTTGCTGAAATTTTATAATACAAACATTTCAAGCTTTGAATTTGCTTCGACAAAAGCTGTAGAATCAGATCTTTATCATGTACAAATGTAAATAGAGCTCCTATAGGAGCCGTCTGAGCTGGGTCTACTCATCGAACCGACAGTAGCCTCGGTGTCTCATCTGGATCCAGTCTGTTTGTCATATCACGATTAGTGGGAGAAGGGTTAGATCATTGCGTGAGTACATATAAACCAAAGTTAACCTTAGCCTGCTGAAAAAATGATGTTTGCTGAAACTATGATTTGC
Source organism: Azorinus chamasolen (assembly GCA_963576725.1). Classification (NCBI taxonomy): domain Eukaryota; kingdom Metazoa; phylum Mollusca; class Bivalvia; order Cardiida; family Solecurtidae; genus Azorinus; species Azorinus chamasolen. Next base: position 48,759,377 of record OY755239.1, on the reverse strand, counting down.
TACAAGTTTTACCTACTTTCGATTCGATAAAAACGTTTGAAAAACTATTGACCGGGTGTCAAACAGCTTGGATCCTGATGAGACGCCGAGGTACTAGGCGTCTCATCAGGATCCAATCTGTTTGCAAATATCAGTCAGGTCGCGCTTCGAAGGCTAAGGATTGATACTAAAGCCATTTTCACACGTTTATAGATCTGGTTCCTTCGTTGGAAACTATAACAACATTGGTCCATGTATAATGACACCCCTAGACTAAAGTTAACCCTTCACCTCATGAATATTCATCGAAAAATTATTGATATCATGAATGTTTCTTACCCTTTCCCTGTTTAATATTCATGTAAGAAATAATAACATTATGCAGATTTACCAGCTGGATGTTTATAATGACATATGTACAAAGAATGTTTTGGCTCAGGCAAAAAACTATAGAACCATATCTATATTATACCATAAGCAAACAGAGCAGACCCTGATCAGACGGTTCCTATAGGAGCCGTCTGATCTGGGTCTACTCTGTTTGCAAATCCGTGAAAAGGCGTTTATAAGAGGGAAAGGGTTAACTGAATATTTATAATGGTTTATAAACAGAGCATGTTTTTGCCTCAGGCATAAACTGTAAAATCAGACCTACAAATTCCATAAGCAAACAGAACAGACCATGGTCAGACGGTTCTTAATAGCCATCTTATCTGGGTCTAATTTTGTAAAGGCACGGAAAGGCGCTTCATTCATAGAAAGGGTTAATTAATGGCGTCTGTGAATAATGCTGCATGGGTGGTGAGAGTTTTTTATGTTTCAAATCTAGTGCTTTCCTTCGAAACATTATTAATTATTTGTTCTTTAATTTGGCACTTCTAATTTGTCGCTTGTTCGAAATTTGCAGACCCATTAATTCTTTAATACCCTAGGATTTCCATACATGCTCCCTATACAGGATTTCAGTATAGTTTTTGAATGGAGCGTTTGGAGAAATGTTATTTTATTGACTCCTACTGATGATCGGATAGAAAACAGGGAATATTTATGAACACTACAGTTGTGATTTGCAAAACATGACAACAAATATTTAGAATGGTATTTTGTACAAAATGACAGGTTTTGAAAGTTTGGTATAAACCTGTCACATAAATCTTGTTGCATCAATCACTTGCACAGCGATACATTATTCACTATATAAAAGCTGAAATATCCCCATACATAAATCTCTTCACATATTTATTTCAGACTGGGCGCAATTTCAAAATATCACGATAGCAGGGGATTTAATATCAAGGGAGAAACATGTCAATTTGAAAACATGCAAAATTGATGCATAGATACTTGTATATAGAATCTGTCGTAGACATCGCGTCTCGTTGATAGAAATTGATAAACGCCACGAATATAACTTGTTATATTTCCAGCAGAATCATTGCATTTCCTTTCTCGGCCTCTTGAGAAATCAGGTCCACTTGACTGAGATCTAATAGATGGACGGGTATACATTTGTTACTGCGAAAGTGTATCGTAAATATGCCAATCGTACAATCAATTTACCATTCCGTCATCAAGTGGACAGCCTCGCCTAATTGCCATTCATCGACATTCTGTCATAGGTGCTGCAGAAACGTGCTTGGCATTTACATGGCATTTCACATATACACATACATTATCATTCAAGGTAAACTACAGTATGCATTATCTCTTTCCTTGTTCTATTTTTATTTCCAAATTTCAATACTTGCTGAATATTCATGAACAAAATAATTCTAATGAAACGTACCCATTTTAGAAACGACCCCTTAGAAATTCCTTAAGCAAACAGAGCAGACCCTAATCAGACGGCTCTTATAGGAGCAGATGCGTGAAAACACGTTTGTATGAAGGAATCCCCCTTTCCCTCATATAAACGCGTTTTCATGCATTTGCAAACAGACTAGACCCAGATCAGACGGCTCCTATAGGAGCCGTCTGATCAGGGTCTAGTCTGTTTGCAAATGGAATTTAAAAGATCTGTTTCTATACTTTCTAAAATGACCAGAATGTTTCACCTTCCATATTTCATTATAACTAATTTGCCCATGAATATTCAGTAGGTAATGAAATTTGTTATAAACTTAGAATAGGGAAAGGGTTAAACGGAGTCTTATCTGGACCCGAACTATTGGCGTAGAAAATGACGATTTCGCGGATCCAGACGAGTACTTCAGATACAGAACTGCTTATTTATCTATAAAACCTCAATTTGTGACTACTCATTAGAACTGTACAAAGCAGACAATTCTAATGAATGATAATGTGTTTTTGCGGGAAAATGAAGAAAAAATTGTCGCAAAGTATTTAACCCTTTACCTTATAAACGCATTTTCACGCCATTGCAAACAGGGTAAGCCAGACCAGACGACTCTGTTTGCTTATGAATAATGCAGATCGGTTTCTATGTTTCTTCCATGGCCAAATTGTCCTGTGTTTATATTGCCGTTATAACAAATTAGCAAATAAATACAGTAAAACCTCTCTATAACGGCCACTAAATTGTGTTAATTAGTTGGTATTTAGAACAGGTGACTGCTTAAAGCAAGGTGAAAGTAAAACAGAACGCTCCTATAGGAGCGTTCTGTTTTACTTTCACATTGCTTTAAGCAGCCACCTGTCTTTTACACAAAACATTTGTGGCCGTTATATAGAGGTTTTAATGTATTCACTATGCCAATATGTTTAACATGGATATGAATATTCATCAGATAATGGTTGACAATTATTGTCTAGAATATGATAGAGTTATATGCATTATATGTGACTACATGTATATAAACAGCAATTAAACACCACATCGCCTAAGCTGTTTTATGGATATTTATATACAGTCCAGTGTAGCAAGACAAGATGCATGGTATTGCGAGATGTGACCGAGTTGTGTTGTGCCTATATGCAATAGACCACGAAATATAAAACAATAGATAAATCCACATGCAAGATAAAACCAGAGGTCCACATAAGATGTGTAAATGTAAACATTGTCAAGAAGAACTCATTTATTTCTCCAACAAATCCTATACTGTGACCACTCTTTAGAATCGTCTCAAAGAGACGATTCTAAAGAGTAGTCACTGTATAGGGTTTGGTGGAAAAACAACGATTTTAGTATTTGGGTACACACCTTTATCTGTAGCTCTGTAAAACGATTATGTGTTCTATCATCGACTAAGATCAGGTAATTGCAGCTCGAGGTTGCATTGTTTCTGACGGTTAAATAGTCATTGTTACTCACATACCATTCTTAGACATGTCAAAAAGTGTATGCAAACAACTCATACGAGTATAGCCAGTAAACCCTTCCCTTTCAGAATAATTAATGTAAGAAGTATAGAAGCATGGGTATTAATGGGCTTGATATTTACAATGAAATTATGTACAAGGTCCATTACACAAATTATAATCAGAACAACAATGTATTTTACTTCATAAGCAAACAGAATAGATCCTGGTCAGACGGCTCCTACAGGAAAGACAGAGTCTAATTAAAATTTTCACTGTTTGTATCTTACAAGCATTAACACTGTAATGTCAAAAATAGTAACCTATAGTTGAACTAGATCAATATAGGTATAAACGATCCATGACGACCATGTAGGGTGTCAGATCGAACAGGAAAATGTATAAATGCATGTACATGTATAACGGATATCAATTGAATAACCAACATTGCAAAATATTTGCAACTTCAAATTTCAGTAGACCATACATGTTTCATGTTCAGGGGCATCTCAAACAAAATGATCATTCAAAGGTCCAGATAAGGTGCGTAAATTTAACAACAACTCCTTAATTTCTCCAACAAACCCTATACTGTGGCCACTTTCTGTAGCTCTGAAGATTCATTTCGATTCCGGGTGGGACGGTAGTCTGGTAGACGCACCACAAGAGAATTTCCCCTAGTCAGCACTACATGAAACCTTTCTTTCTCAACAGATACGCATGCCATTTCCAAGGCAGCCCCATCCCCTCAAATTGTTAATACAGCTCTTTTTCTGTCGATCAAGTTGTCGCGTGCCTTCAAATACAGCAAAACCTGTCTACAACGACCACCAAAATTAGGTCAAATGTTGAGTGTTTAACACAGAAGGTAGCTTAATGCAGGAAAAAAGTAGTTTAGAAAATAGAAAGTATGGGCTTTCTGTATTTGTTTGTCCTGCATTAAGCAATCCTCTTCTCATATCGACCTCAATATTTATTGATTATATGGTCTCTATAGGCAGGTATGCGTTGTCACATGACAAAACCAAGCAATCTATTGCTGTTAATTAGACGAGGCGCATATATCCTCATATTTTCACTGATTTTGTTGTCTGTGTATTAATTTTGCTAACATAGCACACTACATGAAGACATGAAGAAAGTGAGTTAATGTAGCACCAACACAATATATGCTGGTATAAATCACTGATTTCAGCAAGCAGTGCAGGCCCTGATCAAAGGACTCCTTTATGATCCCTCTGGTCTGGGTCCCCGTTATTTGCACATATGTATTTTCAGTTTATAGGATAGCTTGGGTAAAAGGATTAGTATCTGTATATTTCTTTATAAATCTGATAATTAATGACAGTTAGATTCAAATTTGCGATATTAACTGCTGTCTCGCCTGAACGTCTCAACCTGCCAAATTGTTAGTCGCATTTCCCGTTTTGTCGTATATTGAACGACATAATATATTCATATTTGCAGACATTTAATTGAATTTTACATTTTGGAAAGATTAATGTCTATACTCAGAAAAATAATACTTCACGGGAAACTAAAGTGGAAACACCAAGCACTGCCGCCAAAACCTAATTCAAACTGAATCTATGTCTGGATTCTTTGACGTCTTTGAGATGATTTGTTCTTAACCTTTTACTCCATGGATATTCATGTAAACAATAATGCCACCATGAATATTAATTAGATTAATTCTTATAATCGCACAATGACACAGGAAATGTTGACGATGGCAGAAACTGTGGAACCATATTGATGTTACCCTGTATATTCCAAGCAAACAGATCATACACTGATCAGACGGCTCATATGCAAAGACGTAGAAAGGCGTATTATTGGAGTAAAGGGTTAAAAAAGTTTCAGCATACCTTCTACATACTTAATGTTGTCCAGAAAATGTTTCGTTAAAGATACAACATGCCGATTCCTATATATTATAATCAAAAGACCAATATGATATAGTGTTAACTTTGAAAATTAATTCACCTGTTGATGATAATAATTGTAAATGTTGCTGCTACTACTACTTCTTGTACTACTACTACTACTACTACTACTACTACTACTACTACTACTACTACACTACCTACTACTACCACTACTACTACTACTACTACTACTACTACTACAGGGTTCCCACAAAACAGAAAAAATAAAATTCCCTGACTTTTCACTGACTTTTCCCTGACCGAATTTCAATTTTCCCTGACCCCATGTTAACAGAAGTTTAATTGGTCATCTATGAGCATGATCAATAAATGTTGGCCTCCGTCCTCCCCATCAGCCAATCCTTACCACCTCTCTCTTTATGACAACTATATATACAGCAGTAGTGTTTTGATCATTTTAAAAAAAATGTTTTTGACTTTTCATTTTTAATCGCTCAATATTGAATTTAACATGCATGATGCCAAACATGTCCTAATATGCACCCTAAGTATAGTCTCTTGAATCTTTTCTACCTCCCTTAACCCTTTCCTCCATGAATTTTTATTAGAGACTCCATCTACTATGAATATAAGTAAGTAAAAATTTATTTTTAAGCAAAGTTAAGAAATATTTTGGCAGTAGACTAAAGTAAAACTCAGATTTATGATATTTTTCTAAGCAAACAGAGTAGACCCTGATCAGGCAGCTCCTGCCTGATGGTCTATTCTGATTGCAAAGGTGATAAAATGTGTATCTATGGTGGAAAGGGTTAATCTTTCTGTTTTTCTGTGTAAGCTGAATTTTAAAATAGTACATACAGTGTGCAAGACACTGATATAGCATGCTATTAAAATGGGGTAAAAATTGGCCGCGCCCCAGGGCAGGCTAGTTTTCTATAGAAACACATAGTGAAAACTTTGAAAATCTTCTCCTCTGATTTTCTGGTGAGCAATATCAGGGTCTTTCAGGCCCTCTTGTTTTTCAATTTAATCAAAATTTTGCACCACTTGGGATGTTTTTCCCAAATTGGGAAAAATAGGTCCTTTTAACGGGTCTCTGTAGACGCCAGAAAAGGGTCTGCATTTTCACTGTTTTCATAATAGCAGACCAACTATTGCTGCCCTTACAAGTGAAGACAGTACAGTAGAATGTCCAATATCTAGCACTGCTGCCCAGCCTGTCCTAACAAGTGAAGATACTACAGTAGAATGTCCAATATCTAGCATTGCTGCCCTATTCTAGCACTGCTGTCAAAACGGATGCTGGAGTCTTGCAGAGGTGCCAGAATTCTCCAATGACTTTGTTTTAACAGACTTCATGACAGATATACTATAAAATTTGGATGTGAAATATACAAAGCTAATCAAAGATGTATAAAGATGCTTGGTTTAGTCAAAAATTGAAGAAACTGCCTTATTATTATTTTTTAATCCTTTTCCTTTTTGACATATTTCCTCAGCCCTCATCCTTTGGTTCCAAATTTCCCTGACTTTTCCCTGACTTTTGCCAAATATCAAATTTCCCTGACCAATTAAAAAATTCCCTGACTTTTCCCTGACCTTGAAAAAAAATATTTTTTCCCTGACTTTTCCCTGTCCGTGGGAACCCTGTACTACACTACTACTACTACTACTACTACTACTACTACTACTACTTTAATAATTATAACGATAGAGAGAATAAATATACGTATCTGTTACATCGAAAATCTGTATATCACATAGAAAAGTGTACATCGTTCCCTTGCGATTTCAACGATTGCAAGTGCGTCTCCTATTTAAATGTCTTATAAACATGGTAATCGTTCTGACATAACATCGATTGCAACAACTGATTCGGAATTCTCAATTTCCACAGAAACTATTTGTCAATAAAGAGGATACAATAAAACATCGCTAAACCGATTTTTTAATTGGAAAAGTAGTAAAGTCAAGCAGGCAAAGCCACATACAAGACGCAACCACCACCAAAACACCGATAGACAGCATGCCACACATACACACACACAACCACACACCCAAACGCACACTCACACACACGAGATGAACACAGAAAACACCAAAAGACACACAAGAACCAGAGACAAACATTCCACACATGAACAAAATCACAAGCACTAAGACGCAAGGCGAACAAAAGGAAGGGTGACAAAGAGAGTACCGCCTTGGCACGGTCAGTAGCAAAAACACCACTGGGGGTTTAAACCGGTTTACGGACGTCCTAACCCCACACTTCTCTCAAAGTCACCCTAGTTTTACAAATAGTGTAAATAAAGGTATCCCCGCTGGACTTACCCACAACATAGACGACGGTGAACACAGGACAACATGTAAAACATAGCATAATAACTGTGACAATCCGTCAAATATGTACTCAATGACTTTGCTGAAGTCAGAGCACCTGCAGGCAAGCCGTTAAGGGCACGACAGGGAAAAAGTAATACATGAGTCTGGTAAGCTCATCCTGTATCCAAGTTTAAGAGTGTACCATTAGGGTACTACCCTCGGCCTGTCATCGCGCAAGCAAAGAGGGAAGCGTAGCTACCGACTGTAAAAGGGTCGATAACCAAACATGCAGTGCGTTGCAATGTAATAGGAGCATAACCTTTCTTTTTAAATGTTTTAATGCGTTTAATAAACAAATCATGAAAATGGATATGACCCCGAATTTTCCTAAGTTTGTAGATAACATCCCCATAAAAGTCTGGTTGAGAAATGCCTTGTTGCAGTAACGCCCGTAGATTGCAATTATATTTACTAATGAGTGGTCAATTTCGATAATAAAATTTAGAAAAGGTTTTCCGAAGTCTGTGATATCTGTAACCTTGCTTAAGAAGTTTATCAGTTATAATTAAATTACGTCTGTTAAAATCTTCAAGCAAAGAACAGGCTCGGGCAAACCGAATAAGTTGAGAAATATAAACCCCATAAGATGTAGATCGTGGCACATCTCCATCTAGAAAAGGATAATTAACAATTTTAAAATTAAAATCTTCTCTTTTGTCGTATATTTTGGACGAAACTTTATCACTTGTAATTGAAAGATTCAAATCTAAAAATGAAGCTATAATGTCAGATTGATTCGCTTTGTTTAATATACCAAAAAAATACAGAAAAAATAAAACTATTAATCAAGTGCCTGCTTAATGCACGATGAAGGTCAAGCAGAAAGAAGAAGAGCTTTCTGTTGATTTCGACCCTGAATTAGCCCTGTCTCTCACATTGGCGCCCCTTTGACGCCTCTGAAAAAGTGACTTTTTTGAAGCTCCTTTGGAGCAAATGCTCTATTTATCACAATTGTTTAAAAACTATACAATTCTTAAGTTTTTCTTTTCTCTAGTAAATTCTCCTTTTCGGTAGATTTATTCAAAGAGGTTGGGTCTTAAAATAGCCTATGAGGTAATGGGTTAAGCCGCAATATGTCTTGTATACGGATAATGATATTTATTTCAGTGTTTTGATTAGTGAGGTGTTACAATATATCCGGCAAGCAATTTTTAATGTAAAAGATTACACTAAAATTATGCTAAAATGGCAAACAACCACCAATATTTCAAATTTGCATGCTTTTGTACAATCTAGCACCTCTTTTGTGTATACATGCATATACTCGTATGCAGTTCTTAATAAATAAGATGCAGAAAACTTCTCTAAAACGACAACTACGTATAAGTCTGTGTCGTTAAGGTTGCAACAAGCTACAGGAATCTGTACCTAACACTGAGAGCAAGTCATTGTTATTCCTAAATTTACGAGATTATCGTAGTAAAACTAATGAAAGTACGTATTTGAGTTATACAGGAAACCTAAATGTACCTCTAGCCCTACCTCATTGAGAGAACTCAATATATATCAAAATAATGTTAGAATAAGTCTTGCTTGATAAGATAATTTGCTTTTACATGTATACTGTTTTACGGTATAACCCTTCTAAAACGACCACTCAATAGTTTAACATATGTGTCTTTAAAGGCAGGTGGCTGCTTAATGCATATTTACGAATGTCCTGCATCAAGCTACCACCAGTCTCTACGACCCAAAATTAGGTCTCTTTTCGGCGGTCGCATTAGAGGGGTTTACTGTCACTGTAAAAACGTATACTACTACTACTACTTAACTATTACTACTACTACTACTACTACTACTACTACTACTACTACTACTACTACTACTACTACTACTACTACTACTACTACAACTACCTACCTACTACTACTACTACTACTACTACTACTACTACTACTACTACTACTACATATTACTACATATACCACAATAATAAATTCTGAGGGGAGGTGATGCCCGAAAGCAAAAAAAGCAACACAAAAAGAGAAAATTGCAGACTCGGTTTTATTGAGTCTATTCATGAGCAGTAATTGAAAGTGCAACACTGCTCATATCACGCCCCCTAACACCGGCTTAAGCGGTATTCAATTTTCAGAACAAGAAGTACTGAAATTCATGATCTCGATTTTACTATCTGCCTATAAAACTGTTACATATACGACACTAAGTCTATTTCACTATCGTCCTATGAAAACTGCTATATATATTACACTAAGTCTATTTTACTATCGCCCTATAAAAGCACTACATGTACCATATTAAGTCTATTTTACTGTCGCCCTTTGAAAACTACCAATTATACCCCAGTAAGTCTATTTTAGTATCGCCCTATCAAACTACTACATATACCTCACTAAGCCTGTTTTATTATTGTACTATTAAAACTACTACATAATATTATTATACAAAATTGAGTCTGATTTTGTAGAGGTCACGTTAGAGAGCTTTCATTGCAATACACCATTCTATCATACTCATACGCGAATGAAAACCAAAAACTGCTCCCTTAAAACACATACATGTACTATATACATTTGTACGTTAGAACCAAAGGTGCTCGACGCATGCTTGGACTCACCCATGGAAACAACCCCCCCCCCCCCCAAAAAAAAAAATAATAAAAAAAAATAAAAATATTATTTTTAAAAAAAAATGGGATTGAAGTATGTTAAACTAGTCTAAAACTATCTGTTTGAACCTTAAACCACTCCGAAAAACAAGAAAAACACGACCCGGAAAAAATTTCCTATCGGGTCTCTATATATGTATTGAAAGGTATCTAACTACGACAGATCAGCGGCGGAAAATACAACAGTCATGTTTTTCAAAGTCTTACAGCAAAGCCAATTCAACACCGATTTCAATCATTTTGGTCTTGATCCGTTCCAAATTCCATATGCTAAGCGGCACAATTAGTGCTTTCCTTAAATATTGCTCCGTCTTGTCGCTGCAAGACCGCGAATTTGAAAAAACGCTAGAGCGAAACGATGTGACTCCCGCCAGGATGCATAGAAGTATATAGGGGGATCTGTATTCGTTAAACTTTTCAGCAAAAACGCGAATGATGCTGAAACACATTCGAAAAACATTCAACTTACCGCAGTTAAAACGGTGCTGGCTATTTGTAGTCTGCTATGAGACGCCAGTTTTCTTTCTCCAACTTTCCTTTTGAACGGAAGTGGCCAAATCGCTGTGGCCCGGAAGTAGTAGTCAATTTGCATATCGAATAGTTTATGAGCCGGGTCACAGCAAAATGGTCGCATCCGTTGAAAAGGAAAGTTGGAGAAAGAAAACTGGCGCCTCGTAGCTGACTGGAAATAGTAAGCACCGTTTCAATTGCGGCGATTTTTATGTTTTTAGATAGTGTTTAACCATAATTCGCGTTTTTGTTGAACAGATTAACGAATACAGATCCCCCTATATACGCCTATGCATCCTGGCGGGAGTCACATCGTTTCGCTCTAGCGTTTTTTCAAATTCGCGGTCTTGCAGCGACAAGACGGAGCAATATTTAAGGAAAGCACTAATTGTGCCGCTTAGCATATGGAATTTGGAACGGATCAAGACCAAACTGATTGAAATCGGTGTTGAATTGGCTTTGCTGTAAGACTTTGAAAAACATGACTGTTGTATTTTTCGCCGCTGATCTGTCGTAGTTAGATACCTTTCAATACATATATAGACCCGATAGGAATTTTTTTCCGGGTCGTGTTTTTCTCGTTTTTCGGTGTGGTTTAAGGTTCAAATAGATAGTTTTAGGCCAGTTGAACATACTTCGATCACATTTTTTTTTTTTTGGGGGGGGGGGGGGGGGGTCCATGGATGAGTCAAAGCATGCGTCGGGCACCTTTGGTTAGAGCCTGTCTAAGAGATCCAATCATGGGTATGTAAGGTAGGTGGTAGCTTAATAAAGGGCAAACGCAATGGAGAGAGCTCCAATAGGAGCTTTAGGCATTACGGGTGTTCTGTAGTGAGCATCCACCTTTTAAGACTCCTATGTTCAGATAACCCTTTCCCTTATGTAAGCGCATTTTGACGCATCTGCAAACAGAGTAGACCCAGATCAGACGGCTCTTATATGCTTATGTTGTAATATAGATCACATTCTACATCTTCTGCCTGAGGCAAAATGTCCTGTGTTCATATGCCATTATAAAACTAATCTTATTAATATTCATGACATCATGAAAGGGTTAATGAATGACTACTTAGAACAGGTTCTACTGTATTGAATGTATTTCGGTTACATCTGTGTATGTTTATACAGTTGAACTTCGATATCTCGAACTCGGATAACTCGAACTTCGGATAACTCGAACTAAAATTTCGGTCCTTCCAAAATCTAATAATACAGAATTGCTCTAAAATGTATCACTACGCATATCTAGAAACACATTTCACAGTTTAATGCAGGTCTAGAGTAATGCTGAAAGCTCCTGCAGGAGTTTTCAGCATTACTGTAGAACTGCATTAAGCTATGAGCTTGATAAATTGTCCAGATTACAAATTGGTTAACTCGAACTTCTGTTATCTCGAACTAATTTATATAGCCCCTTGAAGTTCGAGATATCGAAGTTCAACATTAATTTGTAAAAATACCGAAATAAGGTACATTTAAGATAAAAGCATGTTGTTCGCCAAATGTCCTTATAGTCAAACGTTCGTGTTTCGTTCTATGGGGACGGTGTCTTTTAGTTATCAAATTCATTAGTGTCAACCCATTCATGTCACAGTATTCAGTGAATACCGAAACATTTCCATGGAAAATATCCCTTGTCAAATAAAATATCAGTTAAGTCCGTTCAAATAAAATATCGAACATTGCATCTCGTGTTAAAACAAATTGTGTAATACACATCTGGGTTCTCCAGTCTGTTATATGTTCACACTTATCCAGCCATTCGCGACATGACTCGCATTTGCTTACAGTTTCAATCCAGATGAAAAACCGAGTAACTCACTAGGCGTCTCAACAGGATCCAAACTGTTTAAAACCCGGTCAGTCATTTCTCAAAATACCACTAGATCCAAAACTTAGCAGGCATGCATTTTTATCACAGAAACGTAAGGGTTGGATGTTTTGTATGCCTTGAAAACATCTTGGCCAGAAATGGAAATAATTGTCAGGGATCATTATATTGATACTTGTCATTATCTTACAGACACATGCCGAGCTCAGATCGTTGATAGTTGTGTGCTAATCAAATACGTATTGTGTACTTAGAGAAATTCGTATCGTAAATCAGAGGTCTAGATAAGTTGCGTAAATTTAAATATTTTCAGGAATAGTTCCTTTATTTCTCCACCAAACCCTATACTGAGACTACTCTTTAGAATCGTCTCGAAGGTCACACTATAAGGTTTGGTGGAGAAATGACGATTTTAGTATTTGAGTACGCATGTTTATCAGTAGCTCTGGTAGATGTTGTATCTTCGCTTATTCGAATTTTCAGTACAGCCGAATTGAGAGAGAACTCTATAGGCAGGTGGCTACTTAACTCATGTATTCTCATGCTATTCACGATAAAGTCGTTCGAAGATTCTGAAGGTAGACGATTCATCGAAAGCAAAAGAAGCAATGCAAAAAGAGACAATTGTAGACTCGTTTTTATTGAGTCTTTTCATGAGCAGTTATTAAAAGTACAACACTACTCACGCCCCTTGTCCCCCAAGCGACATTTGGATTCATCTATTTTCATGTTGAGCGGACAAAACAATTACTGATATAAACCAATAACGGCAACTGATAAATCAAACAGTACATATTCTGACCAGAGGTCTCCTTCTGAAGCCCTTTGATCTGGGTCTACACTGATTGCCTATGACACATGTGTGAGATAGCTTGAGTACACGTGTTAATACAGAGTAGAGGGCACGCCGGAAGCTCCAAGAGAACAAAAAACTGATGATACTGCTTATTATATTATGGCATGGTATTACTTGTCCCTTTCCCCTGTTTGATCTGGGTTTACTCTGTTTGCAAATACGTCAAAAAAGTTTATATGAGGGAAAGGGCAAACGATGGATACTTATATGTAACATATTATCATATATAATGAGTGTTATTCTTATTTTGTATTGACCCGGCTGTTGCATTGTCTCTTCTCTTGCATTTTTGGTGTTTCCTTACATGTCCAGACTGTCTTACACACCTTGCAATTTTGGCCTCTTCTTACACGTTACCAGATGTACTGTTACAGGATTTGTGTATTGAACTAACCTTTTAACAAGGATGTTTTGCCCGTGGTAGAAGCTGTAGAATCAGCTGTATACTATGACATAAGCAAACAGGGCAGACCTTGATCAGGCGGCTAATTCTCTTTTTAAAGCATGTACAAGCGTTTATATGCGGGAACGGGTTAACCGATAGAGACACATTCTTATCTCGAACTTCAAGGTAAGTGGCCCATCTATGGCTCCTCTAAGAGCTTTCTGCATGACGCAGCCACCTGCCTAAACGTATATTGGAAAACCAGTTCTTGAACATATGTTCAAGCCGAACAGGCAACTGAATGAGCTTCATACCCGAGTCTACTTTGTATGAAAAGGTGTATAAGCGGGATTGTCAAGTGAACAATAACACGCTCCAAAAGTATGTGCCTTGATTCAACACACTTGTGTAATTCTTATCCATAGCTTATATAATGCATGGTATGATGTAAATGTAGCTACAACAATTTGAACATTTGGGCACATTTCCAAGGCAACAATATCCCAGACTATAAACAACAATGTCTGCAAACGTACTGAATTTCAACAGTAGCAATTGTCCAAATTGTACAGTACAGATAAATCAAGTAATATAGGGCGGTGCACTATGAGCTGTTTTCGTGTATCTGGGTAGCATTTCTCGTCGAACGGCGATCCTTCTGGCACGGAAGCTTAAACTCATTTTCCCTGTACCATTCTTCACATTCTTCAATCGTCTGAGGGAGTTCGTATTGGTTGGTTTCCGGTATCCATAACATAGAAAAAGCTACGATAGCGCACATTATTCCAAATATTAGCCCTGGTGCCCAACTGGCTACCTCAGCCTAAAACAAGATATAGTATAAATGATATAAGATGCTGTTTTAACATGTAAAGGCCATGGGAGTATTTTAACCCTTTAATTCCTTAACATTTGTGTAAAATAAAACAATGTATTTAAATGTATCAACTACATGTAGTTTAATATCAATAACAGCATATGAAGAAGGACAGTTTGGGTCTTTGAAAAAACTGCAAATTCAGATCTACGTATATACATGTAATTCAATAAGAAAATAGAGTGGACCCTGATCAGACGACTCCTACAAGAGTCATCTGATCTGGGTCTACTCTGTTTGCAAATACGTTGAAATGCGTATCTATCGAGTAAAGGGTTAAAAATGAATGTCATTCTACAAATAGCTTGCCCGTGCATATGTAAAGCAGCCTTTCAAACTAAGTCTTATTGTTGGTCTTTACAAAAATACAATAGCTTAACACTTTTGTTATACTATTTACGGTAAACGAGATCAAACTAGAAATTTGGAACCATCCATTTATCGTTTTGAAGGACGCCACAAATAAAGTAAAATTTGGAACCTGTCTAATTGGGGGACACCACAAAGTAAAACCCAGGAACCTGCCTGTTTAAAGGAACACCACAAATGAATTAGAATTTGAAAAATATCCATTTGATGGAACACCATATCAAAAAATCAAGAAATATGGAGCCAGTTCATTAAAGGGACACCACTAATAATTTGAAATTGGAACCTATCCATTTTAGGGGACACACCAAACAAATTATAGGCTGGTATACATCATTGACATTGATTGGTTCAACAAACAGTGCACACGCCTTAATTAGCCACATAGAGTAAAGTGGGTAACCTATTCCATCGTGTTTTAACGATGCATCACTTCATAAATATTCTTTAACTGAAACTTTGAAATATCACATTAAGAAGGGAATCTATACCATGAAAAAACTGTTCAACGACTTCTGTGAAAATCCAGAAACAAATAGAGCAGACTGTAATCACACGGCTTCTTATGGGAGCCGTTTGAACTTCGGTCTACTTTGTTTGCAAAGGTGTTAAATGCGCATCTGTGAGGTAAAATGGTAAACACAGGAGTCACAAACAGACGGTTACTTATTGTAAGAAGTTTCTGCATTGTTTTCGTCCTGTATGGCGCAAAGCTTGATATGGTGGATGACTTTAATTATCTTGGCGTCGTATTTAACTATACCGGTTCATTCACGAGACACCAACAGTTGCTCGTGGGTAAAGGTTTGAAAGCCATGAATGTATTGTTATACAACTCAAAGGACTTTACATTCTCATTAAAAACTATGTGTTAATTATTCGATTCATTTGTTGCATCGATTTTAAACTATTCATCCGAAGTATGTGGTTTTGCTAACATGAAATACCTGGAACGTTTACATTTAAAGTTTTGTAAACGCATTTTAGGGGTAAAACTCTCTGCATGTAATTCTGGTGTTTACGGGGAATTAGGCAGATTTCCCCTGTACATTGTTAGATATATCAGAATAATAAGATATTGGTTTAAGGTTATGTACACAGATAACTGTATACTCAAAAGTTTGTATTCCAGTTTGACTGAAAAAATGTGTGCTGGTCAGATGAATTGGACAGTAAAAGTGAAAAATATATTGGGTACTTACGTTTTTTTTTAGATGTATGGGAAAATCCCCATATAGTTGACAGCAAACGTTTTATCAGTGTATTTAGGCAGAGACTAATTGATGTTTTTATTCAAGGTTGAGCTGGAGAAATTCAAACTAACAGAGTTTTAATCTTATATAAAGAAATAAAGGTTGTGTTCGAGTATGAGTTATATTTAGACTCATGTAAAAACAATGGCTACAGGAAAGCGTTAACGCAAATGCGTATTTGTCCACATACAAACTGGTAGATATGGTGGTGATAGAAAACAAAGAAATGAAAGACTGTGTAATGTTTGCGGAAATGGTGACATTGAGGACGAATTCCATTTTATCCTTAAGTGTGGACAATATAGAACTATACGAAAAAGGTATATAAGTGAATATTTTATAAAACGACCAAGCATGTACAAGCTATGTCAACTGATTAAATCTAGAGACTCTGATACGATAAACAAACTTGCCTGCTACATTAATTGTGCTATGAAGATAAGAACGAATACTCTAAATTAATTTAATGTTTAATCGCTTCGCTCATATATACGTTTATATGTGTTTAGTATAGAGATATTGACTTTGACTACATATGTTATCCATGTGTTATACATATATATGTTTGTATGGACGATTAACATCTTGTTTAAGTCCTAAAGAAATAAACTATTGTTCTGTTCTGTTCTGTATTAAGACCTCAGTATCAATTCACTGGGTCACTCATGTAAGTGGTTGACTGTACTTACTAAATTTCTCGCAAATGGTGCCAACATTCCGCCAATTCTCGCAGCACTCGACGACATTCCAATACCGGCATTTCTGAATTGCAAAACATTACCAATTATCTTGCCCATACGATTCAAAACATTCTTAATACATCTCCGCATATAGATTTGTTTGAATATTCCTAAGTGACGATTTCTTGTTTACTCTGCTTTTATGGTTTGGGACCACCTTGCTATTGCAGGCTCAATCATACCTAATTATAAGTTTATGTCATAGTGACTATGTTTACCTCAGATTTGTTGGGTACAGTTCTGGTGTATACAGGAAAATTGTACTGAACGATCCAGTGATGGCGAACTTCCCAATCAGTGTAAACACAGTAGACCCTAGTACCATCGCCTTGTTACCATCTGAAAGAAAACAAGAATGCCAAAAATGACAACCATTTTAACATTAAAGTTTGGTAGCAATATATGTTTTAAATAATTATACATGAACTTGAGTGTAAACTATACCAAAGTAAGTAAAATTCAGTAACACCCCTAGTATGCGACCAGACAAAATTTGGTGTAATGGTTGGTCATGGGTGGTAAAGGCAACAGAACGAAAGTTATGCAGAAAACTCCTGTGGTAGGGAGGGTTTATTGTATTCTGTTTTTTCTACATCAGGATAATGACCTGCTCGTCCCCATTTTGCAAATAATCGAACTTAGTCGAGAATTATAACAGTGGGTAATCGAATTTAACCCATTCCCTCATAGGCTATTTTTAGACCCAACCTCTTTGAATAAATCTACCGAAAAGGAGCATTAACTAGAGGAAATATTTTTTCAGAATTTTGTAGTTTGAAACCATTGTGATAAATAGAGCATTTGCTCCTATAGGAGCAAATGCTCTATTTATCACAATGGTTTCAACAGGTGAGTTTTAATGAGGCGTAGAAAGACGTATTTATGGAGGAAAGGGTTAAAGGTCAATAATATAGTCCGTTGTTTAGGTATACTATGCCCGTCTAATAATTAACAATGCTATACTTATGAAAGCTGAATGCTTTCTGATAGTAAATTAAATCAATCAATTTCACAAATATCTATAGTCGAATTTACAGATGATGACAGTATCACATGGTATATATATATATATGTATGCCCCACAAAGCTACCAACAGAAGGCGAGAGACTTTTGCCATTATTAATATGAGCTGCTCTTTTTTAAAAAAGAGACTTGTTTCATTTTTCATTTCAAACAGTGTAGACTCAGTACCGCTACTGTACTTCCGACACGTCTGTACTTTGACACTTACCAGAATTTGAACTAAACTATTCCCTCCTAAACAAGTTTTGACCCAACCTCTTTGAATTAATCTACTGAAAAGGAGCATTTATCAGATTTTTTATTAGCCTATTCCCTCCTAGGACCAAGTTTTTACCCAACCTCTTTGAATAAATCTAATGAAAAGGAGCATTTATTAGAAAGAACATGAAAATCATGGACTTGTATAGTTTTGAAACCAATGTGACAAATAGAGCATTTGCTCTTATTTATAAGTTATCATTTATATTTTAATACAACACTTAATTATTGGCGTGATGTCTGATCTGAGGATGCAGCGCAATGTCGCAGAGAAAGCCTTGTATGGGAAGGAAATGATCCATACTTATACATTGCATTGGCATGAATGGTGAAGAACAAGCTGCATATGTACGTGTACAGACATTCATTGAAATTGAACGTAAGCAGCTACTTACCGGCGGTTGTGGTAAGAATTGTAGCTACGATAAGAGCCACGCCACAGATACAATGGAATAGTATTGCCGCTGGTTTCCGACCGTAGCTGCAAGAAAACATAAATACATGAACGTGTTCAGTCAAGGTATAACGTAAGTATTGTAATAATAATGCAGTTACTGTACAGTAAAACCCCTCTAAACAGGACGTCAACATTAGTATCAAAATCTCTTTCAGACAGTTGCGTTTAATGTAGGGTAAAGTCGTGCATGACATTAAACATGCATTAAGCAACTACCTGCCTAAAAACTAAGTAAAAGTCCTATTTTTTCTTTAATAAAATTCCCGTTTAGAGGGGTTCTACTGTACTAGAGTCATACCTAATATGTATCCAACGCTAGGAATCTATAGGTGATTTACAAATGTACCTATCATGTTTGGATGAGGGAGGAAAACTCAACGGACTATTTTGTTTAACGAATTTATGTAAGAAATAATCACACCATGACTAGAAATGATGTGAATGTTTATAAGTACATGTGAAAACAGACATTTTGGACCAAAGCAGAAACTAGAATCATAAACTAACAAAGCAAACACTGATCAGACGGGCTCCTACAGGAAGTTTCTGATCTGGACCTTCTCTGTTTGCAAATGCGTAGAAATTGTATTTGTGGTGTAAAGGGCTAGCCATTTTCAGAATGAATATTCATGTCAGAATTTTATTATTGTATTGTCTTACTACGATCAAAGAACATGTTAAACGCTACTGTGATAAAATATATGAAAATTCTGGTATTAATGTTTTTTGGTCCATAAAAAATTCAAATGATGTTTTAACAAAACTTGAAAATGAACAGTATAACATTTCTTTACTGAGCTCTTATGATTTCTCTACACTCTATACTACTCTACCTCACCATCTTATAAAGGATAAACTTATTAAATTAATAGAAAAAACCTTTGCCAGAGAAAACAAAATGTTCATTGCTTGTAATGTTCAACGTTCATTCTTTTCGAATTCAGAAGTTGAACATTACACAATGTGGACTTGCCTTGATGTTTGTAGATCTCTTACCTTTCTTTTAGATAATATATTTGTGCGTTATGGGGATACCATATATCGTCAAGTTGTTGGTATACCCATGGGTACAAATTGTGCCCCTCTTGTTGCAGATTTGTTTTTGTATTGCTACGAGAGGGATTTTATGCTTAGCTTAAAACCTGATACACAGACCGATATTGTTAGTGCTTTTAATAAAACTTCAAGGTATTTAGACGATATTTTGAATTTAGATAATCCTTATTTTGATACTATGGTTTCTTCAATCTACCCAAAAGAACTGTCTTTAAACAAAGCTAATCAATCTGACATTAATGCTTCATTTTTAGATTTGAATCTTTCAATTACAAATGATAAAGTTTCGTCCAAAGTATACGATAAAAGAGAAGATTTTAATTTTAAAATTGTTAATTATCCTTTTCTAGATGGGGATGTGCCACGTTCTACATCTTATGGGGTTTATATTTCTCAACTTATTAGGTTTGCCCGAGCCTGTTGTTTGCTTGAAGATTTTAACAGACGTAATTTAGTTATAACTGATAAACTTCTTAAGCAAGGTTACAGATATCACAAACTTCGGAAAACCTTTTCTAAATTTTATTATCGAAATTTACCTCTCATTAGTAAATATAATTGCAATCTACGGACGTTACTGCGACAAGGCATTTCTCAACCAGAATTTTATGGGGATGTTATCTACAAACTTAGGAAAATTCGGGGTCATATCCATTTTCATGATTTGTTTATTAAACGCATTAAAACATTTAAAAAGAAAGGTTATGATCCTATTATATTGCAACACACTGCATGTTTGGTTATCGACCCTTTTACAGTCGGTAGCTACGCTTCCCTCTTTGCTTGCGCGATGACAGGCCGAGGGTAGTACTCTATGATGGTATACTCTTAAACTTGGATACAGGAGGAGCTTACCAGACTCATGTATTACCCTTTCCCTGTCGTGCCCTTAACGGCTTACCTGCAGGTGCTCTGACTTCAGCTAAGTCATTGAGTACATATTTGACGGATTGTCACAGTTATTATGCTATGTTTTACATGTTGTCCTGTGTTCACCGTCGTCTATGTTGTGGGTAAGTCCAGCGGGGATACCTTTATTTACAATATTTGTAAAGCTAGGGTGACTTTGAGAGAAGTGTGAGGTTAGGACGTCCGTAAACCGGTTTAAACCCCCAGTGGTGTTTTTGCTGCTGACCGTGCCAAGGCGGTACTCTCTTTGTCACCCTTCCTTTTGTTTGCATTGCGTCTT
Organism: Azorinus chamasolen; assembly: GCA_963576725.1. Classification (NCBI taxonomy): domain Eukaryota; kingdom Metazoa; phylum Mollusca; class Bivalvia; order Cardiida; family Solecurtidae; genus Azorinus; species Azorinus chamasolen. Next base: position 48,738,429 of record OY755239.1, on the reverse strand, counting down.
TGTGCTTGTGGTTTGTTCGTGTTGTGGAACGTTTGTCCCTGTTTCTTGTGTGTCTTTTGGTGTTTTCTGTGTTCATTTCGTGTGTGTGTGCGTTTGGGTGTGTGGTTGTGTGTGTGTGTGTCATGCTGTCTATCGGTGTTTTGGTGGTGGTTGCGTCTTGCATGTGGCTTTGCCTGCTTGACTTTACTACTTTTCCATTCAATACCCCATTTTATAATAGCTTGTAAAACAATGGATTTGTTGCTGTGACAGACAGTGTAGAACCAGATCAATATAATTATTAAGCAAAGGCAGCAGAACCTGATCAGACATATCTGTGTCTGATCTGGAACTGCTGTATTTGCAAAAGTTTTTTTTTCCAGGTCCTGCTATTATGACGGGACCTCGTTTATTATCCCCGTCATTGGTATGTAAGGGTCGGGGATCCATCCCTCTCCACACCGTACAAATATCAAGCATAATTCTCTTTCTATTTCTATATCATACTATTGTATCTCTATCCTCCATAAATAAGTAAAATTGCGTCTTCGCAAAAGACAGGGCAGACCATGATCAGACGGTTTCTATGTGAGTTTCTTGATCAGGGTCTGCTCCTTTTGCTTATGATAAACTTCAAACATATTTGTACACTTTCAGTTATTACCAAACTTTCTTTGTTCACTCGCTATTATAAAATCTAATGTAATTAGTATTCATATAGATTACTTCTGACATAAATATTTATGGAGTAGGGAGCTAGATCATATTTTACATTGCAGAACCTTTAAAAATGAGATTAAACATAAAAAGAAAATCTGTGGCCATATTGACATAATGCTTATGTCTACTGATCTGTATTCCTATTTAATGATCAAATGAAAAAAGGAAATTGTTGTATTACAGGGTATATATCGATGATATGACATGTTAACTTTTATATAGTTAACATTTTAAAATCAATTTGATTAACTATATAATCAATTTGATTATTTTTTCCCAATTGTTATTGAACTCATCTTCTCTGTTTTCTGCTAAGGCAACCTGTTTTACAATATCGTATTTAAATGCAATATAACGTCTAAGACCATCTGAAGTAGGTCTGAAATGTTTGTGTTTGCACTGAAAAATATACATTTTAATGAAGGTAAGTAAACAATGTTTTGCAATGTCACAGGTTGCTATATAGCCAAACAGCATTGTTTTAATATCTAGAGGAACAAAAGGACTATTTGGGAATGTCAGAATATTACTTATTATGGATTGGCTGACTGGACAATACCAAAACAAATGTTCTATTGTTTCTGGTTCCATGTTACAGAATGTGCATTCTATTTTATCTGTATAATTTATTTTGTATAAGTAGTAATTTGTTCCTAAAATGCGGTGTAAGATTCTCACCTGAAACCACTGCATAAAAGTATCATTTGTAATATTAAATGGTAAACTAAAAATCTGCTCCCAATCGCTACCAGTAAAATTAGTGCATGAAGGTATTTTTCTACACCAAGTGTCCTTACATGAGGGTTGGTCAGACTTCTTGTTCAGGCATTTATACATTAATTTCGACCCCTTTTCGTTTTTATACATAATTTTAAGATAAGGAGGAATAAAAGGTTTTTGTATATTTCTTATATCGTTTTTGTTTATATTTAAGCTTTTTAATGCATGTCCTACTGCTAGCATCATACCGCGATATACTAAATGATTGGTTTGTAAACCGTATTTTTCATTAAATTCTTTTAAGGTCATAAAAGTATTTTGGGAATCTAAAATATCTCCAATACAGCTTACTCCTGCTTTAACCCATGTTTTTAGAAAAACGCTCTTATTTGCAATTAAGATATGTTGGTTATAAAATAACGGATATTCTTTGATTGTGGTTTTCTCAATTTCATGACGGCTAATCAGTTCTGAAAAGGCTTTAAAGGTATCTGACTAGAATTTATTACTGCATGTTTGAGAAAGATTTTCACAATAGTGTTTTCCAGAATTTAGTAATTTGTTCAAATCTTTATTTGCAAAAGTTTACAATTATTAAGTTTAGTGTAAATATGAAGTAAATGATTAATGCTGTTAAAACTATATAGATGACGCTTGATACAAAACAGACTCAGTAGCTTGGCGACTCATTACGACCCAACGCATGTTTGTCTGGCAAATAGAAATCAAATAGTATTTCTGGAAAATGAAAGTTACAAGTTACTCAGTGTTGCAGATTAAATCACACATATTGTCATACAAGAAACATATTAAAAACTTTAAAATAAATCAATTGTTGCTAAGAGATACAACGTGACTGCTCGTATATTTACCGGTTTATCATTGCATACTCCATGAAGGCTGCCGGATACTCAACTACTGACCCCAGGAAGAAATTCAGGAACCGATCCCCAGCTAAGCTGGAGGAAATTAGCATGATGCCATAGTAAGTGGTGCTGTTAGTTATCCTGTAAAATGGAGAAGATTAGCATTATGCAATAGTACGTCGTGTTGTTAGTGATTCTGTAGAATGGTGGGTACCATAGTACGTCGTATTGTTAGTGATTCTTTAAAATGGAGGAAATTAGCATTATACTTTAGAACGTTGTGTTTTTAGTGATTCCGTAAAATTGAGGAGATTAGCGTGATGCCACAGCACGTCGTGTTGTTAGTGACCATATAAAATGGAGGGATTTAGCATAATACCATAGTACGTCGTGTTGTTTGTGACCATGTTATTATTTCTCCCCCCATTGTATGTTTGTTTTGTCCTTGTGCGTCTCTTTATGTTTTTGATAGTTATGTACATTTGCTGTGTTCTCTTGTGTTGCTGTTCGGGCGGCTGTTTTGTTCTGTATGTGGTGTTTCCTGCATGACTCATATTTGATTTTTTACATAAATATCCATGAAGTATTGCGCATTACTTTAACCGTAGACAGGTAAATACATTTCATGGACTATTTATTACTAAGACGAGATTAAACTGGTTTTGTTTCGGTAGAATATTACGGAAAAAGAACGGACTCGTTTACTACTCCAAACATAGTCGATAAAAGACAACAAAACCAACAACAAGGTGTCACATAAGCCCAAAATGTGATCCACGTTTCTCTCGAATAGTTACAATTCTCTAACCATGTCCGTGTCGTGTACATTTTGTCAGAAGTATGATTTAAAAATTACCGTTAACTAACGGTTTCCGATTCGGAAACATGCCAAGGTGATAGGTCTCTTCCTAGTTTTGAAAGCGTTGAACGCGCGAAATAATGTAATGAACCGCTAAAGGGATGTGATAAAACATTTGAATATAGTAGAACCTGTCTTCAGCGACCATCAAAAAGAAGTCTAATTGTCAATCTGTAAGGCGTGTGGTAGCTTAATGCAGGCCAAAATTAATGCAGAAAGCTAATAATTATAAGAGCGTTCTGCATTACTTTTGCCCTACATTAAGCAATCACCTGTTTTGAAGACTGCAATGTTCAATAAATGCATGACCGCTAAGTGAGGGTTTACTGTACAAAAATGCGTGCAACTTTGCTAATCCTGTTATTGACTACATGTTTACAAAATAAACCATTATTATTGTCAAATTACAAAAAACAAAATTACGATTATACCACAATAGCTCGAACTATTTATGATAAAGTTGCTATGACAAAATTCAGTAACTGTGCACATTACGCAAAAAATGTGTTGTCTGAAAGTGTATGTATTCTGATAAAGTATACAATAAGTATTTTTCATTATATTCAACTTGTAACTACTTAAATGTGCAGTAAAACCCCGCTAGTGGGACCACCTAAAAGAGGTATAATTATGGGTGCTAGATGCAGGCGGTAGCTTAATGCAGGACAAAAGTAATACAGAAAGCTCCTATTACTTTTGTCCTGCATTAAGCAACCACCTGCTTATTAAGACACCCATGTTTATTCATTAAGTGGTCGCATAAGTGAGGTTTTACTGTATTACATTTCCGTTTAATATAAACTAGTAAAAGTCACACAATGTCTTTTGTCCACGTTATTTAATCATGTTTGTTCACATATTAACACATTTGCATGCCTACATGTATATAAACAGGGTATCCAGATCAGACGGCTCCTGAGGGAATATTAGGTTCAGATTCTACAGTTCTAAAATGGCCCAAACTTCCTCTATTCATTGGCCATTATAAAATGTCAGTTAATGAATATTCATGAAGTTAAGAATCCTGTAAAAATATTCAAGAGCAAAAAGGTTAAGAAATAACATACTATAATGTGTATTCAGTAAACCCCCTCTAGACCGGAATTCTAGTAGAGAAGAATTTAGATAATTTTAGGCTGGTGGCTGCTTAATGCAGGATTAAGTTCATGCAGAAAGTTCCTATAGGAGCTTTCTGCATAACTTTCACCCTGCATTAAGCTGCCACCTGTCCCGAACACTGATATTTAAACTAAATTGAACGTCCGGCTTAGATGGGTTTTATTGTAAAAGCAAACGATCACTATGGCTAATGTATACTTACCAAGCAAACCATAATATTAGTGACGTTAGTAACAGGCGCCTGGATCTGAATAGGTCTATGACCGTGTAGGTCTTTGTTCTGTTGTGTGCAGTTTTTTCTGTGCCTGATCCGCCGTTTATTTCAAGCTTTCCATCTCCTGAATTCAACACTTTGTCTGTGTCGTCAGCGTCTTGCAAGAGCTCTGTGTGAATATCGATATTAATACCCAGATCAGACAGCTCCTACAGGAGCTATCAAATCAGGGTCTGCTCGGTTTGCTTATGGAATAAAATAAATCCGATTCTCAAGTTTCTCAATTGTGATGTCAGTCATGAATATTCATACAGTTATAAAGTCTAAAATAAACATACATGTTTATCTAATGTATACCACATATGCCGATGAAGTTATTGCTTGTATACTCATACAAAGTTATTGCTTGTGCAAGCAAGTCTTAAGCACGTGTGCCGGTACCTAACTGACCTTGTGGTGTAAATACACGTGGAACATCATATCAGACCCAACAGTAATACAATTATCCAGAGTGAGTGATTTCGAAACATCCACCCGATTTACTATATACAGTAAAACCCGTCTATGAAAAGCAACCACATTATGAATAAACATAAATATCTTTAAAACCTATTCCCTCATATCGAAGCGTTTTGATGCCTCTGTAAAAGTCACTTTTTGGAACCATTGTGATAAATAGAGCATTTGCTCCATAGGAGCAAATGATCTGTTTATAACAATGGTTTAAAAACTACTCAATTCTCAAATTTCCCCTTTTTTCTAGTAAATTTTCCTTTTTAGATTAAATTTTGTTCAAAGAGGTTGGGTCTAAATAGCATACATGTATATGAGTAAATGGGTTAAAAGCAGGTGCTTGATTAATGCAGGACGAAAGCAATGCAGAAAGCTCCTGTGGATACTTTCTGCATATAGTTCGTCCTGCATTAAGCTACTAGCTACCTTTAAGACTTGGTGTCACATTAGACGGGGTTTACTGCACATATAACAATGTTACTTCTTCCATATATTTTCATGGATGCATACAGCTTCGCAACGCTTTGAGGATTTTGTTCAAATTTAACAATACAGAAATAATAACAATTCATTGAAAACGACCCGATACTCGATGAGTAATAGTGAAAATAAAATGGATACAAAAAAGAAATCACTGAGGTGCAATAGATTAATTCTAAATAGTGAAATATTCACCGGGAAAACAAGCTCGTCACATACGAGTATGCTTAGCGTAAACCTTAACAGAGAATATTAACCCCTTTCCTTCACATAAACGTGTTTTCACGCATTTGCAAACAGAGCAGTCCCATCTCAGACGGCTCCTACAGGAGGTCAGGGTCTGCTCTGTTTGCTAATTGAATTTAATAGATCTGTTTCTTTACTTTCAAAAATGGCTACAATGGTCCACCTTCGATATTTTATTGTAACTATTTTGCCCATGAATATTCAGTAGGTATCAAAATTTGGAATAAACATAGAACAGGGAAAGGTTTAAGAACAGGTAAAGCTGCAATAAGTTACTTCAGTATACAACAAAACCTCTCTAAATCGGACGTTTATTTCAATATAAATATCGGTTTTGGAGACAGGTGACTGCTTACTGCTTTCTGCATGACTTTCACCCTGCATTAAAACAGTCAACTGCCTAAACGTGTCTTAATTGTTCCCTTACTAGATTTCCGGTTAAGAGAGGTTCTACTGCATACATAACACTGATATCTCAAAATACCATTAATTCTATTTTGACCAGTTATTGGGATAAATAAGCAACATTAGTGAAAACTAAATGCACCTTAGTGATTCCGCCTCGACTATAGGGAGCAGTAACTCTTGTTATCGGACACTCAGGTTCTTTAACTCTTATAGTGCGGTACATCAGTCACTAATGTCCTTTGCAAACAGTGTAGACCCAGATGAGAGGACTACTAGAGGATCCCTCATATAAGGGCATGCAGTGTTTGCCACGTTACACTCTTCTTTAGGAAAATCACTAAATATTCACCATAAGTTTGACCTGTTTGAATTTTGGAATAAACCGTTGGAAACTTCATCGTTGTAGGGGTTTATGAATAGATTCTGACTTTCCAAGAAATGTTATTTTGTGGTCACAGAATACATGTACTGAAAACAATTTGTAAGGGTTAACATCCTTCTAAATGTATATTCTGTTCAATTAAGAGAGGTTCAATTTGATTTTCCACCAGTGCATACACAGCAGTCATTTCGATACCACCTCCCTTGGCGTTAGCCCATTTCCTCATATATCCATCTAGGAAATAATCACATTACGCATAGTAATAAGATTATTTTATATTCGCATGTAGATTCGGGAGCTTTTGTCCTTTTACAGAAATAACAGAATTAGATCTGTATCATTCCATACGTAAACATAGCAGATCCTGATCGGACGCCGTCTAATCTGGGTCAACTCTGTTAGCAAAGGCGTGAAAAGGTGTCTGCATGAGAGGAAAGGGTTAAGCAAGCGAAACGAGCAATATAGATTCTATACTTTTCAATTTTTAACAAAAGAAATATATACAGCAGAACTGATTTGTGATCATTTGGGCCAATACTTCTATACATACAATTAAATAGTATACAAGACGAATACTGATGCAAGGCATTGGATCGCCGCGAAATTTGTGTACAAGGAAGGTTTTTAATAAGGAACTGTTTTGTTAAGACAATTGAAATGCAACATTTCATTAAAAACTTAACGAAATATGTAGCCTCTTGAGTGTAATGACGTAGTGACCTAGTTCCGAACCCGACATGATCCATATTTGAACTTGACCAAGATTGCATCCAAAAATAACGTATAAGTTGAAAGAAAAAACACTTAATATGGATAATTATCATTAACTATCCCAGTAAAAACCCAAACCGCCATTAAAAAAAAATAGAAAGGAAAAAGAGAGAATTTTTTTTTTCGTCAGCGGTGAGAATCGAACCAGGGCTGACTGCACGATAGGCGACCGTGGTAACCACTACGCTATCAGGCCAGACATACTTCAAGGGAAATTGAAGATGTATATAAAGTTATCATGCTACTATATTGACGACTTTTTTAAATAAAAAAAATAAAACGACTTTTTTAAATAAAAATAAATAAAACAATAAAACTTCATTACAACATTTATCACTCTCATGATAATTTAATCAATAAACTCTAACAAGGGCGGTGATGGTCATAGACCTAAATATAGCCTGTTCAGTTCCATTAACGAGTGACTTTAGTCCTATCTAAAAATAGAAACCGAGACGACGGAATTCGATTTTGACCATGTAGAGCCTCCGGTAGAATAATAACCATGTCTGTTTGAATTAACATATCGACTGTCGATTCAAATGATCTTATTTTTCAAATTCGAGCACGTTTTCCCGTCTTGTAATGTATATCTCTGAAGGGCATAATTTAGAATGAGAGCACCGCAAACAGGTGCACGACTACAGTTTTGACCCGGCTTCAATTCTGCGACTTTGACCCGGCTTCATTTATGTTTACAAAACTGTTTTTGGCATTTAATGTCGATACTTCGACGAAAAAAGTGTCATAATTATTGTTATTATTGTACATTTGTTTGATAAATTTCTTTTTAAACATCGTATGAAGGTTTTTACATCACATATTTCACTACATCAATAATGCAGGTAGAAACTATTCTCTGCCACGCTCAATAAGACGCTCTCTGAGACAAGTGATCTTAGTGTATTGTAAACAATGTTTGTTTGTGTTGAATAACGTCAGCTTCTGCTCACTATGGGCTAATTGGACGCCCCAGAGAGAGGGGAGAGGATACAGGGAAACCCGGGCGCGAATGCCCTACTTTTATTATCGACTGATTTTCTCTGGTTCTTTTAGATGCCCAGTGTAAAGCACTGATACAACGGACCTCGGTTTATAGTCTTGTCCGAAGGACAATGTACACACATGTCAGCCATCACGTCACGTCTATGACTATGTGATCATTGACATGAGGGTCTAAACAGTGTAACATGACAAACAGTCATAGAGGAGCCATCTCGTCAAGATCTACACTGTTCGCAAAGGATATTAGTGACTCGTGTCCCGCACTTTAAGGGCTAATAAGATCATCATTCTTATGGTAATTATACCATAAGTAAGGTCTGATAACGCATAATAATTCCGAATTTACTCGTTGAATATTATCGGTGAATGTGTGATTACCCGTGCAAACAGCTTGGATCCAAATGAGTCGCCGAGTAACACAACTTCTCATCAGGATTGAAACTGTTTGACATTTTGATTATAAGTTTTAGGAAAAAGGAATGAACAATAAACTTAATCAGAATTGTTGTTAACGACAGTTGTTATTGTAGATACATGTAGAATGGTACAAATTTACGCAACCCTCTCTCTGTCTCTGTGTCTGTCTGTCTGTCTGTCTGTCTCTGTCTATCTCTTTTTCTCTGTCTGTATGTCTCTATGTCTGTTTGACTATCTCTCTCTGTATATATATATCTGTCTTTCTGTCTATCTGTCTGTCTCTATGTCTGTCGGTTTGTCTCTATCTGTCTCTGTATGTCTGTTTGTATCTGCCTGTCTGTCTGTCTGTCTCTGTCTGTCTGTCTTCCTCTCTCCCCCTCTCTCTAATATATTCGTTTCTCGTTTTCAAAGGATTAATTACATGAACTTTTAGCCTGCTGTACGCTTTCAAATCTATCGCCAGTAGCATGTTAAAGTTTAATTCTGATTAGCAAATAAATGCGAAATCACGACAAAGATGTGCCTAGCATAACCGTGTTACTATAAGTATCCGGGGATGAGCATAGTTAAATAGTGTAGACTCAGCTCAAGCTGCTCCTGAAGCAGTCTGATCAGAGTCTACACTATTTGCTACTATATTAGTATAATTCAAAGTCATCTAAATGGTTCCAGCTTGGCTTATTCATATTTACAAACCCATGGAGAGGGAAAATGTTATGTCAGACCTTTTAGGGTAACTAGGAGAAACCAATGAATTGCTACGCACGCTTTTACTTATTAGGGTTTCGGCTTTTGCCGAAATCCTTATAAAATGGATTGCGACTCAAACTATGGCGGAAAACCCTATTGCACGAGCGCTACCTAGCGGGAATCCCCCTAAGAGAATACGCGCATGTGCAGTGCTTGACTTACAATCCGGTTCCGGAATCTTACAAAATATTTATAATGAAATATGGAAGGTGCATCCATTAGCAACAGAGCAGACCCTGAATCTATGGGAGCGAGCTGTCTGATCTGGGTCGAATCTATTTGCAGATGCATGAAAACAAGTTTATATGGGGAAATTAAGGGTTAAATAGACGTCTTCTGTTCTGTACGTTCTTTACAGTATAAAGGTTACAGCGCACTGGTGGTCAGTAGTGCAGGGCAACTGTTACATCATGCTAAAATCTCTAGAGGTCATATACGTATACGCTTAACTCTTTGCACGCTAGCGGCGAAATTGTGATTACCTATGCAAACAGTTTGGATCCAGATGAGAGGCCACATAATTCTGCGTCTCATCAGGATCCAAACTGTTTGTCATCTTGATCATATTTTTGCATAAAATGAAAGAAAGTTTATTGAAGAATTGACGCAGACGTCAATTGTTGCAAACGAAACATCACTCAGCATTGTAAGGATTAAGCAAGCTGTAATCTAAAGTTGCAAAAATGTTTCCAAGCTGACTTATTCAGCTGTACAAACTGGTAGAAATGCTAGAACACTAAACCTTTCCTTCATATACATGTTTTTCACGCGTTTGTAAACAGAGTAGACCCAGATCTGATGACTCCTATAGGAGTCGTCTGATCAGGATATGCTCTGTTGGCTAATGGAATTTGAAAGATCTTTTTCTTTCCTTTCTTAAATGGCTACTCATTTCCACTTTTCATGTTTCATATAATGAAACATGAAAAGTGGAAATAAGTAGCCATTATTTTGTTCATGAATATTCAGTAGGTATTGAAATTGGAATAAACATAGAACAGGAATCAAGTTTCTTACATGGATCCGTTCCATTTGCGCTCTGTGTCTATATACATGTACTTTTTTAAACTATTGTTTTTGTTGATTTAATTATTGTTCAAATTCTCAGGGAATTTTTTATAGTCAGTTTGAACTGTGCAGTAATTCCTTTTGAAACAAACTAAGTTTTCAAATATTATGCAGGTTATCGTGACCTAATTGCCAGTTGTACATTGTGTGTGTCGGTCTGTGATCAGGATCCTAGATGTTTGACAATTTTAGAATACAACTATGCAAATCATAGACTAATTGAATATGAATAATTATATATGCAATACACAAAATAATGAGCAGGTGACAATTTTAAATTGAACATGGTACTTTCGAATTCATAGTTGTCCTAGCACAAAGTCTGGATCCTGCCTCTACGTTTCATCGAAATGCATACTATTGACACCAGGACTGTATGTTAATATAGCATAATGCTTTAAAAAGTCCATAACAAGTTTCAAGAGGCATGCTTATGTTTTCTAGTTTGTTTGCTTTAAAATGTATTTAGAGAAAAGAATATCAAAAAAGATAAAGAATAAAAAATATATTAGAATCTTTTTTTCTATTTGCATTTAGGTTTTGACGGGATTCGAACCAAGGACCTAGAGATTCACAGACGCAGCTCTTTCCCCTCGGCCACCGCTTGGGTCCCAATATATGAGTGTTACATGGTTCTATTTAAACGCTACAAAGGTGTGAAAAGCAACAACGACTAGTGAACGTACATACTTAATATGCAAATTATACAGACCCATTTTTCATGAAATCTCCAAGTATAAAATGAATAGATTTTACCAATGACCTACTGTCAATCCAAACGCCTTTGTTCAAACAGCATGGTGTCTTTTTACAACAGAAGTCCGACATAAGGTCGTCGGATTTTGAAAGTTCCATATCCTTCCTGTGGTATTTACAAAAGTCCGATATATTGTTGTCGGATTCTGAGTTAAATGCCCTTTTAGCCTAGTCACTTATGCCCTTTGCAAACAGAGGAGACCCAGGTAAGAAGGCTCATAGAGAAGCCCTCTAATCAGGATCTGCACGGTTTGTCGTGTTACACTATTGTTTGGAAAAGTCCCTAAATATTAACCATAAGCTCATTTTAGCTTGACTTGTTTGAATTTTGGAACAGCCCATTTCACCGCTGTAATAGTTAGGTAGACCAAAGTAACATAATTGTTAGATTTTTGCAGAACATTATAGAATTGTTGGAGGTACATGGAATGGACACATAACCGAAAAGAATTATTTGATTATTACAGCCACGGTTGATATTTCGATACACTTTCAACATTTTGTGAACTACATTGTACTATGAAATATCGAACATCAATGGTACTATTTCTAGGGTAGATCAAAATTCAAATGCAGAAATTCGATTCCATTGCGACATTACAATGTTTCCTGATGAATTTAATCAATGGTCGTGCGACGTTGTTGCTAAGATCTGGTTTGAAAGAAATAGAATTTCAAAAATACATGTACGGTAAAACCCCTCTAAACCAGATTTTAAATTCAGTATAACTATCAGTCTTGGAGACAGGTGGCAGCTTAATGCAGGATGAAAATAATGCAGAAAGCTCCTCGGCATGACTTTCACCCTGCATTAAGCAGCCACCTGCCTAAAAAGTTTCTAAATTCTTATCTACTAGAAGTCGGGTTAAGAGGGGTTTTACTGTATTGTAAAAGGTGACAAATCTATACTTTTGAATGTATTTCAGAGATTTACAAGTGATACCCTAATTACCCTGGGTATTTTGACAAACACACTTATGCAAATAGTGCAGACCCAGATCAAACACCTCCTTAATGGGCCCGTTTGAAGGGTTTTCACTATTTGCTACCATGTCTGTTTAATCTAAAGTTGCAAAGATGTTTCCAAACTGACTTATTCAGCTGTACAAACTGGTAGAGAGGAGAGACTGGGTGCTAGAACACTTAACCCTTTCCTTCATATAAATGTTTTTCACGCGTTTGTAAACAGAGTAGACCCAGATCTGATTACTCCTATAGAAGTCGTCTGATCAGGGTCTGCTCTGTTGGCTAATGGAATTTGAAAGATCTTTTTCTTTACTTTCTTAAATGGCTAATAATTTCCACTTTTCATGTTTCATTATAACTACTTTGTTCATGAATATTCAGTAGGTATTGAACTTTGGAATAAACATAGAACAGGAATCAAGTTTCTTACATGGATCCGTTCCATTTGCGCTCTGTGTCTATATACATGTACTTTTTTAAACTATTGTTTTTGTTGATGTAATTATTGTTCAAATTCTCAGGGATTTTTTATAGTCAGTTTGAACTGTGCAGTAATTCCTTTTGAAACAAACTAAGTTTTCAAATATTATGCAGGTTATCGTGACCTAATTGCCAGTTGTACATTGTGTGTGTCGGTCTGTGATCAGGATCCTAGATGTTTGACAATTTTAAAATAAAACCATGCAAAGCATAGACTAATTGAATATAAATAATTATATATGCAATACACAAAATAATGAGCAGGTGACAATTTTAAATTGAACATGGTACTTTCGAATTCATAGTTGTCCTAGCACAAAGTCTGGATCCTGCCTCTACGTTTCATCGAAATGCATACTATTGACACCAGGACTGTATGTTAATATAGCATAATGCTTTAAAAAGTCCATAACAAGTTTCAAGAGGCATGCTTATGTTTTCTAGTTTGTTTGCTTTAAAATGTATTTAGAGAAAAGAATATCAAAAAAGATAAAGAATAAAAAATATATTAGAATCTTTTTTCTATTTGCATTTGGTTTTGACGGGATTCGAACCAAGGACCTAGAGATTCATAGACGCTGCTCTTTCCCCTCGGCCACCGCTTGGGTCCCAATATATGGGTGTTACATGGTTCTATTTAAACGCTACAAAGGTGTGAAAAGCAACAACGACTAGTGAACGTACATACTTAATATGCAAATTATACAGACCCATTTTTCATGAAATCTCCAAGTATAAAATGAATAGATTTTACCAATGACCTACTGTCAATCCAAACGCCTTTGTTCAAACAGCATGGTGTCTTTTTACAACAGAAGTCCGACATAAGGTCGTCGGATTTTGAAAGTTCCATATCCTTCCTGTGGTATTTACAAAAGTCCGATATATTGTTGTCGGATTCTGAGTTAAATGCCCTTTTAGCCTAGTCACTTATGCCCTTTGCAAACAGAGGAGACCCAGGTAAGAAGGCTCATAGAGAAGCCCTCTAATCAGGATCTGCACGGTTTGTCGTGTTACACTATTGTTTGGAAAAGTCCCTAAATATTAACCATAAGCTCATTTTAGCTTGACTTGTTTGAATTTTGGAACAGCCCATTTCACCGCTGTAATAGTTAGGTAGACCAAAGTAACATAATTGTTAGATTTTTGCAGAACATTATAGAATTGTTGGAGGTACATGAAATGGACACATAACCGAAAAGAATTATTTGATTATTACAGCCACGGTTGATATTTCGATACACTTTCAACATTTTGTGAACTACTATGAAATATCGAACATCAATGGTACTATTTCTAGGGTAGATCAAAATTCAAATGCAGAAATTCGATTCCATTGCGACATTACAATGTTTCCTGATGAATTTAATCAATGGTCGTGCGACGTTGTTGCTAAGATCTGGTTTGAAAGAAATAGAATTTCAAAAATACATGTACGGTAAAACCCCTCTAAACCAGACTTTAAATTCAGTATAACTATCAGTCTTGGAGACAGGTGGCAGCTTAATGCAGGATGAAAATAATGCAGAAAGCTCCTCGGCATGACTTTCACCCTGCATTAAGCAGCCACCTGCCTAAAAAGTTTCTAAATTCTTATCTACTAGAAGTCGGGTTAAGAGGGGTTTTACTGTATTGTAAAAGGTGACAAATCTATACTTTTGAATGTATTTCAGAGATTTACAAGTGATACCCTAATTACCCTGGGTATTTTGACAAACACACTTATGCAAATAGTGCAGACCCAGATCAAACACCTCCTTAATGGGCCCGTTTGAAGGGTTTTCACTATTTGCTACCATGTCTGTTTAATCTAAAGTTGCAAAGATGTTTCCAAACTGACTTATTCAGCTGTACAAACTGGTAGAGAGGAGAGACTGGGTGCTAGAACACTTAACCCTTTCCTTCATATAAATGTTTTTCACGCGTTTGTAAACAGAGTAGACCCAGATCTGATTACTCCTATAGAAGTTGTCTGATCAGGGTTGGCTAATGGAATTTGAAAGATCTTTTTCATTCCTTTCTTAAATGGCCACTAATTTCCACTTTTCATGTTTCATTATAACTATTTTGTTCATGAATATTCAGTAGGTATTGAAATTTAGAATAAACATAGAACAGGAATCAAGTTTCTTACATGGATCCGTTCCATTTGCGCTCTGTGTCTATATACATGTACTTTTTTAAACTATTGTTTTTGTTGATGTAATTATTGTTCAAATTCTCAGGGATTTTTTATAGTCAGTTTGAACTGTGCAGTAATTCCTTTTGAAACAAACTAAGTTTTCAAATATTATGCAGGTTATCGTGACCTAATTGCCAGTTGTACATTGTGTGTGTCGGTCTGTGATCAGGATCCTAGATGTTTGACAATTTTAAAATAAAACTATGCAAAGCATAGACTAAATGAATCTAAATAATTATATATGCAATACACAAAATAATGAGCAGGTGACAATTTTAAATTGAACATGGTACTTTCGAATTCATAGTTGTCCTAGCACAAAGTCTGGATCCTGCCTCTACGTTTCATCGAAATGCATACTATTGACACCAGGACTGTATGTTAATATAGCATAATGCTTTAAAAAGTCCATAACAAGTTTCAAGAGGCATGCTTATGTTTTCTAGTTTGTTTGCTTTAAAATGTATTTAGAGAAAAGAATATCAAGAAAGATAAAGAATTTGGTTTTGACGGGATTCGAACCCAGGACCTAGAGATTCATAGACGCAGCTCTTTCCCCTCGGCCACCGCTTGGGTCCCAATATATAAGTGTTACATGGTTCTATTTAAACGCTACAAAGGTGTGAAAAGCAACAACGACTAGTGAACGTACATACTTAATATGCAAATTATACAGACCCATTTTTCATGAAATCTCCAAGTATAAAATGAATAGATTTTACCAATGACCTACTGTCAATCCAAACGCCTTTGTTCAAACAGCATGGTGTCTTTTTACAACAGAAGTCCGACATAAGGTCGTCGGATTCTGAAAGTTCCATATCCTTCCTGTGGTATTTGCAAAAGTCCGATATATTGTTGTCGGATTCTGAGTTAAATGCCCCTTTTGCCTACACACTTATATGTAATAGATACAGTACGAGTCTTACTACCAAAGTGCCTTCTTACAACCGTTATCAGGACAGTTTGTTCGCATGACCGAAGACGTGTCCGAGGCGTAGCCGAGGACACTTGTCTGAGGTCATGCGAACAAACTATCCTGATAACGGTTGTAAGAAGACACTTTGGTAGTAAGACGAGTATACATGTATCTTACTTGTACGACAGTACGTTGTAGACTTTTAGTTTTGATTAAAAATGAAGAAAAATGAATATTTCACAAATGAGTATATACAACATGTTTTCCCCTTGGTTCACCCAATTCAAATCCTTGGTAGATAGGTTTTAACCACAAGAATCACGTGCGTACAAAAGTGTCCACTTACAACCGTTATCAGGACACTTTTTCAATAGCTTTGCTGGGGGTCTGTCGTACAAATATATATATAGGCTACTCTTTCTTTCTTTTTTTTTCTTTACTTTCTTAAATGGCTACTAATTGCCACTTTTCATATTTCATTGTAACTATTTTGTCCATAAATATTCAGTAGGTATTGAAATTTTGAATAAACATAGAACAGGGAAAGGGTTAAGGAAATTAGGGGTTTTATAAATCAGACATTTCTTGCATATGTTTGGTACTGACCAAGTAATGGTCAGAATCATCCGGGGTCCAGTCTAGACCTACAGTGTTCTCATTCAACGATAATGGTGAAATCGTTAATTCTATTATGCTAAGCACGACTTGACTTGACCCTTACTTTCAAATAACGGAGTGATGGCTCTTTACTACATAAACTATCAATTTTGGCTCTATTGGCACAAAGTGGCAAGATGAGCTATTGGAATCGCCCTGTATGTGACATGTTCATAAAACAATTCTTTAAATGTCTTCCAAACTACTGACATGATTTTCAGAAAAATCCACAGCAAACAATCAATATGATATATATTATGTCCGAAACCTTCAGTACTGTCAGTACTTTGATATTATCACCTATTGACACACTACACTATATGAACAGTTTATCTTCTTTCTAGACGTCAATACATCGAATTAACCTATATGTTTTGTAACAAATCAGCCATTATTAACATTTAGCCTGCTATCGGCGGATGTGTGAATACCTATCCAAACAGTTTGGATCCAGATGAGACGCCGAATAAATCGGCGTCTCATCAGGATCCAAACTGTTTGACATCATGATTGCATTTTGGTAGACAACTTGATCATAGCTTGAATTTTAAAAATGTCGTAGGTGAAACATTCTGTAAAATTTATTTGCTCATCGGGCTAAAGATTAACCCTGATCCGGCTATTCGCGACCAGACTCGTATTCGGATAAAAGCTTGGATCCAAATGAGACGCTGGGTAACTCAGCGTCCCATTAGGATCCAAGTCGCTGGACACTCGGTCGATGGTTTCTCAAAACGTTATCGAATAGGAAGAAAACAAAATGGCACCAGGTCATAGTTCGAGCAGACATTATTATTTTCTTAGCGGGGATAAAGATTAACCCTTTCCCTGTTCTATGTTTATTACATATTTCAATACCTACTGAATATTCATTGATAAAATAGTTATATTTCAATACCTACTGAATATTAATTGATAAAATAGTTATAATGAAATATGGATGGTGGAACATTGTAACCATTTTAGAAAGTATAGAAACAGATTTATCAAATTCCATTGGCAAACAGAGCAGACCCTGATCAGACGGCTCCTATAGAAGCCGTCTGATCAGGGTCTACTCTATTTGCAAATGCGTGAACACACGTTTATTTGAGGGAAAGGGTTATAGCGAATATTTTAGCGAAACATAAATGATGGCAGAGTATGTGATACCAAAGATACCAAACGGCCATCGATAACATGGTGTAAAATGACTAAGGAAAGGAAAACACAAAAGAAACTGAACAATCAAACGCAAGTATGAAAGATGTCAACTTGTAGCGAGTTTGTAAACATTCATGTTTGTTTCAACCAGGTTTGCTAATGTACAGTGAAACACCTCTAAACCTGACGTTCAACTTCGTATCAATATTGGTCTTGGAGACCAATGGCAGCTAAATGCTGGGTAAACGTCATGCAGGAGCTTTCTGCATGACTTTCAACCTCAATTAAGTAAGCCACCTGCATATGTGACTACTGTATCTAAATTCTTCTCCACTAAAATCCCGCTATAGAGAGTTTTTACTATACATGCTCTTTGAACACTATAAAAAATTAAAATATACTGTAATAAACCATAGATGTCAATTGGTTCAGAAAACAGTGCAGATCCTGATCAGAGGGTCCCGTCAGAAGTCATCTGATCTGGATCTGCACTGTTTTTCCATGGGCTACTCATAGGGATCGTGGGAGTAAATGAATTAGGCAAGTTTACCTAGATTTACATCTTTCGTGTTGCCGATGAGCCGCTCGTACTCATGGAAGCCGCTGGTGGTAGCGATCTCGTCATAATCTTTGTTGTTGACCCTACACGCCTTTTTCAACACGGCCTTCGCTCTCTCAACCTTCCCATTAGCGATCAACCATCTTAGTGACTCATCTAAAATACTTCGAAACGGTTTCTATATATGACAATACATGTTTGCATACAGTAAAACCTCTCTATAATGGCCACTAAATTACAGAAAGTATTTTTGTTAAAGGCCGGTGGTTGCTTAAAGCAAGATGAAAGTAAAAAAAAACGCTGCTAAAGGAGAGTTCTGTTTTACTTTCATCTTGCTTTAAGCAGCCACCTGCCCTAAATACCAACTAATTAATACCATTTTGTGGTCGTTATAGAGATATTTTACTGTATTGCTGTACTTATTTAGATTTGATCGGTTTAACGGTAAGAGACGAAGAAAAAAGATAGATCGTACTGTCTGTATCTTTTAAAGCATAACACCCCTTTTTCTTTACCAAACCTATGTTGTGACCACACTTTAGAATGGTCTCTTCGAGACGATTCCAAAGAGCGGTCACAACAAAGGATTTGGTGGAGAAATGACGATTTTAGTATTTGAGTACGTTTTAGTATCTGTTGCTCTAGAACATGTTTGCATATTGCTATAATTATTTAGATTTGGTTGGTTTAACGATAAGAGACTAAGTAAAAACGACAGATTGCATGATCTTGTGGAATGGCTTCAGAAGTGTTACATGTACATGTAATAAGTATCTTACGGTATATGTGTTTGTTTTTTTTTAACTCTTTACCTATTTAGCTAGCATTTATTAAAGATTTGATGACCTCATTAATATTCATGAGCAGAAGCATTAAAATGGAGCATAGAAAAGGAAACTGTAAAATAAGATCTATAAACTTCCATAAGCAAACAGAACAGAACTTGATCTGGGGTTACTCTGTTTACAAAGGCTTGACAAGGTGCTTGTACAGCGGAAAGGGTTAACATGTCAGCTTGGAATTTTTACACGTGCTTATTCAATCTTCAAAATAAATGAGTACACTATAAGTATTTACTTAAAATATCAGCGTTGATCTATAGATGTAATTCCAGTTTACCAGAGCAATACAATATACAGTAAAACCTCTCTATAACAGCCACTAAATTGTGTTAATTATTTGGTATTTAAGGTAGGTAACTGCTTAAAGCAAGGTGAAAGTGAAACAGAACGCTCCTATAGGAGCGTTCTGTTTCACTTTCACCTTGCTTTAAGCAACCATCTGCCTTTAACACAAAATATTTAATTAATATGTGGCCTTTATAGAGAGGTTTTACTGTAATAACACTTCCAACTGTTTCGACCTCTAACCTGCAAAGCACGACCAGACCGACATTTGCAGACAACATGCATTCAACATCTAATCGGGACCCAAACTGTTTGGCACCACCTGATCAATAGTTTCTCAAAAGCTTGAACGGATCGAATGAAGGTAAATGTTGTTCTGTAAAGTATTTGGGCAAACATCAATATCTACAACAGGATAAGGGTTTAACTAAATATGATTAGCTAGACGGGATGATGCGTTTCTCGGAGTCCCATCTGGATCCAAACTGATTGCAAACGGGTGATCAAACATTTGCAAGTAGAATGCCAAGATTTATCTAGTTCATTCTGGTAACCTTTGTCAATGCATAGTTGGAATTAACAGAATAACAGAAAATGTGCGTACTCAGATACTAAAGAGTGGTCACAACATGAGGGTTGGTGGACAAATAAAGAAGTTATTTTTGAAAATGTTTTAATTTACGCATCTTATCTGGATCTCTGCGGTAACTGTACCTAATACTTGATTCATACCATTCATACTATAAATGAAGTTAACCCTGTCTTAACTATAAGTGTGGGCCATTAAGGCAGGTGGTAGCTTACTGCAGGACAACGGTAACGCAGAAATATCCCAAAGGAGCTTTCTTCATAACTTTTGCAGAGCATTAAGCATCCACCTGCTTTTAAAAGTTCCTATACTTAATCAGAAAGTGGGCGCTCAATGCATGCTTAATGTTGTGCAATATGATTGACCTAAGCACTATTTTTTATACAGTAACTACACATGTACAGTGATACTTTTATACAGCTAACACTTTAGGAAGAAACACAGGCCTCTTCAAGCAGGTAGTTGCTTAACATTCATATAAACGTGTTTTCACGCATCTGCAAACAGAGTAGACCAAGATCAAATGGCTTCCATGAGAGCCGTTTTATCAGGGTCTACTCTGTTTGCTAATGGAATGAGAAAAATCTGTTTCTTTACTTTCTAAAATGGCTATAATGTTCCACCTTCCGTATTTCATTACAATTACTTTGTCCATAAATATTCAGTAGGTATCGTAATTTGGAACAAACATTGAACAGGGAAAGGGTTAAAAGAAAGTTGTTGCTTAATGGGTCCTGCATTAACCCTTTACCCAATAGCCTGTTTCTAGTTTTGAAGACATATGACCACTTAAAGCAGGTTGAAAGTAAAGCAGAATGCGCCTTAAAGCGCATTCTGCTTTACTTTCAGCCTGCTTTAAGCTACCACCTACTAGGATATAGAAAATATTTATTATGCAATATGTTCATGACTGTATGAATTTGAACTATTTTCTTCAGCGGAGGAATAAATCAAACACGCTAAAAGCCGCTTCTATCAGGTAAAGGGTTAAGCAACCACATAACTTTAAAATCCAGAGTTCGACCTATTTTGATGGTCGCTTTTAAGGGGTATTACTGTATTTCTATTACTATTATATAAGTATTTTGATACCAATACCAAAATGTGTACATTATATTTGTTCAATTAACCCTCATAATGATTTGCGCAAGCTGGCCTATATTTGCAAACAGCTTGATTCCAGATGAGTAATTCCGTGTCTCAACAGGATCCAAGCTGTATCACACTCGAGCAATATGTTTTAAAAGGTTTTCACGAATTGGAAGCAAGCAAAGCTGCTCAATATTAATAATATTTGACAGACATCCTTTTTACAGCTACATGTAGTACAAATAATGTATCATGACTAATATGCCAATACCACTACAATAGCTAGTAAAAAGCTACTGAATACAAGTGTGATAGTGTCTTTCAAAATGATGCAAATGCCTTGAATGTGACCCATCTAAGAATGATTTCAAGCAATGAAAGACTTACAACCATTCTACAAGAGACCACGAGGAGAGGCAGGCAAGACAGATTTGGAAGTATCGCCAGGAAATGTTCCTGAAAATGTAGGCGATGGGTGTGACGAGAGCCACTCCGGTGGTCCAGAAAAGAAGTCCCATTACCGACATGCTGCCTCGTACCTCCTTTGGAAATATCTCTAGGTTTAAAATAGCCTGTGCTAGACCAGTACCCTGAAACATGGAATTTGCTAATGTATTATAATGATATTACCCTATATACGTTCATGTAAGAAATAACGACTATAAATATTAATTAGTTGAATTTCTAATATATGGTATTATGAACAAAGTATCGGTTTTCCATGGAAGACACTTACTAGAACAAAGGAAATTTTTAGAATTGTGTAGTTTTGAAACCATTGTGACAAACAGAGCATTTGCTCCATAGGAGCAAATGCTCTATTTATCACAATGGTTTCAGAAAGTGACATATACAGAGGCGTCAAAAGGTGTCAATATGAGGAAATGGGTTAAGCCAATATTCTGTTACATAAATACCCGTTTACCTGCTGAATATTCTTGTAAGATAGGAGCTCAGGAGCTGATGTGAAATACATAAACTCTGAACGTTTACACACTGTTTGACAAAGGATTTTCATCTGCACTTGTACAAATCCAGTGTAAAACGAGATACAAAGGGGATTATTTTTTATGTAAACAGGCATCAGGGTTAAATCCTGTCATTACCTGTTGAAAAGCCCCCGTCAGTGCCCGCATCACAGCAAAACCGCCAAAGTTTGGCATAAATGCAGTTGCCAGGGCGATGAAGAATAGAACAGAATGACATCCGACATGCACTGGTTTACGTCCAAACCGATCAGCGAGACCAGTGAATACAAACGCACCGACTCCTTGGCCGAACATGACCAGGGTTTGAGAAACCTCGGCGTGTTCTGCACGATCACATACGAGGTCCCACTGAAGATATTCATACACATAGACGTATAGCGAAAAATCAAAGGACACAGCCCCCCTAAATTATTTTAATACCAAACCTTTTTTTTTTTTACAAATTTACCGAAATGGAACATTGACTAGAAAAAAAGAAAATTTTAGAATTGTGTAATTTTGAAACCATTGTGGTTAATAGAGCAGTTGCTCCATACGAGCAAATGCTCTATTTATCACAATGGTTTCAAATGAGTGAGTGAGTTGGGTTTTACGGCACTGCGACACTGAATAGGTCTTATAGCGCCGATGAGTGATGAGATAACATGATGATGCGGGATGATTTCAGGAAGATGATTTCGGCTAATCTCATTCGCTGCAAAGCAGCGCATGGTACCAAAACCACCAGGTTTCCTAAACTTGCAGAAGGGAGTTGGCAGAGACTAAAGAACAAAGTATGCAGGTCGATGCATGGTATTTAACCTGCCTTAAGCCACCACCTGTCTGAGAGACCGGTACTGATACTAGATTAACGTCATGTTTAGAGGAGTTTTAGTGTAATGTGTCACATTTCATAATCTGAACAAATATTTTTTGTCAGCAGTTTCTGAAAATGTTATATTTGCGAGTTATCCTTGTGAAAGGGGGTAAACATTTACTGTTGAAAATAATGAGTCTTAATTGTCGGTCTTAACCCTTTCTCTTATGAATATTTGTATATCGAAACTTTGCAGAAATTATAAGTTAGACTATTTTTGTAATGGTATAGAAACCTATCTTTATACAGTAGAACCCCTCTAATGCGACCACTTAATAAATAAACATGGAAGTCTTTATAAGCAGGTGACTGCTTAATGCAGGACAAAAGTAATGCAGAAAGCTCATAGAGGAGCTTTCTGCATTACTTTTCTCCTGCATTAAGCTACCACCTGCATCTAGCACCCATAATTATACCTCTTGTAAGTGGTCGCATTAGCGGGGTTTTACTGTATTTACCACTTTGGAGGGTTCTACTGTCGACTTACATGTATGCATACTAATAATGTGGGAATAATAAATATTGCAATACAATCTAATTCTGTCGAACAACTTGAATACAGATAAAACACCAACTATTTCAACGTCTTACAATGATCTAAGTTGTTTGACTTCGATAAAAAGTCTCAATACTATTATTGACAGTAACTCGAATGGTCGGGGGTAAGTAATATTACAGTAGATCACACTGCTTTCGAAAGAATAAGGATTATTGAGATAAGTAATGATTTGTTTTGAACGCTTAAATCATATATATACAGTAGAACCTGTCTTAAGCAGACAAAAATGTCTAATTATGGCCCTGTTAGGCAAGTGGGTGCTTAATACAGGTTTAAAGTAATACAGAAAGCTTCTATATGAGCTTTCTGCATTATTGTGCCATGCATTAAGCAACCACCTGGTTTTTAATACTGCCGTCAATAACATAATGACCGCTTAGAACAGGTTCTTCTGAAAATGTTTTAAACCTTACCTCACTAATAATTGACCGTTCCTTGGCGAACTCTCCGAAATCTGTATATGTCCAGCCATTGCTGCAGTCCTCCTCACTGACCGATATCACCCCAGAACTGTTCACTAGTTTCCGGATGCTGCATTTCTCATATTCAAAGGACACACTAACATCAGCTGCCATAGACATATTTACCGACACCTCACGACAGGAGTAGGCTGGTCTGTAACCTGGAAATGGAAAAGTTTCAAATGTGTAATCAAAGCAAGTTTCAAAGTTTCTAGGGAGCCATTAAATACAGTAGAACTCCTCTATACCGACCACTTAATGAATTGAAATTAATGTTATTAAAATCAGGTGGTTGCATGGTGCGAGATGGAAGCAATGCAGAAAACTGCTGTAGGATCTGTCTGCATACTTGACGTCATATATTAACCCTTTCCTTCATACAAACGTGTTTTCACGCATTTGCAAACATAGTAGACCAAGAAAAGACGGCCCCATAGGAGCCGTCTGATCAGGGCTGTTCTATTTGCTAATTAAATTTGAGAATAAATTGGTACTTGGATAATGATATTGCAAATGAATCTGAGAATTATACACATTTAGGAATTACATTTAACAAGTATCTCGATTTGTCAAAAAACATTTAAGAATCAAATGCCAAATCAAGGGAACGTTTTTAAGTATAGATGCATATGGTACTGGTTTTATGAAGGGATTCATCCATTTACATGTAGAAAAATCTATAGATCTTTTTTTACCGAAAGGTTTCTATGGGTGTGAAATATGGTATAATCTTACTGAATCTGATATTTTATTTCTTGAAAGAAGTCATCGATTTTGTATAAGGTATACATAGGGTACCAGTGGTAGAACACGTACTGACATTGCGTTGAGTTTGTTAAAGGTTTACTAAATTCAGTCTCAATTTACAAAATGAAACTTACACTGTTTGAAAAGCTCTGTAGACTACCAGGCAAGTCACATGTCAATGATATATTCTTGGCTCGTATGTAGGCGAGTTGATAGTGTAATCATGTAGAACAAGGATACTTTAGTTATATTGTATCAGTACTCAGGAAGTATGATTTATTGAATACTTTGTACACTTATGCTGATACAGGAGAATGTCCCCCTAAGCACGCGTGGAAAATGGTGTGTTTAAAAAATCAACCATTTTGAAGAGAGATCTTTGTATGATCGAACATCTGCAGAAGAATACATTAAGTTTTTGTGGATCCATCCGAGATTTATAGATAGTAATACATGGCAGCCATGTAGACACCTGCGTATTGTAGAAGTGTTATAAACATGCTATCTAGAATGTGTTTATACAGGCAGGAATCACTTTGTTCAAAATGTGGTCTCATGTTTAACTATGATGTAAACCACTGTCTGTTTGAATGTGATTATTTTTTATCAAGATCGACGAAGAACATATTGCCGATATCGAGGTTCTTTTTGGTAGTTCTGTTGCTGCTAGATTAAGTATGCTAGACGACTATGCCAAATTAAGTGCTCTGCTTAGCTCTCCAGGCATATATTTGTCAACAGAATTAGGCATTCATGCACAAGACTTTTACAAAGCAAACATTATGTTTATTGGAAGCCTGTGGTTCAGGTTTGCTGTCTGATAAGTATCCGTTGTTGTGTTAAGTACATTATAGACTCATTACAACCCTAGCAACGAGTAAACTCGTCCTGTACAAACAGTGCACCTATGATAAGTACACATGCATTATACAAGCGGTGTAGATCCTAATCAGGATATGTATTGTTTGTCAGTTTACAATATATTGTTAAAATCGACCCTAAATAGTAAAAACTGACTAGACTTTGTTGAATCTGGAATCGCCCAGTTTGACCTTCAGGGTTCATGAGTTAACCCTTCGCTTGCTATTCACGTCAATATACCTTCCTGTAAATAGTGAACACCCAGATGAGACAGCTCCTGCAGGAGCTGTCTCATCTGGGTCTATACTATTTACAAGTTGATTGTGCAACCAGCGCACTCCGCAGCAGTCATTGCACAGCGAAATACGTGTACACAGTGAAGATATATGTAATTATACAACAGGGCATCGGTAAAGAAGGAGAAATGTATTTTAAAATTCAGCAAGCGAAGGATTAATGTGTTTTCTGAAAGTCCATTCAAACAAAGTGCCTTGTAAATTAGCATGTAAAAAACTATTAGCATGTGTTGACTAGTTTAAAGTACTTGCATGCTTATGCTGTTTTCAATACATGTCATGTATGACTGTTGATTGTTGTAAATCAACCCAGCATTATACTTTGTATGTTTATGTTGTCAATCTATGTTTAATACATTATATGTTCTAAGGTTACCTGTTCTTAACAAAATAATGTCTGGGCTGTGTTAACAAGCTAAGGTAAATTATATAACTTTGTTCACATTTATTCTATTAGTATCATTGTTATTACCTATTAATGCATTTGTTTTGATATGCAATCGTTTGTCATTGGGATTGTATATGTACCTCAGTTACTTTCTATATTTTCATGTATCTGTGTGTAGTATGTTTAATGTGTTTGCCTGTGTGAATCTTCAATATTAGAGGAAATAAAGGCATATATAATTAAATATTGGTGAAAATTCAGGTTTCATTTTAACCTTTTAGCTGTTCATAATCCATCCAAGAAGTACAAGTTTCAAGGGAGTGTTTTACTTTGACAAAAATGTAGACTCTTATCTATATAATGCCTTGAGCAAATAGAGCAGACCCTGATTAAATGCGCCTGTGTTTACTCTGTTTGCAACGGTGTGAAAAGCGTCTCTATAATGCTATAAAGGAAAGGGTTACACGTTTCCCCTGGGTTTTAAACAGTGTTTTTTTGTTGTTGTTGGTTGTTTTGGTTAGGGTTTTTTGTGTGTTTTGTTGTTGTTTATGTTGTTGTTGTTTTTAGTGCTTTATACAAGAATGACACGGGATTTCAGAAAGGAACGCAATTTAAGAAACAAATTGTGGTGACATTGGGTTGTTATTTAACCCTTCGCTTGCTATTCACGTCAATATACCTACCTGTAAATAGTGAAGACCCAGATGCAGGAGATGTCTCATCAGGGTCTGCACTATTTACAAGTTGATTGTGCAACCAGTGCACTCCACAGCAGTGAATACACAGCGACATACTTGTACACAGTGAAGATATATGTAATTATACAACAGGGCATGGGTAAAGAAGGAGACATGTATTTTAAAATTCAGCAAGCGAAGGGTTAAAATGTCAAATGTCTCCATGACGCTGGATCAACATTATTCTCTTTGATTATATGGCTGAATGCATGTAACAAAAATGTGACGTGTATTTTGACATGATAATCTTTGAAAAAGGCCCTTAGTGGTCGAATTATTAGACCAGAGCAATTCGAGTATAATTGTTTTTGTTTAAATATTTGAGAAATGTCGCGTAATGCTACTATTTCGGGGGAGAATCTGTCAAGAATGGACAGTGAAACCTGAAAAGAACTCCGCCAGTACTTAAAACGTAATGAATAGAAATATGAAGCTGTTCCGCATTTTTGAAGCACCGAATATAACTTTTGTTTCAAACTGTTTAGTGTTGTCATTGAATAAATATTTTTGCTGGCGAAATTGATCGTGCTGTTCTGTATAATAAAATAAATGTCACATGGAAAGCGACAGCACGTATTATTATACCTCAATTTCATTTACAATGTTAATCTCCTATAGGCCACCGTGACATAAAAATACTGTCAGACCCGCGTTAAACGGCCACCTGGTTTGAAAGACAACCATGTTTTGTTTACTAATTGTTTGCTTGAGACAGTGTTTACAGTTTATCAAAAGCTAGATCGATTTGGGAATTGAAATAATTGCACCAGATCCGAATTTGAGCAAACATCATTTTTTCTTATGAGGATAAAGGTTAGAAAAACTATGACATACATAGATGAACATCATGATTGTTGTTTGTTTAAACATTTACCCATAAACACAATGGAGAGAACATGAAAACCGCAGGACCAGATTGCCAACAAATGGATGATGGCTTGTCTCATCTGATACTTTCCCCATCTTCCCAGGCCTATCCATATCTTATCCACATCCACCACATCCACAGAATCAGTCATCCTGAGACTATCACAGTAATGGTTAACTCGGTCATCAAGCGAACTCGGTGCAGGTTTCTGAGCATTATATCATGTTTGTTGTGTATATTTACATCCTAATTTTAAAGTATGGTGTACAATGTTGGCCAACTGAAGAAGTGTTCCTACCAGTCCAGTGGTATATCTGTGCCTACATGTTAGACAGAATAATCCTTTATTTTATGAATCGGAATATAAGGAATAATTTCATCATGAATACTAATGAAACGGATTTTTATAATGGTATATGAGTACAGGAATGTATGACTATGACGGAAACTATAGAATCTATAGAATTCCTAAACAAACATAAACAAACAGAGTATACTCTGATCAGACGATCCTGCAGGAGCCGACTGATTTTTTGGATCTACAGTAGAACCCCTCTAATGCGACCACTTAATGAATAGACATGGATGTCTTTACAAACAGGTGGTTGCTTAATGCAGGACAAAAGTAATGCAGAAAGCTCCTCTAGGAGCTTTCTGCATTATTTTTGTCCTGCATTAAGCTACCACCTGCATCTAGCACCCAGACTTTTACCTCTTTTAAATGGTCGCATTAGCGGGATTCTACTGTACTTTGTTTGCGAAGGCGTCAAAAGGCGTCCCTATCAGGTAAAATATTGGAACTAGGTGGCTGCTAAATGCAGAATGGATGAATGAGTTGGGTTTAATGGAATTGCGACAAACCCAACTCATTCACTCACTCATTCTGCATTTAACCCATTCCCTCATATTAACAGCTTTTGACGCCTCTGTAAAAGACACCCTTTGAAACCATTGTGATAAGTAGAGCATTTGCTTCATAGGAGCAAATGCTCAAATGCTCTACTTATCACAGTGGTTTCCAAACTACAGCATTCTGAAAGTTTCATTTTCTCTAGTAAATGCTCTATCGGTAAGTTTATTCAAAGAAGTTGGGTTCTAAAAACAGCATATGAGGTAGTGGGTAAAAAGAATTACATTGTACCATTTCAACATCAACAGTAGCTAATATACAATATCGTCCTTACACCGATCACCAATTTGAGACCTTAAATGTCTCTTTACTGAGTAGTTCTGTGTCTCACCAGCATCTATATAGAGAGTTAGTGGGTCAAAGATTAAGGTGTAATCATTACCTCAGCAAATGTGCAACTGGGGTGTCAAACACCTCCAAAATCTAAATGCTCGCAAAGAGATTACAACAATCTCCCGTATGATGCTAAACGTTAACTATTTACCTCATCATTTTTATACGCCTTTCCATGCCTTTCATGCCTTTCCATGCCTTTCATGCCTTTCCATGCCTTTCCATGCCTTTCATGCCTTTTCATGCCTTTCATGCCTTTCCATGCCTTTCATGCCTTTCCATGCCTTTCCAGTAGGACCCGTTTGATCAGAGATGACTCTGTTTGCTTCTGAAATGATACAGGGTCCATGCTTATAAAGCTTTTATTTGAGTCTGAGTTTCGTTCTCAAGCTTTTGATTGGTCAGATTTGAGTTCTCAAGTATTTGATTGGTCAGATTTGAGCCAAAGGCTCAAATCTGACCAATCAAAATCTTGAGAACGAACTCAGACTCAACCAAATGTTCTATAAGCAACTTCAGTAACTTAAGTAACTTAAATTTCGTTTCGCAAAGTTACGGTTGCTTGGAGTATGGATTGATATTACGCCAGTTGTTATTTTATCATTCACACTTTGTCTCTACTACGCATTAGGATGACGTATAAAGCCTAAACGACCAACTTCGATGATATGTCACGTATATTTTTGAACGTATTTATCCATTCTTGCATTTGTATGCATATTTGTATATACCACTTCACTTATCTCTAATTGCATAATGTATACAAGATTGTTTTCGTACTGTGTGTGTTTCTTTGCTTACTGATATGGACATTTTATCTTTTCTCTAGCATTGTACTTATTTATTTTATTTCTGTCACAAACTTTTTGTACCAATGAAACTCTCCAATGAGGAGGAAATCAAGAGTATATATGTATAGACGGACAACCCTGTAGCAACGTTTAGCAAGGCATACAGATAAAAGAGAAAAGGCATTTACATCATTTCAGATCTGCAAAGTAACACGTCATTATATTTTAATAGCTCTCATGCAACTCAAATTGAAAATACCCCTGAACATTTTCAACACCCCTTAAGTCGTGCAACGGAATAAGTGCAATGTATTAAAATTACATAACATAAACTTCATACAATGTACTGGATACCAAAACTACATAAAAACCATATAAAGCGCGTTTCATTGCAAATTCTAGCTCTTGTACAACTACAAAATAGTCTATACTTCTTGTTTAACGAAGATAAAAGAACATGTAAAATTCTACTGTGATATATACCGCCAGGTGATTGGTATTCCTATTGGTACGAATTGTGCACCACTGGTTGCCGATTTGTTTTTGTACTACTATGAGAGAGATTTCATGTTACGTTTCAACCCGCAATCACAAACAGATGTCATAAAAGCCTTCACTGAAACTTCTCGATATTTGGATGCTATTTTTAACTTAGATAACCCTTTCTTTGATGTTTTGATTATTACCATTTACCCAAAAGAACCCAAATTGAATATCCCCTCCGACACTTATGCAGTTTTTCTTGATCTAGACTTTAAAATTGACAATGGGGTGATTTCTTCTAAACTTTATGACAAAAGAGACGGTTTTGGTTTTAATATTGTAAATTCCCACATCTAGACGGAGATGTTCCCCTTGCCCAATCTTACGGGATTTATATATCTCAACTTATTCGTTTCGCTAGAGCTTGTTCTTTTATTGACGATTTTAATAGTCGAAATGTCATTTTAACAGAAAAGCTGCTTAAGCAAGGATATATCATAAACTAAGAAAAACATTCTCTGAATTGTATTATCGAAATCTCTCACTTATTGGCAAGTACAAATGTAATTTTAAGGCGCTCCTGTGACACGGTATTTCACATCCTGAATTTTATGGTGATGTGATTTACAAATTTCGTAAAATTATTGGACATACCCATTTTCTCACTTATTCATCAAATATGTGAATACAATCATTAAAAAGGGATATGATTATATGGTACTACAACATACTGCATGTCTGGTTGTCAATCATTTTACATTTAGCAATCACGCTGCTCTCTTTTCATGTACGCCGTCAAGAAAGGTTATGTTTTCGTTTTACATGCATTTTACCACTGTATTTG
The DNA here is from genome assembly GCA_963576725.1 of Azorinus chamasolen. Lineage (NCBI taxonomy): Eukaryota > Metazoa > Mollusca > Bivalvia > Cardiida > Solecurtidae > Azorinus > Azorinus chamasolen. The sequence continues at coordinate 48,707,322 of OY755239.1, read as the reverse complement.
CCATCTCGGTTGTTGTAGATTAGTCGGAGAGGGGATACGTTTATTTACACTGTTGTCTTTTAGGGTGGGGATGGAATGAGTGTGAGGTTTGGCGCCCCTCAACCGGTTTAAATCCCCAGTGACTTTTGTCACTGACCGTTCCAAGGCAGTACCTCAATCTCCCCCTATTGTTTGTTTGTTATGTCTTTGTACGTCTCTTTGTGTCTTTTATATACATGTACATTTTGCTGTTTTTCGTCGTGGTGCTGTTCGGGCTTTTGTGTGTTTTGTATGCGGTGTTTCCTGCCTGACTCGTAAATGTACTTTTAGTACTTTGTGAAGACGACCTCTTAAATCCGGAAATGGAAGAAGGACGTCGGATCTTTGTACTACATGTATCTCGTTTTTGTCGTACCCTTTACTTTTCTACAGTGATTGCACTCAATCATTGAGTACACTAGCGATAGGTGGATACAGTTTGTTTCACTTAAATATGTTTTCGTTTTTAGGGTGGGGTTGGAATAAGTGTGATGTTGGGTGCCCCTCAACTGGTTTAACCCCCGGTGACATTTGTCACTGACCATTCCAGAGCGGTTCTTCCATCTCCCCCTGTTGTTTGTTTGTTGTGTCTTTGTGTCTTTTATAGGCATGTAAAATCACTTTGTTTCGTCGTGGTGTTGTTCGGGTGGTTGTGTGTTCTGTATGTGGTGTTTCCTGCATGACTAACACATGTACTTTTACATGCAATTTACCATTGTATTTGCCATTGCGGTTGTTGTAGATTAGTCGGGGAAGAGATACATTTATTTACATTGTTTGTCTTTTAGGGTGGGGGTGGAATAAGTGTAAGGTTGGGCGCCCCTAAACCGGTTTAACCCCCCAGTGACTATTATCACTGACCGTTCTAAGGCGGTGCTTCCATCTTCCCCCTATTGTTTGTTTGTTTTGTCTTTGTGAGTCTCTTTGTGTTTTGATAGTTGTGTACATTTGCTGTGTTTTCTTGTTGTGGTGCTGTTCGAGCGGATGTTTGTTTTGTATATGATGTTTCCTGCGTGACGTATATTTGTACTTTAATTATTCTGCCTGACCAGCTCATACGTCATAAACTGAAGGTCATTTTAAAGGATATTTTCATTATTGCTCTGAAATGATTAAATGTTTTGTAAGGCCGTCTCGTTCTACAGTATTCCTAAACTCTAGCGGTTGATGGTCACATGATCATTCATAGTGGAATGGTCCAGCAGAGCTTAACAAAAGACTCCATCCGGTATGAAAGTGTCTAATTTGTGAGAGGAGTTTGAATGACAAATTGTGTAGACCCGCAATCATAGGCTAAACATTTCATTGGGCTTGTATTTAAATGTTACCATTCTGGTAAGAATTGCATGGACGTTCGAGTGGGTGGTTTGAGCTCATCCCCAGCCTTGACGCGCATAGTCATATTTAGGACCATTATTCATCGGCACTAGAATCTTTTCAATATCAACGTACTACAACAAACCAATTTATCCATCATCTACCTATCAGATTATTTTGTAATGCATATAGTAACACAATGATACGCACATTTGTTTATAGAATGCTCGTGCTCTTCTTCATTTTAATGTGACTGCTTCTGCAGCGCATTGCGAACAGGTATTTGCAGTGACAGTAAACTCCCTCTAATGCGACCGCCGAAAAGAGATAATTTTGGGTCGTAGAGACTGGTGGTTAGCTTGATGCAGGACACTCGTAAATATGCATTAAGCAGCCATCTACTGTTAAAGACACATATGTTTAACTCTTGAGTGGTCGTTTTAGAAGGGTTCTACTGTAAAACAGTATACAAGCAAACTATCATATCAAACAAGACTTAAAATCGCCCCGTACTTAATTCTCAGTGTTGTTATATTTTCTGATCCTTCGGGATCATTAGTTTTGATGTTATCAGTTTTGAAAATTGAATACTGCTTAAGCCGATGCTAGGGGGCGTGAGTAGTGTTGCACTTTTAATTACTACTCATGAACAGACTCAATAAAACCGAGTCTGCAATTTTCTCTTTTTGCATTTCTACTTTTGCTGTCGAGAGATCACCCATTTTCAGAATATATGTACTTCGCAACAGCAGGTGTTAAGTGCTTGTGTGGCGGCCGTAAAAAGTCGCCCCGTACTTCATTCTCAGTGTTGTTATATTTTCTGATCCTTCGGGATCATTAGTTTTTATGTTATCAGTTTTGAAAATTGAATACTGCTTAAGCCGGTGCTAGGGGGCGTGGGTAGTGTTGCACTTTTGATTACTACTCATGAACAGACTCAATAAAACCGAGTCTGCAATTTTCTCTTTTTGCATTTCTACTTTTGCTTTCGAGGGATCACCCATTTTCAGAATATATTTATTCTTACATTATTTTGATATATATTGAGTTCTATCAATGAGGTAGGGCTAGAGGTACATTTTGGTTTCCTGTATAACTCAAACACGTACTTTCATTGGTTTTACTACGATAATCTCGTAAATTTAGGAATAACAATGACTTGCTCTCAGTGTTAGGTACAGATTCCTGTAGCTTGTTGCAACCTTAACGACACAGACTTATACGTAGTTGTCCTTTTAGAGAGGTTTTCTGCATCTTATTTTTTAAGAACTACAAACGAGTATGGGCATGTATACACAAAATACATTATTTTGATCTAAAAATAACTTAATTATCTGGCCTGAACGAACTGTAGTGTATGCCTCATTCTAATTGGTTCACGCTAGTTGTTAGGTTACAGAATGTACACATGTTGTGTCATTGGTTGTTATTTTGCTGCCATAATAACATTGGTTGTTGGATTTTCGGCGCTAAAATTAATATTCATGACTTGATTTCTTCTTCACATCATTCTGTATTTGTTTGACGACGAAGTTACATGTTGATAATTTGTTTTGCCCACCCGCACCCTCCCTGCTTCATGATGAATATTATGTAATGATTATTTATAATGTGCCAGCTTTATGGTAATCATTGACATATTTTCCATGATATTATTATATTGATTATATTTGACAGCTGTCAATTGATTTATATGGGTATATGCTTAATGTATATTCATGACTGAAAATGATTGAAATGTAACTTCAGATTATGCCTAAATTATATTATCATTCAAAAGATATTTCTTTGTTGTTTCTTATTATGAGTGAAGAACTTATAATTTCGGTGTCATAGTGTACAAAAGAATGATTGATGATTGTTTGCCATTTTAACATAAAAAGCATTTTCTACAGTAATCTTACATTAAAATATGTTTCTATACTTGCCGGATATGTTGTAACGCCTCGCAAATCCGAACACTAAAACGTATATGTACCATTATGGGTATTTAAGACATATTGCAGTTCTTCTTGGCCCATTCTGCTTGACCTTCACTGTTCATTAACACTTTCGGCGCCAAATTTCTAATTGTCGTCTGCAAACCAATTTTGTTAAATCATTCGGTATAATAAGAAAATAAATGCAACTTTCAAAGAAATAAAGCACATACATAGAAATAGAAATTGAGACAAAAAGTGAAGTCCTTAATCAGACACCGCCTTGAAAAGGCGGCGTCTGATCTGGGACTGCACTTATTGTCATGGTGCATTTATGCGACATTTGCGGTGAAAGGGTTAAAGGGGAAGTCCCTACATTCGACGCGTTTAAAAAATACCTAAAATATACAAGACTCGTTTGTTTATATGCAGAATAGTATTATATCACAATATTGAAAATGACAAAACATCCATGTGTTTGATAACGACGATCCCAATTTTATTCCCGATGTTTCAGTTTTATTCGGGTTGTGTTTTAGTTTCGTATCTGTTCGCGCTATTCGCGTCTCTCCGACCACTTCCGAGAAAAGATGTAACGTAAACAACGGAGGGATCGGGTGATCATCGGCAGAACGCGAAACATTTGAACGGAAAAGGCCGATAATACTTTGTTGTAGAACAAATTTGTAAGTATTGATGAATTCGATTTATTTTGTATCACAGGGACATTTTTCGATATAAGTTCAAATTGACAATCTTTATAAGAATGAATTAGCATAACAAATACCAAGTTTTATGATATAATTGAAAATATGCGTTCATTTTAGGGACTTCCTCTTTAAGCAGGCACTTAATTAAGTTATAATTGTTTCTGTAGTAAAAGTTCTGTTTAGCGGCGTTTTACTGTATCCTCTTTATTGACAAATAGTTTCTGTGGAAATTGAGAAATGGGGAAAAATGAGAAGTTGAGAATTGAGAAAAACAGAACTTTTAATAAAGAAAAAATAACTTGTTAATCATGTGCTTAATGAATAGTGAAGGTCAAACAGAGAAGTCCAAGAGGAGCTTTCTGTTTGATTTTCACCCCGAATGAACTCTTTCTCTCATATTGACGCTATTTGACACCTCTGAAAAGGCAAGTTTTGAAGCCATTGTGATTAAAAGAGCATTGGTCTATAGCAGCAAATACTTTTTTTTATAATAATGGTTTAAAACTACAAAATTCTTAAATTTTCCTTGTCTCTAGTAAATGCTTTTGACGTCTCTGCAAAAATGACGTTTTGAAGCCGTGGTGATAAAAAAGAGCATTGGCTCCTTAGGAACAAATGGTTATTTATCATAATGTTTCAAAACTATACAATTTTTAAATTGTCCTTTTCTCTAGTAAATGCTCATTTTAGGTAGATTTATTCAAAGAGGTTGTGTCTTAAAATAACCTATGAGGTAATGGGTTAAGCTGCAATATGTCTTATATACGGATAATGATATTTATTTCAGTGTTCGGATTAGCGAGGTGTTACAATATATCCGGTAAGCCATTTTTAATGTAAAAGATTACACTAAAATTATGCTAAAATGGCAAACAACCAGCACCGTTTCAAATATGCGTGCTTTTGTACAGTATGACACCGCTTTTGTGTATGCATGACTATACTCGTATGCAGTTCTTAATAAATAAGATGCAGAAAACTTCTCTAAAACGACAACTACATATAAGTCTGTGTCGTTAAGGTTACAACAAGCTACAGGAATCTGCACCTAACACCCAGAATAAATCGTTGTTAATCCTAAATTTACGAGTTAATAGTAGTAAAACTAATGAAACCCAAATGTACATCTAGTCCCACCTCATTACTAGAATTCAATACATTTTAGAATAATGTTAGAATAAGTCTTGCTTGATATGATAGTTTGTTTGTATACTGTTTTACAGTAGAACCCTTCTAAAACGATCACTCAAGAGTTTAACATATGTGTCTTTAAATGCAGGTGGCTGCTTAAAGCATGTTTACGTTTGTCCTGCATCAAGCTGCCACTAGTCTAGAGCTACGACCCAAAATTATGTCTCTTTTCGGCGGTCGCATTAGAGGGAGTTTACTGTCACTGCATATACTTGTTCCCAATGCGCTGCAAAAACATGTCACAAAAAATGAAGAGCACGAGCATTTTATATACAAATTTGATCATTATTTTGTTTCTATGTGCATTACAAAATAATCTGGTAGGTGGATGATGGATGAGTTGAACTTTTGTAGTACTTTGGCACTGAAAAGGTTCTATTGCCGATGAAGCTGCAAGGCTGGGCATGAGAACAAATCACTCATCCGAACGTCTAAGTAATTATTACGAGAGTGGTAACATTTAGCTAGAAGCCTATATATATGTATCGTACGTGTAACATATGCACTGGTAAGGCCCAAGACCCAAGACCCAAGGTCTTCACTATTTGTCATTCAAAATCCTCTTGCAAATTATACATGTGACCATCAACCGCTGCATTGTAGGAATACTGTAGAGCGAGACGGTCTTACAAAACACTTAACTCTTTCCCTGTTCTATATGTATTCCAAATTTCAATACCTACTGAATATTCATTGACAAAATAGTTACAATGTATAATGAAATATGGAAGACGGAACATTCTAGACATTTTAGCAAGTAAAGAAACAAATATTTCAAATTCAATTAACAAACAAAGCAGACCCTGATCAGACGACTCCTATAGGCCACCAGCTCACTCACTCACTGCTTTGTTTGCAGATGCGTAAAAAGCGTTTATATGAAGGAAAGGGTTAATCGTTTAAGGGCAATAATGAAAACGTCCTTTACTTCATGTTATCTTATGACCTTCCGATTATGACGTAGTAGATGGTCAGGCAAAATAATTAAGTTAGACTTATTCCGCTGCACGACTTTGGGGGATGTTGAAAATGTTCAGAGATGTTATCAGTTTGTGTTGTATGAGGGTTATTCAAATATAATGATGTGTTACTTTACAGATCTGAAAATGATGCCAATGCCGTTCCTTTATCTGTATACCTTGCTAAACTTCGCTACAGTGTCGTCCATTTATCTAATGAATATTCATGTAAGAAATCATGACTATGAATACAAATTAGACCAATAGTGTAATTATCTTATCCAAACAAAACGGTTTGGTCATGGCGACTGTAACAGCAGCTTTATATCATTTCATAAGCAAACAGAGCCGATCTTGATCAGACGACTTCATATCGGGGACATTGTGTTTCGTTGTTTTTAAATCACAACGTGTGTATACCACAGACATTATTTACAACATGTATACACATTACATTTGTCACAGAATATGTCAGTAGACTGTATTTTATTTGAAAAAGTACAATAACAATTGTTTTTACAGCATATGGGAACTAAAAGTTTTCCTTGAAAACTAAGCTTGGTTTGTTAAAATGTTCTTTTAAAATCATCTCTGTTTTGAAACATCAAGAACAAAATTGATTTCAGACCAAATAAGCAAACCACTGTCAATATGCTAGATCTAATTATGTATCGGTAGTCACATTCATTCATTGAATATCGCATACAACTAAGCTATCACTAAAGGTGATTATTACAACTAGAGCTATCACTAAAGGTGATTATTACCCCTGCCCGCCACCTTGTCACAAGATACACTGACTTCAGTACAAACGGCAATAGCTCAATAATCCTTTCATCCACTTAAATTGCTTATGAAAAGTAACAAAGGGGAATAAATCCCTCAAAAAAGAATTTAGAGTTATAGCCCTTGTTGACTGCACGTCTTCTCACCACCCTCTTTCCATATATAAAGTTTCACATTTGTTTCTACAATACTTGACAAGTTCTGCTCCGGACAAAAACTTGCTTCTAAAAAGTAACTATGGGGAAAAACTCCCTCAAAAATGATTTTAGAGTTACAACCCTTATTGACTGCACATACTCTCATCACCCTCTATCCACATAATTATGAAGTTTCACAGTTGTGCCTATAATACTTTTGGAGTAATGCTCCGGATGGACGGACGGATGGACGGACGGAAGGACGGACGGACACACGCGATTCCAATATATTCTAAAGAAGTGGGGGTATAATTACATAATTATTTTGTCCATGTCATTTATTGCATACTTAAGCAGCTCATAACTATTGAAAATCCAAGTATTTCCATAAGTTTCGTGCGTTCAAATATCACACGAATACTGACAGCTAGCTGAGCATTGAAGAATCGCTTCGTACACGAGCCTCAATTGGTTTTGCATGCGCACAGTGTAAGCTCCTGAAATCCCTTTACGACCAAGGGCTTGTCTGTCCACAATGTATGAGGGTGGACTTGCCAACCGAACACAGCTCAGGTCATGGAAAATCAGTTTGGAAATTCAGACATAAATACCAAATGCTGTCACTGTTTCAGCTACTTTGGTAGAGTCACCAAATGATAATTCCCATCAACTTATTTCGAAATCTGACCATCGGTTTGTAGAAATATATTCTGAAAGTGGGAGATCCTTCGAAAGCATAAGTAGTAATGCGAAAGGAGAAAACTGCAGACTCGGTTTTATTTAGTCTGTTCGTGACTAGTTATTAAAAATGCAACACTACTCACGCCCACTAGCACCGGCTTAAGCAGTATTCAAATTTTCAAAACTGATAACATAAAAACTAATGATCCCAAGGGACCAGTAAGTATATCAACACTGAGAATATAAATATTGTTTTTGGTTGTCATGGCAACCAGATTTCCGCATGGTTTCAAACCTATTTAGCTAGTTTTGGAGGTGGTTACCTAATGATTATTCCAATTAAATTATTCTGAAGTCAGACCATTGGTTTTGGTGAAGGGGAGATTTAACATTTTGCTATGTTTTCTATACAGACCAACAGGCCCCGCCCCAAGCGGCCATGTTGTTTTAGATATTGTCATGATGTTAGCTACTTGGGAAGATAGTCACCTAATGATTATTCCCATCAAATTGTTTTGAAATCTGACAACCGGTTTCGGAGAAGAAGAGGTTAGAAGTTTTTTCTTTTGGTTGCCATGGCAACCAGAGTTTTACATGGATCCACATTTTATTAGCTAGTTTGACAGAGAATTACCCAAAGACCATTCTTGGAAAGTTTCATTATATTTAACAATAAAATTTCAGAGGGATAGTCACTTGAAATAAAATATTGACGACAGACGACACACAATGGACGACGCCTGACGACCGACAAATGATAATCACAATAGCTCGCCTTGGCACGTTGTGCCAGGTGACCTACAAATAGACAGCCTTCTTCAATCGACTTGTTTGTTTGATACAATGATGGAAAGAACGAAAAAAAATGTAAATAATTTGAAAATATTGTGCAAAAATCACTAAAAATAGTTCTTTTATAGCCGTTGCCATGGTAACAAAGGATATGTTTACTGTTAATTTGTAAATAAAATGTTCCAACAATAATCACATGGAAGACCACACCAATACTTTATACAAATAACAAGACAAACATGCTGTAAAAAGAAAATTTAGGCTAACTGTATAATTCACTAGAAAATGTTAATTTCAGAACCACAAACGAATTCCATATCATTTTAAGAATATTTTGGTTGCCATGGCAACCAGATCTGTGTCCCAGAATGTAAACATAATATTTGCGTAATTTTGTAAGTAAATAGCAAGGTCTTACAATAACTCATTATTTAGACATTTAGAAAAAACAATAAGGATTTGTTTTCAAAAAAGTGAAAAACTGGGCAAAATTACATACGTTATTGCCATCGTAACCAGTCATTAAGGAAAAAATTATTTTAATTTAATTTCAAATCAACACTAGCCATCTCTCATTTCCAAAGAGTAAACAATGGGGACATATTTACATCCATAAACAAACTGGCAGTCCTTTTAATTTTTTTATATCATTTTGAAGCTTGTTGCTATGGAAACCACGATTTCCATCAGAATATTATTGGGAATGTTCTGCCACCCTTCTAAAAATGTTAGGTAAGGTGTTAAGTTTATATATGTAAAATATGGAGTTATTGTAAATCAGGTAACAAAATCGGCCAAAATCAGGCTTTTTGTCCCCTACTATTCTACTGGAAAGGCATCAGAAGGCGTGTAGTATGGGGTAAATGGTAAACATTTAGCATCATAGGGATACGTTTTTATACGTTGTGCCAACATTTGGTTATTGGAGCTGTTTGACACCCCGGCTGCATATTTGTGGAGGAAATGACTGCACCTTACCTTTTATCCCTCTAACTGTGGCCTGAATCTCTTTATAAATGGATGCTGATGAGACACCGAGGTTACTAATAGAGGTCCTTAACCCTTTCACAGTTCTACGTTTATTCAAAATTTCAATACCTACTGAATTTTCATGGTTAAAATTGTTATAGTGAATAATGGAAGACGGAACATTGTAGCCATTTTAGAAAGTAAAGAAACAGATATAAGAAATTCCATTAGCAAACAGAGCAGACCCTGATCAGACGGCTCCTATAGGAGCCGTCTGATCTGGGTCTACCCTGTTTGCAAATGCGTGAAAACACGTTTATATTAGGGAAAGGGTCAATGTATCATCTTTGGTGATTGGTGTAGAGACGATGTTGTATATTATGAATAATGATTCACTGTTGATACGATACTGAAATGGTACAATGCAGTTCTCTTAAATGCAGAATGAGTGAGTTGGGTTTGTCGCGATTCCATTAAACACAACTCACTCATTTAGTCTGCAGTTAGCAGCCACCTGGTTCCAACACGTTTACCTGATATTGATGCCTTTTGACGTCTTTGCAAACAGAGTAGATCCAAATCAGGTCGCTCCTTCAGCCTCGTCTGATCAGAATCTGTTCTGTTTGTTTATGGAATTCTATATTGCCATAGTCAAACAGTTCTTTGCTCATATACCATTATAAAAATCCGTCTAGTTAGTATTAATGATGGAAATATTCCTTACATGCAGATTCATAAGATAAAGGAGTTTTCTGTAGGCACAGTAAGAACACTTTTTGAGTTGGCCAAAAGTGTACACCATACTTTAAATTTAGGACATAAGTACTTGTATACACGACAAACACGATGCTCGGAAACGTGCCTTGAATTCGCTTGATGATGAGCGAACCATTGCGGTGATATACCTCTATCCAGGATGGCTGATGCTGTGGATGTGGTGGATGTGGATAAGATATGGATAGGCCTGGGAAGATGGGGAAAGTATCAGATGAGACAGGCCATCGTCTTTTTGTTGGCAATCTGGTCCTGCGGTTTTCATGTTCTCTCCATTGTGTTTATGGGTAAATGTTTAAACCAACAAGCATTATGATGCTTATCTATGGATATAATACTTTTTTCTAACCCTTGTTCTGCTAAGCAAAATCATGTTTGCTCAAATTTGGATCTGGTGCAATTTTGACAATTCCAAATTTGATAGCTTTAAAAAAACTATTGAGCGAAAGCCAAACGGATTGGATCCTTGTGATACACCGAGTTACTCGGCGTCTCATCTGGGTCCAAACTGTTTGCAAATATTGGTCGCGGATAGCGTGGTAAGGGCTAAATGATTTATTAATATTGTAAAAGAAAAGTGCTTCGTCCTAAAAATAGACGAAATAGAAGGATTAACTTTCATTGATATATATCCCACTAAGTTTATCAAGTTACAATATATACATGTATATACATAATGAGGGTCTGTTTCTATGAAATGATTCATAATAACTGTGAACACTGTCTAAAGCAAACATTTAGTAAAAAAAACATGGTTGTCTTTCAAAACCAGATGGCCGTTTAATGCGGAACGACAAAATGCAGAGAGCCTATCGGATCTTTTTGGGATCTCTCTGCATAACAACTTGTTTGGTCTCAAATGACTTTCATTTGCAAAAACTGGCGTCTGCGTTAACTTTTTACTCCATAAATACGCCTTTCTACGCCTTTGCAAACAGAGTAGACCAAGATCAAACGGTTCCTATAGGAGCCGTCTTGATCAGGGTCAGCTATGTTTGCTTGTGATATATTAAATGTAAATATATGATTCTAAAGTTTATGCCATAGCTAAAACTTCCCGTGTCCATGTGCTATTATAACAAATTATTGTAATTAATATTCATGACGTCATCATTGCTTTCATTAATATTAAACAGTTTGACTCCCGAGTTACTGTTTCTCGGCGTCTTATCTAGATCGCAAGTCATGTGCGTCATTTCCGGCGTCTTCGACCGTGAAAGAGTTAACCCTTTCCCTCATATAAACGCCTTTCACGCTTTTGCAAACAGAGCAAACCCAGATCAGACGGTTCCTATGGGAGCCGTCTGATCAGGGTCTGCTCTGTTTGCTTGTGATATAATATAAATGTGATTCTACAGTTTCTGCCCTGGCCATAATTTCCTGTGCCCATTTGTTGTTATAACAAACTATTGTGATTAATATTCATGAATCATGATGTCATAATTTATTCCATAAATATTCATGGAGGAAAGGGTTAAGTTTCGCAGTTGACTTTTCATCCAAATTTCGTTTCTAAAACATGAGTAGTGTGTCAAACAGTTTGGATCCCGAGTTACTCGGCGTCTTATCTGGATCGAGGTAATCACAGACTAACCTATTACAGCAAGTCATGTGCGTCAAGTCCTACAGTTCATTCCCGGCATCTTCGGCGCTCATATAAACGCCTCTTCATGCGTTCGCAAACAGAGTAGACACAGACCAGACGGATTCTGTAGGAGCCGTCAGATCTTGGTATGCTCTGTTTGCTTTTTGTATAATATAGATCTGATACCGTAGTTTCTGACTGAACCAAAATGATCCGTGTTCATATTCCATTATAAACAATAATCTAATAAATATTCATGATGACATGTTTTCTTACATGAATATACAACAGGGAAAACGATAAACTACCATCTGCTTCATATACCCATACTTCAAATGTGCTTGAGTGGTCGTTATGGAGGGGGTTTACTATATAATGTATATACCTACATAACAAACCTCTCTAAACCGGAATTCTAGTAGAGAAAATGCCTTTAGGCAGATGGCTGCTTAATGTAGGGTGAAAGCCATGCAGAAAAAGGAGCTTTCTGTACACTTTTATCCTGCATTAAGCTGCCACCTGTCTCCAACACCGATAGTTAACCTAAATTGAACGTCCGGTTTAGAGACCTTTCGTCCTGCATTAAGCAACCTCCTGCCTTTAAGAACCATATCTTTTGGTGGTTGCATTAGAGATGTTTTACTGTAGTGTATTACAGATACCTCGCAAAAGAAACGTAGGTTAATTGTTGTCCTTAACAACAAAACAATAGAATATCAAAGCACTGTTTTATTCAGACTTGTACATAATACATCGTCGTTTCATACACATATGCAATCATTACAAATAGTCACGTGATTGCTTGGCCAATATAAGTAGGACTGACAAGTGCCACTAGTTAATGAAATTTGAACAGCTAGAAGGTTAAAAAGAAACCTTAATTTTACACCAATATTTAGTTATAACGTATATCTTATGGAATGCGGGTCGGGACATGCCAATTGCTACTTTGCCAGTTGCCAAATGCTAATTGCTTTTTTGCTAATTGCTAAATGCCAATTGTTAATTTGCCAGTTTAGTTGGTCAAGTACCGCCACTGCATTGCCTTTTCTGGATCCGGATCGGCGGGCTTCATTCCACAATATGTTTTGTGTCCTTATGAATGATATTGTCCAGACATTTTATAGAAGTAAGATCCTCGTCGGTACCGCATGGAATGCGGATCGGACCATGCCAATTACTAAATGCCAATTGCTAATTTGCCAGTTGCTTAATGCCAATTTGCCAAATGCCAATTGCTAATTTGCCAAATGCAAATTGCTAATTTGCCAATTGCTAATTGCCATATTGTCATTAATTCTAGTTTCTTTTCTCTGAAAAGTGCTTGGCGGATCCAAGGATTAGACAGATCGGTGGGCTTCATTCTACAATATGTTTTGTATCCTTATCAAAACAATAATATACCTATTTTATGTACATTTGTACGCGAGAAGAACACGTCCGTATTTTTTGATTTGGCAAATGGCAGTTTAGCAAATGGCAATTGGCATGTCCCGACCCGCATTCCATAATATCTAGTAGGTATACTTATTTATTCCTCAGAAACCTTCATTTGTTCGAATACACACAGTTCTTAACAAAATTTAATAAAAGCAAATTTCATAGTAATAAACTGCATACAAACTATAGGTTGAATCAAATACAGTAAAACCCCTCTAAACCGAATAATAAAGAACACAGTATGCCTGTTTAGGCAGGTAGCTGCTTAATTAACCCATTTGCTCCCACGATCCCATATATGGGTCGTAGGCAAACAATGTAGACTCTGATCAGACGCCGCAAAATGCGGCGTCTGATCAGAGTCTACACTGTTTGCTGATAGGAAATTCAATACAAAACAAAACAAAAATGAAAAGTTAGACCAGACATCCCTTAGAAAAAAGATAGACTAATCCAATATATAAGCATGGAAGAATCCACTGGGAGCAGATGGGTTAATACAGGACGACAGTTATGCAGAAAGCTTCTACAAGAGTTTTCTGCATTACGTTAACTCATTATCTCCTATTGACGCCTTTCTGTGCCTCTGTAAAACTCATTGTTTGAAACCATTGTGATAAATAGAGCATTTGCTCCATAGGAGCAAATGCTCTATTCATCACAATGATTTCAAAACTGCACAATTATAAAATTCTCCTTTTCTATAGTTAATGCTCCTTTTTGGTAGATTAATTCAAAGATGTTTTGTCTAAAATAGTCTAGGACGGAATGAGTTAATCTGGCATCAAGCAATCATGTGCTTTTAATGACACTAATTTCAAATGCATTAAGTGGTCGCTCTAGAGGGATTCTACTGTATTTGTTTGCTCCCTAAAAACTTTCCTTTGCTTTTATTACACATTTGGAACTTTTTTATTTCCAGGTTACAGACCAGCCTACTCCTGTCGCGAGGTGTCAACAAATATGTCTATGGCAGCTGATGTAAGTGTGTCCTTTGAATATGAAAAATGCAGCATCCGGAAACTAGTGAACAGTTCTGGGGTGATCTCGGTCAGTTTGGAGGACTGCAGCAATGGCTGGACATATACAGATTTCGGAGAGTTCGCCAAGGAACGGTCAATTATTAGTGAGGTAATGGTTAAAACATTTACTCCATGAATATCCATGTAAGAAATGATAACATCATGGATATGAATTAGTTTATTTTTATAATGCCACGTTAACATGATAATTTTCGGTCATGGAAGAAACTGGAGAATCGTATATATATATAATTTAATGAGCAAACAAAGAATACCCTGATCAGACGGTCTGGGTCTACTCTGTTTGCAAAGGCGTAGAAAAGCATATTTATGGAGTAAAGGGTTAAAATGTTTACAGTAGAACCTGACCTAAGCGGTCATTCATTTATTGAACATAGGAGTCTTAAACATCAGGCGGTTGCTTAATGCACGGCAAAAGTGATGCAGATAGCTCCTATAGGCACTTTCTGCATTACCTTTGACCTACAATAAGCTACCACCTGCCTTACAGGCCCACAATTAGACATCTTTTTGATGGCTGCTTACGATACATTCTACTATGTATACTTCAAGAGTCCCAAACAATTTCACATCAATGTATCCTTATAGCAATAATCCTTATTCAGCCGAAAACAACGACATCTACTGTAATTGTTTACTTACCTACAACCTATAGTTGGCAGAAACGGACGTTAATCAACACAAACAAACATACTTACCTCCGTTTCATGTTAATAATAGAATAAAGAAACCATTATCAAAGTGTCGAACAACTCAAATCATGGTTGAGACGTATACGCCTTCACTGCATAAATACGCCTTTCTACGCCTTTGAAAACATGGTAGACTCAGATCAGATGGCTCCTATAGGGTCTGCTCTGTTCGCTAATGATATAAAATAGATATGATTCTACAGTTTCTGTCTTGGCCAAAACATCTTGAGTTCATATGTCATTATAAAAAATCAGTTAATTAATATTCATGATGTCACTATCTCTTTCATGAACATTCATTGAGTAAAGGGTTAAGTGTTTGGCGTCTCATCTAAATTCAAGTTGTATGCAAAACAGTAATGAGATCGCAATCGAAATTGAGTTGCATTTCAAGGAAAATTCTTTCCACCGTATTGTTATGCATCAATATATAGCAGAACTATCCAAAGTGGTATGTATAAAGATATAAAGATATGCTTCTAAACCATTACAAAAATCGTCTTATTAATAATTTCTTACACAAATATTCATGAGGGAAAGGGCTATGGCCGACAATACTCATTTTTATCAGTAAATGTCTACTCCAAAACACAAGGATAACTCGCAAATATAACATTTTCAGAAATTGCTTACAAAACGTAAATGTTGAGATTATGAAATGTGACACATTACAGTAAACCCCTTTAACCCATTACCTCATAGGCTATTTTTAGATCATACCTCTTTAAATAAATCTACCGAAAAGGAGCATTAACTAGAGAAAAGGAAAAATTTAGAATTTGTAGTTTGAAACCAATGTGATAAATAGAGTATTTGCCCCCATAGGTGCAACAGCTCTATTTATCACAATGGTTTCACAAAGTGATTTACAGTCTCGCCAAAAGTCGTTAATATGAGGGAATGGGTTAAACCAGGCGTTGGATTAGTATCAGTGCCGGGTTTTCAGACAGGTGATAGCTTAAAGCAGATTGAATGTCATGCAGAAAGCTCCCAGAGAATGTTTCAGCATGACTTTCATCCTACCATCAAGTCAAGTCAAGTTATATTTATTTAAAAAGTCAGGTTAACAAACAATTAGCATATGCTCCATAGAAGTAATGCTTTATTTACCACAATGGTTTCAAAACTACACAATTCTTATTTTTTTTTCTTTTCTCTAGTAAATGATCCTTTTCAGTAGATTTATTCAAAGAGGTTTGGGCTTAAAATAGCCTATTATGTACATGTAATGGGTTAAGCTGCAATATGTCTTATATACCGATAGTGATTTTTTATTTCAGTGTTTTGATAAGCGAGGTATTACAAATGTTCCCTTTCTCTAGTAAATGCTCCATTCGGGTAGATTTGTTAAAAATGCTGGGTCAAAAAATAGTCTAGAGGAGAATGGGTCAAGCCGTGTCCTTTTATTTGTCGCTATATGTTTATGTTACTGAATATCTTCAGTGGGACCTCGTATGTGATCGTGCCGAACACGCCGAGGTTTCTCAAACCCTGGTCATGTTCGGCCAAGGAGTCGGTGCGTTTGTATTCACTGGCCTTGCTGATCGGTTTGGTCGTAAACCAGTCCATATCGGATGCCATTCTGTTCTATTCTTCATCGCCCTGGCAACTGCATTTATGCCAAACTTTGGCGGTTTTGCTGTGATGCGGGCACTGACAGGTGCTTTTCAACAGGTACTAATATAAGGCTCAGTTTTTAACCCTTATCCCAATTTGAGAAAATAATATCTACTCTGTTTACTTAAGACAAAATAACCCCCAATATGTGTATCTCGTTTTACATTGGATGTAAATCCTTTGTCAAACAGTGTATAAACTTTCAGAATTTATGTACTTCACAACAGCAAGTATTAAGTGCTCGGAGTTTCCGAGTATTTTTCAGCTGTTCGCTCTTTGTGCTCATAATTATATATCATCTTTAACATAGCAAATGCCCAGTTTATTTGTTAACTACCGAAAATGAGCATTTAAAGTACGTAATCCAAGCTCATCTAACGTATCGTTTTGTCGATTGAAGAAAGAGGAGACATGCTGTTTCAGGAAATCAACCAGTTTCTGCAGTGAAAACAATGTTCCTTAGTTCATAGTGCAGTATCAAAACTAAGCTTTTATATTAATGCCATTATATATTATTTGAACATTCATTAGGTAAAGGGTTTAAGTAATACAAAGGTTGGTTTGAAAGCAATACTGCATGTACGCTTTTTATGATTGTATTTATAAATCGGAATAGACATCGTATCAACGGACACACATCGGTGATATATCGAAATCGTTTCTAACGATGATATATCTTCCCTTTTGAAGAATGCCGGGAATATACGGATTACAGTGTCCAATGATTCGAAGTACAGTAAAACCTCTCTATAACGGCCACTGAATTGTGTTAATAAGTTGGTATTTAGGGCAGATGGCTTGCTTTAAGCAGCCACCTGCCTTTGACACAAAATACTTGATGTAATTTAGTGGCCGTTATAGAGAGGGTTTACTGTACATTTGTTAGAATTAATTTATAATATACTTCGAGTGGTGTCAGTAAACTATGATGTCAGCTGTGTAATCGCAAACAGTCACCAAAAGTCCGAGTGTTTTTGAAGTTGTTTAGACCTTTACAGTTTGAATGCGGGGAAGTATAATGTATGTAGGAGCCCTTTGATGAAGGTCAGCACTGTTTGTCATTCAAAACCCTCTTGCAATTTAAGCCTTTCATACTGACTTGAATATCTCATAGTTAAACACTGGTGGGACATTCTACTTTTAATATTCAGCTTTCAAATAGATAACGTTAAACGCATTACCTGATAAAAACGACATTTGACGTTTTTGCAAACCGAATAGACCCAGAATAGAGGGTCATGTATGAACAGTCGGATCAGGATATGCTCTGTTTGCTTATGAAATTATATAGATATTATTCTGCAGCGTCTTCCATGGTAAAACGTTACTTTGTTTATTATACAATATGATAGAAATTCAACTAATTAACCCTTCGCTTGCTATTCACGTCAATATACGTACCTGTAAATAGTGAAGACCCAGATGAGACAGTTCCTGCAGGAGCTGTCTCATCAGGGTCTGCACTATTTACAAATTGATTGTGCAACCAGTGGACTCCACAGCAGTTATTGCACAGCGAAATACTTGTACACAGTGAAGATATATGTAATTATACATCAGGGCATGGGTAAAGAAGGAGACATGTATTTTAAAATTCAGCAAGAGAAGGGTTAATAGTTATAGTCGTTATTTCTTACATGAACATTCATCAGGTAAAAGGGTTAAGATAATACATTAGCAAAGTCTATATTTCAGGGTACTGGTCTAGCACTGGCTATTTTAAACCTAGAGATGTTTCCAAAGGAGGTACGAGGCAACATGGAGGTAATGGGGCTTCTTTTCTGGACCACCGGAGTGGCTCTCGTCACACCCATCGCGTACATTTTCAGGAACATGTCATGGCGATACTTCCAGATCTGTCTTGCCTGCCTCTCCTCATGGTCTCTTGTAGAATGGTTGTAAGTTTAACAGTGCTTCAAATTATTCTTAGATGGGTCACATTCAAGGCATTTGCATCACTTTGAAAGACACTACCACCCTTGTATTCACTTGCTATTTACTAGCTATAGTAACGATATTGGTATATTAGTCACTTACTTGCTGTAAAAATTATGTCTGCTCATACTTTAGTATTGAGCAACTTGCTTACTTCTAATTGGTGAAAACATTTGAACCCAGTCCCACATTTTGACGCCTTATGACGCCTCTGTAAAAGAAATGTTTTGAAACCATTGTGATAATTAACAAATGCTCTATTTATCACAATGGTTTCAAAACTAAACAATTATTAAACTTTCCTTTTCTCTAG
The DNA here is from genome assembly GCA_963576725.1 of Azorinus chamasolen. Lineage (NCBI taxonomy): Eukaryota > Metazoa > Mollusca > Bivalvia > Cardiida > Solecurtidae > Azorinus > Azorinus chamasolen. The sequence goes on along the minus strand of OY755239.1, from coordinate 48,688,444 downwards.
TAAATCCTCCTTTTCAGTAGATTCATTCAATAAAGTTGGATCTAAAAATAGCCTATGAGGAAATGGGTTAACACATATTGCTTGTGTGTGATACAGCCTGGATCCTGTTGAGAAACGGAATTACTCATTTGGATTCAAGCTGTTTGCAAATATAGGCCAGGTTGAGAAACTCAGTATAAGGGTTAATTGAACAAATATAAACGCAAACGTACAATTTAAATTGGTATCAAAATACTTATATAATAGTAAAAGAAATACAATTACATCCCTCAAATACGACCATCGAAAATAGGTCTAATTCTAGGTTTAAATGACCCACAATTATAATTAAGACAGCGTATTCGTTTCTTAGTTGGGCATCCAACTGAGGAAAATGTGTCGAGCCATGGCATGAAATAGTAGAATTTGGCATGCACTGGATATGTAATATTTAATGTATAAGTATTCAGAAACTGCCCCATGCCACCTGAAAGTTTGCCCTTTTTTCTTTTAATTTGGTCAAAGGTCAACTAAGTGCATATTTTATATACGTTATTTGAGAAATCATTATATCTAGTATGAATGGTAGGAATAATGTTATACCTCAAGTATTAGATACCGTTACCACAGAGATCCAGATAAGATGTGTAAATTAAAAACAGTTTCAAGAATAACTTCTTTATTTGTCCACCAAACCCTATGCTGTGACCACCCTTTAGTATCGTCTCTTCGGTCACAACATAGGGTTTGGTGGAGAAATGGCGATTTTATTGACACCTTTATCTGTTGCTTTCTATGCTGCCCTGTCACCATATTTTGGCTCCAGCTAATCCTGTTCAGTTTAACCCATTCCCCCATATTGACGACTTTTGACGACTTTTGTAGAAGTCACTTTGTGAAACCATTGTGATAAATAGAGCATTTGCTCCTATAGGAGCAAATGCTCTTTTATTATTATTATTATTATTATACCACATTTATATAGCGCTCTTTTCACACTGGATATGTGCATTCAAAAGCGCTTCACATGGATGAAATCACTAACCGGAACGATCCGCATGATTATCTATCCAAACAACGAAAGATGTACAATATATATGAAATCACTAGCCGGAAGGAACTACATGATTTTCCATCCGGTCAGTGAAAGATATGCAAAAGATATACAATAGATATGAAATCACTATCCGCAAGGAATAGCATAAACTGTATTAACAAACATGATACAGACAAGTTGACTGAAAGCCATGCTCATCAATATCATAGATTAGAATAATCTGTATTAACAAAACTTGATACAGACAAGTTGACTGAAAGCCATGCTCATCAATATCATAAATTAGAATAAATGGGCTGACTGAAAATCATTCCATTTATTTGACTGTTGGGTCAACTGTTAGCTTTATAGGTTGGCTGAAAGCCATTCCTATCCTGAACTCAGTTGCCACTGTACATGACTACTGGGTCAATCACAATGGTTTATCACAATGGTTTCAAACTACAAATTACTAAAATGTTCCTTTTCTCTAGTTAATGCTCCTTTTTGGTAGATTTATTCAAAGAGGTTGTATCTAGAAAGTGCCTATGAGGTAATGGGTTAATCCTTATCCTGTTGTAGAAATTAATGTTTGCCCAAATACTGTGTGCGGTGGTCTAGTGGTAACGTGCTTGACTACCAATCCGGATGTCCGGGTTTCAAATCCCGGTCCCTCCCAGAAATCTCAGAGACGCTTTTCAGTGTCTACCACCCGCACCTCCTCTCTACCTAGGGGGTAAAATGGGCACCTGTGAGGGTCACTAGCCGGTACTGCGGCTGCATGATTGCGCCATATGTTAGCAGTGCTCAATATTGTAGGCGAATGACTCATTGACCAGGGGAGTCAATGTACAGTCGGCTGAGCGGTCTTTCGTACTAAAAGTAGACTATAATTAAGTATTTTACTTTTTTACTTTTATATAGCACAGCACTTACTTACCTTCGATTCGTTCAAGATTTTGAGAAACGTTTGATCAAGGGTCAAACAGCTTGGATCCTGATTAGATGACGATTGCATGTTGTCTGCAAAATGCCGTTCTGGCCGCTTTGCAGGATGAACGTTTGAGAAACTTTAGAATCGTCTCGAAGTTTGGTACAGAAATAAGGGCGTTATTCTTGAAAATATTTTAACCCTTTCACCGCCGCAGTCGCATAAATGCATCACGACAAATAGTGCAGTCCCAGATCAGACGCCGCCTTTTCAAGGCGGCGTCTGATCAGGGACTTCACTATTTGTCTCAATGTCAATTTCTATATAATTATATGCTTTATTATTTTCCTTTGAAATTTGCATGTATTTATCTCATTTCCTTATTTTACTGATTGATTTAACAAACTTGGATTGTAGACGACAATTAGAAATTTGGCACCGAAAGGGTTAATTTACGCATCTTATATGGACGTCTGACGCTAAAATGGAATCCATTTTGAAGTATTGTAGACGAGTCACTCAGATGGTTGATCGCTAATGGGAAGTTTGAGAGAGCCAAAGTCGTGTTGAAAAAGGCGTGTAGGGTCAACAACAAGGATTACGACGAGATCGCTACCATCAGCGGCTTCCATGAGTACGAGCGGCGTTTCGGCAACACGAAAGATGCACATCTAGGTAAACTTACGTAGATCTCATTTACCCAAATGATCCCCATGAGTAGTACATAGGAAAACAAATACAGATCTAGATCAGATGGCTTCTGAACGAACCCTCGGATCAAGATCTGCATTTTTTCTGAACCAATCGACGTCTGTGGTTTATTCCAGTATATTTTCTTTTGCTGCGTGCTCCTACTACATTAACCCTTTCGGCGCTAATTTTCTAATTGTCGTCTGAGCATTCGTTAAAATAAAGAAATGAGATAAATAAATGCAAATTTCAAAGGAATAAAGAACAGATATAGAAATAGAGCTTGAGACAAAAAGCGAATCCCTAATCTCGGACTGCACTATTTGCCGTGGTGCATTTTTGCGACATTGGCGGTGAAAGGGTTAAAAATGGACGGGTTTTAAAGTTCGTTTATGACGAATTTACCATACAAAATATGAATGTAAATATGTTAACCATTTACTCCATGAATATTCATTTAAGAAATGATGAAATCGTGAAAATTAATTAGATAAATTGTTATTTTGGCACATGGACACAGAAATTGTTAGCCATTGCAGAAGCTGTAGAATCATATCTATATTAATATCACAAGCAAACAGAGCAGACTCTGGTCAGACGGCTCCTATAGTAGCCGTCTAATCAGAGTCTGCTCTGTTTGCTTGGTTAGTCGGTTTGCAAAGTTATAGAAATACTTATTTGTGGAGTAAAAGTTTAAACAAACGATAATGCTTACAAACTTGCTCCAAGTTTTTACAAATCTTTGGCACCTGCCATATTTGTTTTTGATTGTTCAGTTTCTTTTGTGTTTTCCTTTCCTTAATCATTTTATATAATTTTATCGTTGGCCAGCCCACTTGGTATCTTTGGTAGCACATTCTCTGCCATCATTTAGGTTTCTCTAAAAGATTCGCTTTAATCTTTATCCCCGTTGCTAAAATAATACCGGTAATGTGTGCTCAAATTTGGACCTGGGTTCGTGCTTATAAAACTTTTAGTTGAGTCTGAGTTTCGTTCTCAAGCTTATGATTGGTCAGATTTGAATTCTCAAGCTTTTGATTGGTCAGATTTGAGCCAAAGGCTCAAATCTGATTAATCAAAAACTTGAGAACGAACTCAGACTCAACTAAACGTTTTATAAGCATGGACCCAGGGCCATTTCGATTTCTTCCTATTCGACCGAGTGTCAAACAACTTGGATCCTAAAGAGACGCCGAGTTACTCGGCATCTCTTCTGGATCCAAGCTTTTTCCGAATACAAGTTAGGTCGCGGATAGCGGCAGCAGGGTTATTAATGGCTAATTATACACATATATAAGCATGTTCGTGAAAACCAACCATACTGTTAGTCAATAGACAGAGCTACAGATAACGATGCTTGCCCAAATACTAAACTCGTCATTTCTCCACCAAACCCATTACTGTGACCACTCTTCAGAATCGTCTCTTCGAGGCGATTCTAAAGAGTGGTCACAGTATAGGATTAGGATTTGGTGGAGAAACAAAGGAGATATTCTTGAAAATGTTTCATGTACGCATCTTTACTGGACCTCTGCAGTGTTAATGGCCTCTACTGCTATACCAGATATCCAGCTGTTTCTATGAATCGTGTATTCTTTGCGAAGCAATAGAATACAAAGGTGGCGTTCCACAGCCAAACCATGGTACCCTCGCCGGCCTGACAAAATAGTGCAAATTACTGACCTGCATTCGATGGATAAAAAGGGTGTTTAATAACATGACATCCGGAACCAATCGTGGTATACTATATCTGACATGAAAAGGCTTCGTAACATAAGCTTCGGCTTAGTATGTGCAAAAATCAACAAAACCAACAAAATATAGCAATGTGTAAGACGGGCGCACGGATATACAAATATCAGTCACATGAAAAAATCACGTGATCATAACATGAATGAAAATACTCAATGAATAAAGAAGCGCGAGTCGGATGACCTTATGCAAGCGATTAGGTAATCACGACACCAACTGCGAGTGGTCAGTGTGATAAAAAGCATAGTGGGAAAAGGCTGAAGTGTCAGCTGCAACTGTATCATCAACTGGATAGAGTGTTAATGCCTTCCCTTATAGATACGCAATTCCATGCCAATTCCAGGCCGTAAAACGTCGCCCCGTACTTCATTCTCAGTGTTGTTATACCTTCTGATCCTTCGAGATCATGAATTTCAGTACTTCTTGTTCTGAAAATTGAATACCGCTTAAGCCGGTGCTAGGGGGCGTGAGCAGTGTTGCACTTTCAATTACTGTTCATGAACAGACTCAATAAAACCGAGTCTGCAATTTTCTCTTTTTGTGTTGCAATTTTTGCTCTCGGGGATCACCCCCTTTCAGAATGTATTCGATATCAGATTGATACCATGCAAAGAATACTGCAGCGTCTACAACGCTTTGATTAGTCGATGGGCTGGCTAACTCGAAGACGTCCTAGATTAAATTCATTGTATCTAGAAACTAAACACTTTCGGGATAATAATCAGGTTTCGTCATAATTTCGGGTATCAAGTTGTAATTGGCACGAGTTAACACGCAAAATGTAAAGTTCAGATTATTATCTGAATTTCATGAACGTATTCGAATTTTCACTTGTTAGATATTTATGTGGCATATCTGCCATCATTGAGTCGTAACTATTCGCGAAAACGAAGCAGTTATGTTATGGCAGAGAAAAGCCCCCATAGATGAAACAAAATCTGACACTGTTTCATGTATAGCCCAATCTCACTAACTCTGCTTTTATGTATACATAACAGAACGTGCTTTCCTACGTATTTTCTATCTATGATTATGCATCCAATGGTTTCTAACCTTTAGCCTGCGGGTGGATGTGTGATTACCAATGCAAACAGTTTGAATTCAGACGAGACGCTAAGTAACTCGGCGTCTCATCAGGATCCAAACTGTTTGACTCCATGCTTCCCTTTTGGTAGATAAACTGATTGTTGCTTGACTTTTGGACATGTACTGAGTGAATAAGTGTGTGAAAATAATGTGCTCAGCAGGCTATAGGTTAATTCGGTGTATTGACGTCTAGAAAGAAGATGAACTGTTCGTTTAACACTTTCGGTGCCAATTTTCTAATTGTCGTCTGCAATCCAATTTTGTTAAATCATTCGGTAAAATAAGGAAATGAGATAAATTAATGCAATTTTCAAAGGAATAAAGCACGGGTATAGAAACAGAGTTTGAGACAAAAAGTGAAGTCCCTGATCAGACGCCGCCTTGAAAAAGCGGCGTCTGATCTGGGAATGCACTATTTGTCGTGGTGCATTTAGCGACATTGGCGGTGAAAGGGTTAATGTAGTGTGTCAATAGGTGATAATATAAGTAAGCGTGTTTAGCAATTCATTGACTTCTATAAGTTACCCTAAAAAGTCTGACATAACATCTCCCCTCTCCATGGATTTGTAAAGCTGAATAAGTCAAGCTGGAACCATTTAGATGACTTTGGATTAGATTAATATAGTAACAAATAGTGCAGACTCTGATCAAGCTGATACAGGGGAGTTTGATCTGGGTCTACACTATTTACCCATGTCTGTCTGTCCGAATACTTATTGCATCAAGGTTATGCTACGCACATCATTGTCGTGATTTCGCATTCATTTGATAATCATCAAAATTAAACTTTAACATGCTACTGGCGATATATTTGAAAGCGTACAGCAGACTAAAGGCTCATGTAATTAATCCGCTGAAGACGAATATACTCTAAGATAGAGAGAGATAGAGAGAGACACACACAGCCACACAGATAGATACAGAGAGAAACAGAGACGCAGAGAGAGAGAGACATATAAAGAGACAGAGAGACAGAGACAGGGGGATATACAGACAAAGAGAGAGGCGGACACACACAGAGACATGCACAGAGGTAGAGAGAGAGAGGCACAGAGAGAGAGGCACAGCGAGAGAGAAAGAGAGAGAGAGATAGAGAGAGAGATAGAGAGAGAGAGAGAGAGAGAGAGAGAGAGAGAGAGAGAGAGAGAGAGAGAGAGAGATTTGCGCAAGATTGAACCGTCCGTCGTGTATCTACAATAACAACTTTCGTTGACAAAAAATCTGATTACAATTATAATTTTCAATCCTTTTTCCTAAATCATATAAACAAAACATGAAACAGTGACAATCCTGATGAGTAGTTGTGTTACTCGGCGTCTCATTTGGATCCAAACTGTTTGCACGGGTAATCACACATTCACCGATAATATTCAACGAGTAAATTCGGAATAATGCGTTATCAGACCTTACTTACTATCAGCATAATAATCTTATTAACCCTTACAGTGCGGGACATGAGTCACTAATGTCCTTTGTAAACAGTGTAGACCCAGACAAGGGGCTCTTAGAGGACTGTTTGTCATGTAACACTTTTTTAGATTCACAGTTAAATTCCCATGTAGTACCTACATGCAGGTATTTCATAGACCTGGCGTGATGTTTGACCTGTGTATACATTGTTTACACTATCATAAGATCACTTGTCTCAGAGAGCGTCTTATATATTATTTAAATGTATGTATCGAAGTATTGGTCAAAATGATCGCAAAACAGTTCTGTTTTATATATTTCTTTTGTTAAAATTGAAACGTATAGAATCTATATTGCTCGTTTCTCTTGCCCTTTCCCATACATACACCTTTTCACGCCTTTGTAAACAGAATAGACTAAGATCAGACGGCTTTTTAGGAGCCGTCCGATCAGGGTCTGCTATGTTTGCTAGTCGAATAGTATAGATCTAATTTTGCACTTTCTGCAAAAGGCCAAACGCTCTTGATTTTACATGCCAATATAACATAATCTTATTATTATTCGTAATGTGATTATTTCTTGTATGAATATACAGTAGAATCGCGATTATTCGAAGTTTTAGTGTTGAATTATTTAGACACTTTAGGCAGGTGGCTGCTTAATGCATGGTGAAAGTCGTACAGAAAGCTCATAGAGGAGCTTTCTGTACGACTTTCACCATGCATTAAGCTGTCACCTGTCTTAAAGATCTTTAATGACACGTTTAAGTGTTCGAATAATCGAGATTTTTACACTGTATGGGGAAATGGATTAAGACCAGAGGAAGTGGTATCGAAATGACTTTGCGATGTATACATTTGCTGGAAATCAAATTGAACCTCGCTTAATTGATCAGAATACACATTTAGATGGATGGTAAAGAACCCAAGTGTCCGATAACAAGGTTTAATGCTCCCAAAAATCGTGGCGGAATCGCTAAGGTGCATTTAGTTTCACTAATGTTGCTGATTTAACCCAATAACTGGTCAAAATAGAATTAATGATACTGTAAGGTATCAGTGTTATGTATGCAGTAAAACCCGTCTAAACCGGAACTCTAGTAGAGAAGAATTAAGACACTTTTAGGCAGGTGGCTGCTTAATGCAGGGTGAAAGTCATGCAGAAAGCTCCTAGAGGAGCTTTCTGCATGACTTTCACCCTGCATTAAGCTGCCACCTGTTTCCAAGACCAATATTTATACTAAAATAAACGTCCGTTTTCGAGAGATTTTACTGTATACTGAAGTAACGTGTTGCAGCTTCACCCATTCTTAACCCTTTCCCTGTTCTATTTTAATTCCAAATTTCAATACCTACTGAATATACATGGACAAAATAGTTATGATGAATTATGGGAAGTGGAACATTGTAGTTAGTTTAGAAATTAAAGAAACAGATCTATCAGATTCAATAAGCAAAACAGAGCAGATCCTGATCAAACGGCTCCTACAGGATATGCTGATACCTGTGCTTAAGACTTGCAAATGCGTGAAAACACCTTTATATGAAGGAAAGTTAATATTCTATATTAAGGTTTACGCTGAGCATACATGATGAGGTTGTCTCTATTTAGAACATCCTTGTGCACCTTAGTGATTTCTAAATCTCCATTTTTATTTTCGCTATCGCTCAACGATTTCGGATCGTTTTCAATGAATTGTCATCATTTCTGTATTGTTAAAATTGAACAGAAGCCCCAATGCCCTACGAAGCTGTATGCAACTATGAGCAGATATGAAAGAAGTAATATTGTTATGTTTATACAGTAAACACAGACTAATTCGACATCAAACATTTTAGTTCTTAAAGGCAGTTGGTAGCTTATTACAGGACGAAATATATTCAGAAAGTCCTTGCAGGAGCTTGATGCATTGATTTCGTTCTGCATTAAGCAAGCACATGCGTATAACAAATCTTCTCATATGCTATTTTAGATCAAACCTCTTTGAATAAATCTGAAAAGGCAATATTTACTAGAAAAAAAGAAAGTTTTAGAATTGTGTAGTATTTAAATCATTGTGATAAATAGAGCATTTGCTCCTATGGAGCAAATGCTCTGTTTATGACAATGGTTTCAAAAAGTGACTTTTACAGAGGCATAAAAAAGCAACAATATGAGGGAATATGTTTTAAAGACATTTATGTTTATTCATTAAATGGTTGCTTTACATGAGTTTTTTTTCTTTAATTAGTAACTCGGGTGGTCAGTTAGATACTGGTACCTGTGCTTCAGACTTGCTTACACAAGCAATAACTTCATCAGCATATGTGGTATACAATAAAAAAAAATGTATGTTTATTTTAGAATTTATAACTGTATGCATATTCATGGATTGATATCATTTAGCAATTAAAAGTTTGGCTGTTACTGAAACTTCGGAATCGGATTTATTTTATTCCATAAGCAAACCGAACAGACCCTGATTTGACAGATCCTGTAGGAACTGTCTGATCTGGATATTACTATCGATATTCACACAGAGTTGTTGCAAAACGCTGACGACGCAGACAAAATGTTGAATTCAGGAGATGGAAAGCTTGAATTAAACGGCGGAACAGGTACAGAAAAGCCGACAATCAACAGAACAAAGAACTACACGGTCATAGACCTGTTCAAGTCTAGACGCCTGTTACTGACGTCGCTAATATTATGGTTTGCTTGGTTAGTATATCTCAGTCAAAGTTGTCGTTTGCTTTTATAGTAAATCCCCTCTAAACAATAGTATAGATATCGGTTTTGGAGACAGGTGGCAATTTAATGCAGGGTGAAAGCTTTTTTGCCTGACCTTCACCCTGCATTAAACAACCACCTGCCTAACAAGTACAGTAAAATCCCTCTAATGCGACCACCTAAAAGAGGTTTAACCCTTCGCTTGCTATTCACGTCAATATACGTACCTGTAAATAGTGAAGACCCAGATGAGACAGCTCCTACAGGAGCTGTCTCATCAGGGTCTTCACTATTTACAAGTTGATTGTGCAACCAGTGCACTCCACAGCAGTGATTACACAGCGAAATACTTGTACACAGTGAAGATGTATGTAATTATACAACAGGGCATGGGTAAAGAAGGAGAAAGGTATTTTAAAATTCAGCAAGCGAAGGGTTAAGTCTGGGTGGTAGAGACAGGTAGTAGCTTTATGTAGGACAAAAGTAATACAGAAAGCTCCTAGGGGAGCTTTCTGCATTACTTTTGTCCTGCATTAAGCAACCACCTGCTTATAAAGACACCCATGTTTATTCATTAAGTGGTCGCATTAGAAGGGTTCTACTGTATCTAAATTCTTCTCTGCTAGAATTCCTGATTAGAAGGGTATTACTGTATACGCATCGTATTATGTTATGTGTTAACCTCATGAATAGTTTTACAGGATTCGCAACTTTATGAATGGCCAATGATCAGAGGAAGTTTTGGCCAGTTTAGAAACTGTAGAATCTAAAGCCGTCTGATCTGTATCTACTCTGTTTGCATAGTCATAGGAATGTGTTTATAAGTAAAGTTAAGGGCATCTCAAAGCTCCTTCATAAGTGACCCCGCAAATACACAGTGTCCAGCTGTGTTGATAATTGATTCCCTGGAGTGCTCTTGCAGTGTCCGGTTAGGGTCCTAAGTTAAAGTTATGCAATTATACATTGATCCTCTGTGTTTGTGTATTAGATGTCTGAGAGTCGGCACCCAAAATACACAGCATGAGGTTAATGGTCAACAGTCCTTTCGAAATGCTTTTAAATGCTTAAACGACAGAGACAAAAGACACTTGTGTGGTTAATGGTTATATTAAGCGGAAGTGTAATACAATTAACCCATTCCCGCATATTGACGCCTTCTGACGCCTCTGTAAAAATACTTTTTGAAATCATTCTGATAAATAGAGCATTTGCTCCATAGGAACAAATGCTCTATTTATTAGAATGGTTTCAATACTACACAATTCTAAAAAAATCCTTTTCTCTAGTAAATGCTCTTTTTTGGTAGATTTGTTCAAAGTAGTTAGGTCTAAAAATAGCCTAAGTGGGAATGGGTTAAGTAGCTTCAGCATCGTTATCATAAATAGGTTTTAGGTTACCTATGGTAACATGCTACTCCCTCCATTTTACACGGTCACTAACAACACAACGAACTAAGGCATACTGCTAATTCCCTCCATTTTACATGGTCACTAACAAGACGACGTACTATTGCATAATGCTAATCTCCTCCATTTTACTGAATCACCAACAACACAACCTAACCTACTAAACAAATAAGCTATAAAACATTCTCAAGAGTAACTCCCTTGTTTCTCCACCAAACCCTATGTTGTGAACTTGTCCACTGTAAGCACGTACGATTTTTCTACTCTGTACACAACTCTTCCTCATATTTTAATTAAGGATAAGCTTACTAACTTAATCAAGAAAGTATTTGCCCGGGAAAAAAACATCATTCTTGGCGTGTAATGCTGAAAAAGCTTTCTTTACTGACGAGCAAATGAAATATTACACCAATTGGACTTGCTCAGAAGTTTGCGAATCACTAACCTTTCTTTTGGATAACATATTTGTACGTTATGGGAATGCTATATACCGTCAGGTAATTGGTATTCCCATGGGTACGAATTGTGCACCACTTGTCGCAGATTTGTTTTTGTACTGCTATGAGAGAGATTTCATGTTGCGTTTGAATCCTCAATCACAAGAAGATGTTATAAAAGCCTTCAATGAAACTTGTCGATATTTGGATGATATTTTTAACTTAGATAACCCTTTCTTTGACGCTCTGATTCCTACAATTTATCCTAAAGAACTCAAATTGAATAAAGCTAACCCGTCCGACAATTATGCAGCGTTTCTTGATCTCGACCTTAAAATTGATAATGGAATGATTTCTTCTAAAATATATGACAAAAGAGATGATTTTGATTTTAATATTGTTAATTTTCCTCATCTTGACGGGGATGTTCCCCGTGCTCCATCTTACGGGGTTTATATATCTCAACTTATTCGTTTTGCTAGAGCTTGTTCATCTATTGACGATTTTAACAGTCGAAATCTCATTTTAACTGAAAAACTGCTTAAGCAAGGATATAGATACCATAAACTAAGAAAAACTTTTTCTAAAATTTACTATCGAAATCTCTCGCTTATTGGCAAGTACCAATCTAATCTCAAGGAGCTTCTGCGACACGGTGTTTCACATCCTGAATTTTATGGTGATGTGGTTTACAAACTTCGTAAAATTATTGGACATACCCATTTTCTCACTTTGTTCATCAAATATGTTAAAAAATTCATTAAAAAGGGATATGATCCTGTAGTACTACAACATACTGCATGTTTGGTTGTCAACCCTTTTACAGTTGGCAATCACGCTGGCCTCTTTGCATGTACGCCGACAAGAAAGGTTTAGTACTCTATGAAGGCGACCTCTTAAATCCAGAAATGGAAAGAGAACGTCGGATATCTATACTATTTCGTTTTTGTCGTACCCTTTATTACTTTTCTACAGTTACTCTGTTTGCAGCTCAATCATTGAGTACACTAGCGATAGGTGGATACAGTTTGTTCACTTAAATGTTTTCGTTATACATGCACTTTACCACTGTATTTGCCGTCGCGGTTGTTGTAGATTAGCCGGAGAGGGGATACGTTTATTTACACTGTTTGTCTTTTAGGGTGGGGATGGAATAAGTGTGAGGTTGGGCGCCCATAAACCGGTTTAACCCCCAGTGACTTTTGTCACTGACCGTTCCAAGGCGGTGCTTCCATCTTCCCCCTATTGTGTGTTTGTTTTGTCTTTGTGCGTCTCTTGTTGTTTTTATAGTTATGTACATTTGCAGTTTCCTTGTGTTGCTGTTCGGGCGACTGTTTGTTCTGTATGTGGTGTTTACTGCATGACTCATTTTTGTACTTTTGTGACCACTCTTTAGAACCGTCTCGATTTATTTGTTTCTCTGCTACTAAAGCATAATGCTAATCTTCTCCATTTTACAGGATAACTAACAGCACCACTTACTATGGCATCATGCTAATATCCTCCAGCTTAGCTGGGGATCGGTTCCTGAATTTCTTCCTGGGGTCAGTAGTTGAGTATCCGGCGGCCTTCATGGAGTATGCAATGATAAACCGGTAAATATACGGGCAATCACGTTGTATCACTTAGAAACAATTGAGGTTTTTAAAGTTTTTAATATTGTTTCTTGCATTGCAATATGTGTGATTTAAGCTTGAAACTGAGTAATTTGTAATTTTCATTTGCTAGAAATATTATTTGATTTCCATTTGCCAGACAAACATAAGTTGGGTCGTAATGAGTCGTCAGATTACGGAATCTGATTTGTATCTTATGTCGTCAACAGTTTTAACAGAATTAATCATTTACTTTATATTTACACTAAACTTAATAATTGTACTCAAACAAAGCAGTTCCAGATCAGACCCATATCTGTCTGATCAGGTCCTGTTCTCTTTACTTAATAATTATATAGATCTGGTTGTACACAGTCTGTCACAGCAACAAATTCATTGTTTTACGTGCCATTATAAAAATAAATTATTGCAGTTCATGAATATTCATGCATATTCATTCTGTAAATGGCGAGCCCTTTACACCACAAATACAATTTCTACACCTTTGCAAACAGAGAAGAGCGAGACCAGACATCTCCTGTAGGCGCCCATCTGATCATGGTTTGCTTTGTTAGCTTGTTATTCTACAGTTTCTGCTTTGGTCCTAAATGTGTTTTCACATGCAATTATAAACATTCACCTCATTTCTTGTCATGATGCGATTATTTCTTACATAACTATTCATGAAGTAACTTCTGTAAACAACAGAGCTTGTTGAGTAATCCTCGGTCATCCAAAAAGGATTGGTACATTTGTAAGTCACCTACAGACCCCCTGCGTTGGATACATATTTGACATGATTCTAATACAGTAGAACTCCTCTAAACTGGATTTTTTATCAAAGAAAAAAAATAGACTTTTTACTTAGTTTTTAGACAGGTAGTTGCTTAATGCAGGTTGAATGTCATGCAAAAAGCTCCCCAAGGAGCTTTCTGCATAACTTTCATCCTACATAAATATCTATATTCTAAAAGTGGGAGATCCTTCGAAAGCAAAAGTAGCAATGCGAAAACAGAAAATTGCAAACTCGATTTTATTGAGTCTGTTCACGAGCAGCAATTTAAAGTGCAGCGCTAGACACGCCCCTAGCACCGGTTAAGTGGTATTCAATTTTCAAAACATAAACATCAAAACTAATGATCTTGAAGGACCAGAAAATATAACACTGAGAACTAAGCACGGGGCGACTTTTTACGGCCGCCACACAGCTGTCACCTGTCTGAAATACCGGTGTTGATACTAATTTTAACGCTCAGTTTAAGGGGAGTTTACCTTACAGTAACTGAATTATTATTATTACATTACTTACGTTATACCTTGACTTTTCTTGTTCTTGTTCTTGTTCTTGTTCTCCTTCTTCTGCGTTCCACTGTCGTGATTGAACAAGTTAATATATAACCGCATGTTTTCTTGCAGCTACGGTCGGAAACCAGCAGTAATACTATTCCATTGTATATGTGGCGTGGCTCTTGTCGTAGCCACCATTCTTACAACAACCGCCGGTGAGTAGCTGCTTAAGTGTCATTGAATGCTATGCACATACACATGCAGCTTATTAAGCACCTTTCATGCCAGCGCAGTGTATAAGAATAGCTCAATTACTCCCAGTCGTTCTCTGAGAAATTGCGCAGCAACCATTCAACACTCAGATTAGACATCACACCTATAATGAAGTATCGGACCCAGGTGTACCTTGTATAAAATATAAAGAACAACTTAAACAATTCCCCCCTACTGGTGCCTTTTGACACCTCTGTAAAAGTCATTTTATGCAACAATTATGATAAATAGAGCATTTGCGCCACAGGAGCAAATACTCTATTTATAACATTGGTTTCAAAACTATACAATTCTAAGGTATATCTTTTTTGTAATAAATGCTCCTTTTCAGTAGATTTGTTCAAAGAGATTGGGTCAAATCTAGGAGGGAATGGGTTAATTCAAATTGTGATAAGTATAAAACAGTGTAAAAGTGTGGGAGGTACGGAAGCTGTTTGCACTGTTTGAAATGAAACAAGACTCTTTCTTAAAAACAGAACAGCTTATTAATGACAAAGCTCGCTCAAGTTCTGTTGGTAGTTATGTTGGGTATTTTGTATACCATGTGATACTATCATCATCTCTTAATTCGACTTTGTGAAATAGAGATGTCTACTTCACTATCAGAAAGCATACAGCTTTCCTAAGTATAACATTATTAAATTATTAGACGAGCACATTATACTAAATCAATGGACTGCATTATGGATCTTTAAATTCGATTATATGTTTGCAATAACTCACTGTTATATATTTGCAAAATAAGACGTGTACGTCTTTGTCCTTGGTATAGCAAAAACCAGTATACAATAAAACCTCTCTCCCATAGGAGCTTTCTGCAAAACTTTCGTTCTGCTGCCTCTGCGACCCATGAACCACAATTACACCACATTTTGGTGGTTGCATAAGAGATTGACCCATGAACCACACTTACACCGCATTTTGCTGGTCGCATAAGAGAGTTCTTTTGCTGAATTTTACTTCTTTTAAACTCAACATCATGTATAATTATTTAAGTCATATATTGCCACCAAATTTAAATACTAAAATGATTGTTACTCAGTTAGCGATAGAGTGTCATTCCTGCTTTCTTTCAGATGGTAACAAGGCGATGATACTAGGGTCCACTGTGTTTACATTGATTGGGAAGTTCGCCATCACTGGATCGTTCAGTACTATTTTCCTGTATACACCAGAACTGTACCCAACAAATCTGAGGTAAACATAGTCACGATGACTAAGACATTATAATAAGGTATGATTGAGCCTGAATTAGCAAGGTGGTCCCAAACCATCAACGTAGAGTAAACAAGAAATCGATACATGAGAATATTCAAACCAATTTATATGCGGAGATGTATGTATGAAAAATATATTGAATCGTACAGGCAAGATAATTGATAATGTTGTGCACTTCAGAAATGCTGGTATTGGAATGTCGTCGAGTGCTGCGAGAATTGGTGGAATGGTGGCACCTTTTGCAAGAAATTTAGTAAGTACAAATCAACCACTTACATGAGTGACCCAGTGCATTGATATTGAGGTCTTAATACAGGACGAAAACAATGCAGAAAAGCTCTCACACAAAGTCACCGTCTGTTTGTAAGACTTCTATATGTTTACCATTTAACCTCATCGATACGCATTTGAACGCCTTTGCAAACGGAGTAGACCGAAATTCAGACGAATCCATGAGAAGCAGTTTGATTACAGTCTGCTATTTTTGTTTCTGGAATTTCATATAAATCTTTGTACAGTTTTTTCATGTTGATAGATTACCTTGTTATTTCAAAATTTCAGTTAAAGAATATTTATTAAGTGATACATCGTTAAAACACGATGGAAAAGGTTAGCCAATTTACTCTATGTGGCTAATTAAGGCGTTTGCACTGTTTGTTGAACCAATCAATGTTAATGTTGTATTCCAACCTACATTTGTTTGTTTTGTCCCCTAAATTGGACAGGATCCAGTGTTCTATTTATTTCTGGTGCTCCGTCAAATGGCCAGATTCCGAATTTCTATGTATTTGTGTTAATCCCTCAAATTGCCAGGTTTGTGCCAGGTTTGTGCTGTCCCCTCACATTGCCAGGTTGCACATTTTAATTGGTTTGTGGTGTCCCCTGAAATTGCCAGGTTGCAATTTTTAATGTGTTTGTGGTGTCCCCTCAAATTGCCAGGTTCCAAATTTTAATTTGTTTGTGGTGACCCTCAAATAGAAGGTTTCGAATTTCCAAATTTATTTATGATGTCCCCTTAAATGAAGAGGTTCCGAATTTCAGTTTGTTTGTGGTGTCCCTCAAATGGACAGGTTCCAAATTTTAATTTATTGTGGTGTACATCAAAGGGAAAAATCAATGGTTCGAAATTTCAATTTTGAACGAGTTTACCATAAATAGTATTGGAAGACAAGGGTTACATTGTAACCCTTTCTGCGCCAAATTTCTAATTGTCGTCTGCAAACCAATTTTGTTACATCATTGGGTAAAATAAGGAAATGAGATAAATAAATACAAATTTCAAAGGAATAAGGGCACAGATATAGAAATAAAGTTTGAGACAAAAAGTGAAGTTCCTGATCAGACGCCGCCTTGAAACGGCGGCGTCTGATCTGGGACTGCACTGTTTGTCGTGGTGAATTTTTGCGACATTGGCGGTGAAAGGGTTAGGCTAGCGTATTCCGTAAAGACCGACAATAAGACAGTTTGAATGGCTGCTTTACATAAATGTAATGTACAGTAACATCTCGGTTATTTGAACACTAAACTACGTATCATTATCGATCTTTAAGATATATAGCAGCTTAATGCAGGGTGTTAGTCATGCAGAAAGCTCCTCTAGGACCTTTCTGCATGACTTCCGCCCTGCATTAAGCAGTCACCTGCCTAAACGGTTTAAATTCTTTTATGGTAAAATGTGCTACTGCATTACAAGGGTTAGCTATTTTGTAGAATGACATTCGTTTTTCCCTTTACTCGATAGATACTCAACTTAACATCTTTGCAAACCGAATAGACCCAGATCAGATGGCTCTTATAGGAGTCGTCTAATCAAGGCCTGTTATATCGTATTGAATTATATAGATCTGATTTTACAGATTTTAGAAGGACTCAAACCGTTTTTCTTCATATGTCATTGTGGTAGAGCGTCCGCCTGCGGTACGGAAGGTCGTGGGTTCGATCCCCGGCCGCGACAGACCAAAAGTCGTTAAAAGTGGGTACTAGTAGCTCCCTTGTCTACGCTCGACATTAAAGGGGTAGTTCTAGGACTGCTCGGCCCGGTGTCAGGATAATGTGACTGGGTGGGGTGTCCTTGCCAATTGCCCGCGGCAGGGGTATTCCAGTGAGGCAGCACTATAACTTGTCTCATGCGGGTGCCGTCTGCAAATAACTGAAATACTGTTGGTCGGACGTAAAACCCAACTCATTCATTCATTCATATGCCATTAATAATATCAAGCTAGTTGATACTTTTATATACATTTTGTACACAATTATTAATGAATTAAAAGGTTAGAGTGCTTCCATGACCTTTACATGTTAAAGAAAAGTATCTTACATCATTTATAATATATCTTGTTTTAGGCTGAGGTAGCCATCTGGGCACCAGGGCTAATATTTGGAATAATGTGCGCTATCGTAGCTGTGTCTATGTTATGGATACCGGAAACCAACCAATACGAACTCCCTCAGACGATTGAAGAATGCGAAGAATGGTACAGGGAAAATGAGTTTAAGCTTCCGTGCCAGAAGGATCGCCGTTCGACGAGAAATGCTACACAGATACGCGAAAACAGCTCATAGTGCACCACCCTATATTACTTGATTTATCTGTACTGTACAATTTGGACAATTGCTACTGTTGAAATTCAGTACGTTGTCTGTAGTCTGAGATATTGTTGCCTTGGAAATGTGTCTATCATTATTTTATGGAAATGACCAGAGCGTCAAATAGTTTCGTATCTTACTTGGCTTCTCATCTGTATCCAAACCGTTTCCCAACAGAGTTCCAGAGGTCCAGATAATATGCGTAAATTGAAACATTTTCAGGAATATCTGCTTTGTTTCTCCACCAAACCCTATACTGTGACCACTCTTTAGAATCGTCTCGAAGAGACGATTCTAAAGAGTGGTCACAGTATGGGGTTTGGTGGGAAAATGACGATTTTAATATTTGAGCACCGTTATCTGCAGCTCTGGACCCATTCTGAGGTAATGTGTTGTAGCCACATCGTACCATACATTTATATAAGCTATGGATAAGAACTATATACGTGTGTTGAATCAAGGCACATCCTTTCGGAGTGTGTTCCTGATTACTAACTGTTCATTTGATAATTCAGCTTAAACGCCTTTTCAAATAAAGTAGACCCGGATCAGAAGATCGTACAGTTGCCTGTTCTGCTTGAACATATGTTTAACAACTGGTTCTCCAATATGTACCATGGAGATATTAACTACAGTAGAGGTTTGTTAAATGATAATCTGTTTACATAGGAGTTTGTACAAGCAGGTGTCTGCTAAATGCAAAACTTTCTGTATCAGTTTTGTCCTGCATTAAGCTACTATCGGTTTTTAAAAATCCTGAATTAGACATTTTTGAGTGGTCGTATTAGCGAGACTTTACCTTAGAATAACTAATATAATGTAATTAATACTCGTAATGGATTGAGTATACAGTAAAACCCCGCTAATGCGACCACCTAAAACAGGTATAATTATGGGTGCTAGATGCAGGTGGTAGCTTAATGCAGGGCAAAAGTAATGCAGAAAGCTCATGTAGGAGCTTTCTGCATTACTTTTGCCCTGTATTAAGCAACCACCTGCTTATAAAGACACCCATATTTGTTCATTAAGTGGTCGCATTAGCGGGGTTTTACTATGTATCAAATGAAGAGTTAAAACCTGAGCCGCGGTGTCTTTCGTGTCAAATGTAAGGAGTGCATATGCAGATCAGTCACTGTGTCCTCGACGCGGCGTCCAATCAGATCATACAGAACAACTGTCTCTACAATCATTACTCAACCGTCTCTGCTTTCAATTTTCAGTATAACCCTTTCCCTGTTCTATATTTAGGCCAAATTTCAATACCTACTGAATATTCATTGACAAAATAATTATAAAGAAATATGGAAGGTGGAACATTGTAGACATTTTAGAAAGTAAAGAAACAGATCTATCAAATTTTAGTGGCAAACAGAGCAGACCCTGATCAGACGGCTCCTCTAGGAGCCGTCTGATCTGGGTCTACTCTGTTTGCAAATGCGTGAAAGCACGTTTATATGAGGGAAAGGGTTAAACTAGTTTACTTCATGTAAGAAATAATGTCATCATGAATGTTTATAAGCTGTTTTATGCCCAACTCCCCATGGTGGGGATATTGTTTTTACTCCGTCTGTTGGTTGATTTGTCCCCAACTTTAACGTTGGCGATAATTGTGTCACCATTGAACATACATACTTCAAAGCTGGCATGCATGCGCAACTTATGATAGCGAATAGTTTTAGGGGTGACATATTAAGGTGGAGGTCATACATCAAAATCGATGTTTATATCGGGGGCATAGTGTTTCACAAACACATCTTGTTTATAACTGTTAATAGACATTTCATAAGCAAACAGGAGCAGACTCTGATCAGACAGCCCCTATAGTCTGATCTGAGTCTACTCTGCTTGCAAACGCAGTAAACAATATAACTATGGAGTAAAGGGTTAAGACAGGTGTAGTAAAATGCAGACGGCAATCAACGCGAGGTCGAAAGAAGCAAAAGTCTTAATATGATTAACCCTTTCACTGCCAATGCCGGATCTGTGATTACCTATGCAAACAGTTTGGATCCAGATGAGACGCCGAGTAATTCGGCGTCTCATCTGGATCCAAACTGTTTGTTACTGTTACTATGTTTTTGAAAGAAAAATAAAGAAAATCAAATAAATGAAAACTTGTAGCAGACGGCAAAGTTAGCAGACGACAGAGTTTGGCAGCGAAAGGGTTAATGATTAAGTGCCGTACTTAATGAGGTGCAAAGGGCAGTTTGATTGACTAAAATGTAGGTTATATTCTAATTGCGCTTTTGAAAAGATATGACAGTATAAGTTATAGTTAGAACATATTAAGTGAAATCTTAGTGGTTAAGAAGGGGCGGGGCGAGCGAAGCCCCTTCTTAGCCACTAAGATTTCATTTAATATGTTCTAATTTACTTATAATGCAAGTGATTGGCCCAGCATATATCGCTTCCATGGTTCTAGTAACCAAACGTCGCGCGCCCATAGGACTTCACGCGCCAAGTGTGACGTCACGCGAGGTCGAAAGAAACAAAACAAATAATGATTAGGTCCTGTACTTAATGAGGTGAAAAGGGCAGTTTGAGTGGCTTAAAATAGAGGTTACATACTAATATACATTGTATATTGCAAAAGTTCTATGACTGTAATTGATTTGTGTAATACTGAATTATACAGTGAAGAGTGTACATATTGTATTGTATATATACAGATATACGTAGTAGTTAAAATATAAAGTATTTGTTTTATTTTGCGTTTAAATGTAACCTGATTAAACTCAACACGAATAACTCGGCGTGCCACCAGCCATTTTTACTAGTTCTGTCAGTAGAATCTTAAGCTTGAACAAACCAGAAGTGACCGACATTGCCGTTGCTCAGAATTTAGATACAGTAAACCTCCTCTAAACTGAAATTCTAATAGAGAATAATTTAGATACTTATAGGTAGGTGCCTGCTTAATGTAGGGTGAATGTCATGCGGAAAGCTCCTAGAGGAGCTTTCCGCACTACTTTCACCCTGCATTAAGCTGTCATATGTCTCCAAATTCGATAATTATACTACATTTTTCTCTTTGTAAAGGCATGAAAAGTCGTTCATATAACAGGAAAAGGGTTAAATATTAGAGACATACTCTTTTTTATTTGCAAACAGATTGGAGTGCTGCTGTAGGCACTGTCTGATCTGGGTCTTCTCTGTTTGCTCAAGAAATAATATAGATCTGATATTATGTACAGTGTTTGACTCCATGAAATATTTCCATATTCATTATATAAAAGCAGTTGATATTTCCTTATATGAATATTCAACAGATAAATGTTAAAACGATTTGCAAACAGAAATATATTATATACTGTACCAGTAGACAATATGCGTTCAACCTTCGTAAATAAAGCATGTGTGTAATTGCATCTCATAAGAGTCATAGAGCTACAGATAAAGGTGCGTACTCAAATACCAAAATCGCAATTTCTCCACCTAACCCTATACTGTGATCGCTCTTTAGAATCGTCTCGAAGAGACAATTCTAAAGAGTGGTCACAGAATATGGTTTGGCGGAGAAATAAAGAAGATATTCTTGAAAATGTTTAAATTTACGCATCTTATCTGGACCTCTGAATTCTACGATACGAATTGCTCTACATGCACAATACGTATCTAATTAGCACGCATCTATCCACGACCTGAGCTCGGCATGTATCTGTCAGATAATGACAAGTATCAATATAATGATCCTTGACAATTATTTCCAAGAGAACTTCCATTTCTGGTCAAGATGTTTTCAAGGCATACTGAACATCCAACCCTTATCTTTCTGTGAAAATGCATGCCTGCTGAGTTTTGGATCTAGTGCTATTTTGAATGGTTTTGAGAAATGACTGACCGGGTTTTAAACAGTTTGGACCCTGTTGGGACGCCTAGTTAGTTACGCGGTGTTTCGTCTGGATTGAAACTGTAAGCAAATGCGAGTCAGGTCGCTAATGGCTGGATAAGTGTGAATATATAACAGACTGGAGAACCCAGATGTGTATTACACAATTTGTTTTAACACGAGATGCAATGTTCGATATTTTATTTGAACGGACGTAACTGATATTTTATTTGACAAGGGATATTTTCCATGGAAATGTTTCGGTATTCACTGAATACTGTGACATGAATGGGTTGACACTAATGAACTTGATAACTAAAAGACCCCGTCCCCATAGAACGAATCACGAACGTTTGACACAAGTTCATTTGGCGAACAGTGTTCTTTTATTTGAAATGTACGTTTATTTCGGTATTTTACAAATCCATAAACATACATAGATGTCACTGAAAGACAATCAGTACAGTAGACCTTGTCCTAAGTGGTCACTCAATAACTCAACATAGGACTCTTACAGCAGGTGCTTGCTTAACCCTTTCCCTTATAGTGACGACTTTTGACGACTCTGTAAAAGTCACTATGTGAAACCATTGTGATAAATAGAGCATTTGCTCCTAAGGAGCAAATGCTCTATTTATCACAATGGTTTCAAACTACAAAATTCTAAACTTTTCCTTTTCTCTAGTTAATGCCCCTTTCCGGCAGATTTATTCTAAGAGGTTGGATCTAAATATAGCCTAGTTATCAGATATACTGTACAATCTCACTAATCCGAAAACTCTACCAGGTATCATTATTGATTATTAAAAATCAAACAGAAACTCTTCTGGGCGCTTTTTGCTTGACTTTCACCATGCATTATGTATTAAGTAGGTGCCAGCCTAACAAGTTATGAGATAGTTTCTGTTAAACGTTCGGTTTAACGGAGTTTTACTGTATTCTCTTTATTGACAAACAGTTTCTGTGGGAAAATGAGAATTCCTGAATCAGTTATTGCAATCGATGTTATGTCAGAATGATTACCATGCTTATAAGACATTTAAATAGGAGACACACTTGCAATCGTTAAAAACGCACGAGAAATACATATAATGGCATTATATTGAATTTCAATGTAAAAAATAAGTACATTTATAATTGTCATTATTATTATTATTAGTAGTAATAGTAGTGGTGGTGGTAGTACTACTACTACCACTACAACTACTACTACTACTACTACTACTACTACTACTACTACTACTACTACTACTACTACTACTACTACTACTACTACTACTACTACTACCTACTACTACTACTACTATTACTACTACTAGTAGAGCATGTACCAATAGTGATAGTAGTAGTAGAAACCGGTAATGTGCATATTTAATGAAACTTTCAATCAAATGGTTAGAAGTTTGAGATTAATTACACTCTTAAAGTCTAACGAAGTAAAACGGTATGTTGACACTTATTAAAACAAACCATCTTAAAATACGTCAAAGCAATTTGTCAGAATCCAGACATAAATGGAGTTTGAATTAAATTTAGCGAGATGATTAGTGTTTCCGTATTATTTTCCTGAGTATAGACATTAATCTTTTCAAAACCTAAAATTCAATTAAATGTCTGCAAATATGAATATATTATATCATTCAATATACTACAAAACGGAAAATGTGACTAACTATTTGGCAGGTTGAGACGTTCAGACGAGACAGCAGTCAATATAGCAACTTTGAATTTAGTTATCAGATTTATGCATATAAAGATATTAATCCATTTACTCCAGCTATCCCTTAAATTGGACCTGTGTGTATGCAAACAATGTAGACCCAGGGTTCATGAAGCAGTCATCTGGTCAGGGTATGTATTGTTTGCTGAATCAATGATTTATACATGTACATGTACCAGCATATATTGTGTTTGGGTTACATAAACTCATTTACTTCATGTTTATTATGTGTCATTTTACGAAAAATACCAATCATACACAGAACACAGACCAGTGAATATAGATGGATTAGGATCAGAAGACATATTAACAGTGGAAGATGGCTTTATTTTTGTCATGTGACAAGACACTTCTACAAGGTATACAGTAGAACCTGCATATGGCCGCCATATAATCATTCACTCAATCAATCAATCAATCAAGGATATTTATATAGCGCAACGCTTTATGTTGTCAGACTATGTTGCGCTTTACAAGGTAAGACTATGTCAAAGTCACTTTCCACATTTCAAACTGTATACAGTAAAACCCCTCTAAACCGGAATTCTAGTAGAGAAGAATTAAGATACTTTTAGGCAGGTGGCTGTCTGCATGACTTTCACCCTGCATTAAGCTGTCATCTGTCATAAAGTTCGATAATGATACATGCATATTTCAGTGTTCGTTTAATCGATATTCATACTAAATTTGATGTCCGGTTTAGAGGGGTTTCACTGTACACATATCAGGACATCGGTTATGCATATTAACACACTGAGTTACTAGGCGTCTCATTTGGATTTGACTGTTCGCAAATGGCTGTCAGGTCGTTGGTATATCGCACTGTCTATTAAACATAAGAATAGTACAATTCTGGGCAGATTTCGCATTAATATGGATATTGTCTGCTTCACTATACTTGGTAAAACTATCCATACAATATACATGTATCATAGTATGTGGTGTTTAACCTTTAGCCTGCTGAGCAAATTATTTTTGCAGAATTTTTCACCACCTGTATTTTCAAAATTCAAGCTATAATCTAGTTGTCTACCAAAATGCAATCAGGATGTCAAACAGTTTGGATCCTGATGAGACGCCGAGTTACTCGGCGTCTCATCTGGATCCAAACTGTTTGCAAAGTTATTCACTCGTCCGCCAATAACAGTCTAAAGATTACTAGCTGTGTATATAGTCATATATAATGTATATAGCTCTATCGGACTCTAGACAATACATGGCACCCCTTACCTGGAGAATATTCATATTTATGTAAGAAATAATATTTATTTGTTGATATTTATAATCGCATATAAACACAGGACGTATTTGGACATTGATGAAAGTGTAGAAACCTATTTGTATTAATTTTAAGCAAACAGAGCCGTCTAGTCTGGATATAATCTATATGCAATGACGCGAAAATGCGGGTTGGTTACTTCGCGACCAAAATTTCTCACTTCCCGCAAAAAACAGTTGGATTCGTCTTTTTAGGACAATGCTTATTAGTACAGTAGAACCCTTCTAAACCGGACGTTAAATTTAGTATAAATATCGGTCTCGGAGACAGGTAGCAGCTTAATGCAAGGTGAAAGCCATGCAGAAAGCTTCTAGCTTTCTGCATGACTTTCGCCTGTATTAAGGAGCCATCTGCCTTAAAGTCTCTAAATTCTTCTCTACTAGAGTTCCGGTTGAGAGGGGTTTACTGTAGTCTTCTCTACTAGAGTTCCGGTTGAGAGGGGTTTTAGAGTTGAGAGGGTTTTTAGAGTTCCGGTTGAGAGGGGTTTACTGTGGTCTAATGAGTAGTCCAACCCTTGAGGTTTTGTGGATAGATAAGTTGTGCATCTGAATAATTCCTCTTGTCTGGATAGCTCTAACATTTAGCCTGCTAAGCAAACATTTGTCAGTAGAAAATGTCCTCGACTATAGTTGTCACACTTGATTATCTTGCATTCCTTTTCAGCAACACCGTGTTTCATCTTGATCCAAACTATTTGCATAGGTAATCACACATACACACCCAACAGGCTGAATATCAATTTATATATAGATTACCTTAAATAAGAATGCAGTTGTATATGTGAAATGTCATGTAAATGTCAAGCACGTTTCTGCAGCACCTATGACAGAATGTCGATGAATGGCAATTAGGCGAGGCTGTCCACTTGATGACGGCATGGTAAATTGATTGCACGATTGGCATATTTACGATATACTTTCGCAGCAACAAATGTATACCCGCCCATCTATTAGATCTCAGTCAAGTGGACCTGATTTCTCAAGAAACCGAGAAAGGAAATGCAATGATTCTGCTGGAAATAAAACTAGTTATATTCGTGGCGTTTATCAATTTCTATCAACGAGACGTGATGTCTACGTCAGATTCTATATACAAGTATCTATGCATCAATTTTGTATGTTTTCAAATTGGCATGTTTCTCTCTTGATATTAAATCCCCTGCTATCGTGATATTTTGAAATTGCGCAAAGTCTGAAATAAAGCTGTGAAGAGATTTATGTATGGGGATATTTCAGCTTTTATATAGTTAATAATGTATTGCTGTGCGAGTGATTGATGCATCAAGATTTAAGTGACAGGTTTATACCAAACTTTCAAAACCTGCCATCTTGAACAAAATACCAATCTAATTCTTTGTTGTCATGTTTTGAAAATCACTGCTGTAGTGTTAATAAAACTCAACGCTTTCTGTCCGATCTTCAGCAAAAGTGAAAGAATACAATATTTCTTCAAACGCTATACGAGTATGCATTGAAAACCTGCTTGTCGAGCCTGTATGGAAAATACTGGGGTCTCACAGAATCCACGAGACAGCAAGAGTCGAACAAGCAACAAATTAGAAGTGCGGAATTAAAGAAAAATAATGAATAATGTTTCAAAGGAATTCACAAGATTTCAAAAAATGCAGTCCTCTCACCAGACGACATTAATTAACCCTTCCTCTGATTGTCTTTTGGTGCTTTTGCAAACGGAGTAGACCGGAGCCATCTCATCAGGGTCCACACTGTTTGCTTATCGTATTTATAGGATATGATTCTACAGTTTGTGCCACTGTTTATCAGGTAAAGCGTAAAGAGATTAATTATACAAAGAGCCATGCTGTTATATTCGAAAAAAGGGTACTAATTTCGATTGTATATATTCGTTGGAATGGTCCATCAGTGTTTAACGATATGGCCCGCCCATTATAAATGCCTTTATTTGCCTTGGGATTCGGACTGACAGACAGTTTATATGTGAGTTCTCATCTAGAAGAGCTCCGACATGGGTGTACATTGTTTGCTAATGCTAGTGCACCTCATTTGTTCATTCATATGTAAGGTACATGTACTGCTTTCCTAAATTGGCCATAGTTGACTGATTTTCTTTTGTATTTAAAAGTTGAAATAGTGATATCAAATATTAGTTAGTCATAATATTTGTCATACTGTTATATTGTAGATGCCCAGGTCATGCCTATAATTGACTTTTATAACCACACATACGCATATTAACCCATTACCGCATAGGCTATTTTTAGATACAACCTCTTTGAATAAATCTACCGAAAAGGAGCATTAACTAGAGAAAAGGAAAAAAATAGAATTTCGTAGTTTTTCCAAATCAGGTTTTAACGGAACAGTTATATTGCAGTTCTTTAACACGAGATTAGCTAGAATCACATGGTTTTACTCTCTGTAAATAGATGTTACCTTGTGCAATGATGTATGATATATTAATCTACAGTCTCCTATAATTCTTTAAAGAATGGCTGTGTACATGTTATGTTGGTTAACAACCTCTGTTTTGTAGCTATTTACGTATGTACATGGATGAGACTTAAATAAATAAAATATATAGTTTGAAACCACTGTGATAAAAAGAGCATTTGCTCCTATATGAGCAAACGCTCTATTTATCACAATGGTTCCACAAAGTGACTTATACAGAGTCGTCAAAAGTCGTCAATATGAGGGAATGAGTTAAAAACATGTGATACCAATTCAAACTAAACAAACTAGAAATAAGGGGAAAGCGATAAGATTAGTTTCATTTATAACGTGCACTCAATGTACATTTATATACTACACTGAAGGTATATTCTTTTATTATGAAAAAGGCCCTTAATATTAGATCAGACCTATTCAAGTATTTATGTATTATATTAATTCCCTTTTTGGAATAATTTAGATTAGATTGACGTAGTACCACATAGTTTAGACTCTGATCAAAGCGCTCCTTCAGAAGTTTAATCTGGGTCTGCACGTTTTGCCCGAGTTTGTGTGTAGGACTATTTAGGCCATTAGAGTATTAGGCTGTTTTGAACAAATACAGTTAAAGATCCAGAAAAGAGCAATTTGAGTAAGTTGTTTCGAGCACTTTCAGTCAAGAGCCCAGGTTGGTTAGGGTAAGCTGTTTCGAAGAAGTGCAGTCAAGGGTCCACTATAAAATTAGGATAAGCTGTTTCGAACAGGTTCAGTCAAGGGTTCAGAGTAGGATAGGCTGTTTCGAATAAGTGCAGTCAATGGTCCAAAAAGGGTCATTAGAGTAAACTGTTTCGTGCAAGTACGGTCAAGGGTCCAGAAATGGTAAATTAGCTTGAGCTTTTTTTTTAACAAGTGCAGTCGATGGTCCAGAACATATTAACCCTTTCCCCGTTCTGTATTTGGGCCAAATTTCAATACCTACTGAATGTTCATTAACAATATAGTTTTAAAGAAATAAGGAGGGTGGAACATTGTAGACATTTTAGAAAGCAAGGAAACATATCTATAAAATTCTATTCGCAAACAGAGCAGACCTAGAGGAGCCGTCTGATCTGGGTCTACTCTGTTTGCAAATGCGTGAAAACACGTTTATATGAGGGAAAGGGTTAATTAGATTAATCTGCTTCAAATACGTACAGTCGATGGTCCAGAAAAGGGTTATTAGAATTAGCTGTTTCGAATAAGTGCAGACAATGGCCCCAAACGGGTAATTGGAGTAAACTGTTTCGAGCAAGTACAGTCAATCTGTATCTGTATCTTTAAGTACAGTCAATGGTCCAGGAATTGTAAATTAGCTTAAGCTTTTTCAAACAAGTGCAGTCAAGGGTCCATAAAATGTTAATTAGATTAAGCTGCTTCAAACAAGCACAGTCAAGGATCAAGAAAAAGGTCAGTAGAAATTTACAATAAGGTATTTCAAACAAGTATACAGTCAATGTTCCAGAAAAGGTTATTAGGAATACGTTGTTTCAACTAGATGCAGTCAGAAAGACCTGGGAGAGGGTACATGTAATAAGGGTATGTTATTTCGAACACATGCAGTCAGGGGTCAGTTTCCGATCAGTATCTTTGAGAAGATAAATTGATTCATAAAATGATTCATTTGATGAAGAACTGTAAAAGATCGACTGTGGTCACAGTCCATTAGTGTTTTATTAACAATATTACATTTTTAATGTTAGTCTTATGGGGATGCCTCTCAGTTGGAATTATTGCCTGGCAGTGACACCGATTCCCATGAAGGCAGTTCAGCTGTCGGTTTTTATAACGTTGAACTGATATTCCTATAGAACCATTAACATTTAGCCTGCTATGGGCGTATGCCTGAATACCTATGCAAATGGTTTGGATCCAGATGAGACGCCGAGTAACTCTGCGTCTCATCAAGATCCAAACTGTTTGACACCCTGATTACACTTTGGTAGACACATGGATTATAGCTTGAATTTTGAAAATGTATTAGGTGAAAAATTATGTAAAAATAATTTGCTCAGCAGGCTAAAGGTTAACCAGCTGAAAAAAAGATATTCCGCTCAAACATTGATTATCTACAAGTTTCATTTTTGAATCACTAATTTTCCGTTCTTTAAACCTTTTGGGAAACTATTGACCTGGTTTCAAACAGTTTGTATCCTGATGAATTTTTATTCGAGGTCTTCTCATCTGGATGCAGTAATTCCGCCAGCTGAAGATTAAGTCCA
The DNA here is from genome assembly GCA_963576725.1 of Azorinus chamasolen. Lineage (NCBI taxonomy): Eukaryota > Metazoa > Mollusca > Bivalvia > Cardiida > Solecurtidae > Azorinus > Azorinus chamasolen. The sequence goes on along the minus strand of OY755239.1, from coordinate 48,658,555 downwards.
CATCCAAATCCAAAAATACCGGATTTCTATATATTTTTTCTCCTAAACACGACCAGAACACCACAAACTTTGGATTTCTCGGCATCTCATTTGGATCAAAACTATTTTCAAATGTGATCACAAGTCTTCTCGAGTACTTTAGGTTAATTAGTTATGTCTCTGTCTATTTCTATTCTTCACTTTAGTCTGTACGGATTATTATTGCTTCCAGTCGCCCAATCCGTCTTGAAATCAATTACAGTAGAACTCCTCTAAACCGGGCGTTCAATTTTAGTATAACTATCAGCCTTGTAGACAGGTGGCAGCTTAATGCAGGGTGAAAGTCATGCAGAAAGCTCTTTTTCTGCATGACTTTCGCTCTGCATTAAGCAGCCACCTGCATTACAGAATCAAACATTTTCCCCGACTAGAATTCCGGTTTAGAGGGTTTTTACTGTAAGTATACAGGACGTTTTCATTTTGATGTACGTGTAGGTCACTGTTATACTGTAGACATTGTAGATACAATAGTTTTGTTCAGAAATCGATTTGAAGTCAATCGGAGATTAGCCGAACGTACTCGTTGATTTCCGTATACATTGACGCACCCTTTCGAATTTAACAAAGCCGATGTTTTTTCCTAAGGACTAAACAATATTCGATATCGTATATATAATGTGTAAAAATGGGCTGTAGGTTTTAATCTAATAATATGAATATCTTTTTGTGTTGCAATGTTTGCTTTCGGGGGATCACCTCCCTTCAGAATGTATACATGTATGTACAAATAAAACATTTTGTATTGTTTGATCTATTATATAAATGGGCATACTACAACGTTTTTACACTTAACACTTAAGCAAGAACACAATAAGCTATAGTTATGTATCATGCACATCATGGAATAATTGAAATACAGTAGTAAAACAGCTCGAAAACTCAAATTTGAATCATTTTTTATCTTTTAGACATGTGGCAGCTTAATGCAAGGAAGCTTTCTGCATGTATTTCATCCTGCATTTAGCAGCAACCTGCCTAAAAGCATCTACAAATGTATATACGTTTTAACTATTTTTTCGGACTATCGAGATTTGACTGTATTCATGTCTGGAAGCTGACTGGATGACTAATAATAGTTTTTTTACATTAAAACAATGATACATATAAATTGATATTTTCGGTTTCAGATATACGAGATTTCAGTTTGGTGGATAATTGGTGAAGAGCCCAAAACACACCAATCCCTCTTAAAACAACATTTGTCACGTCAAATAGCAAAGTCTCGCTAATACTACCAATAAAAAAAAATCTAATTCAGCATTTCTAAAACATGTGGTAGCTTAACGCAGAATAGAAGTGACACAAAAACTACTATAGGAGCTGTTTTGTATCAATCTTGTCTTGCATTAAACAATCACTTATCCTATGTTAACACATCATGTGATCGCTTCAGATAGACTCTGTTGTATTCAACCCATTTGCGCCTAGTGGGTCCTTCCATGTTTATATATTGGATAAGTCCATTTTTTTTATCTAAGGGGTGCCTGGCCTAATGTTTCAATTTCGTTTTGTTTTATATTGAAATTCCTATCAGCAAACAGTGTAGACTCTGTTCAGACGCCGCATTATGCTGCGTCTGATCAGAGTCTACACTGTTTGCCTACGTCCCATATATGGGATCGTGGGAGCAAATGGGTTAAAGCCGTGTAAACAGATTAAATTTAAAACATATTCAATAGTGTGAGTGTAAAATGGCCGGATTAAAGATAAAATGGAAAAGAATAGGGGACAGATACGGTTGACGAATTGGCCTATTCATATTCATTATGGGATGTTTGTAAAAAGACAATTTTCCCCGACAGTCTGATAAATCTTTATAATATTTCATAAACATCAGAAAAATAACATAACAAACCCCGCAGAAGAAAACTGATACAAAAGAAACCAGCTTATGGCAGCTTATTGTGGGGTGAAAGTCATACAGAAAACTTCAAAATGAGCTTTCTGCATGACTTTCATCATGTTTTAACCCCTTCACCGCCAATGTCGCAAAATGCACCACAACAAATAGTACAGTCCCAGATCAGGGACTTCACTTTTCCCCCAAACTCTGTTTCTGTATCTGCTTTATTCCTTTGAAATTTGCATTTATTTATCTCATTTCCTTATTTTACCGAACGACTTGACAAAATTGGTTTGCTTACCACAGTTAGAAATTTGGCGCTGAATGGGTTAAGCAGCCACCCGCCTAAACATATCTTAATTCTTCTTTACTAAAATTCCGGTTTAAAGGGGTTTTACTATACGTCCTGTTACGTATTGTGGTTTTGTTAAATTTCCAAAAGGAAGATTTCGTATACATATCTTTTTTATTTGAAAATGTTCCATGCAGTTTGACATTCTGTTGTTTACAAATTCGGAAATATAATGAAGATCAATATTGTTTCAACTCATAGTAAAATACATTTTCTTAGCTATGCTTGAGATAAGATAACTGTATTTAGAATATAAAGGTTAAATTTGTCCTATATTTTTTTCTCACAAAACCATATATTTCTGTTATTCATCAGACTGGTATTTCGTTGTTTGAGTTAGAAAAATAACTTAAAATATACATGTACATTTGCACTTCCCTAATCTAAAGCACTTGAATATGTGTAAATCGATGACTTTATCGCCATGAGAGAAACTGTTGAATATTACCCCCTTTATAAAATGTCAATGTTAATCCCCTCCTTGTTGGGTATTCATGTAAGAAACAAGGACACCCTGAATGTATACAGTAGAACCCATCTAATGCGACCACTTATTAGATACAAATGGTTGTCTTTACAAGCAGGTGGTTGCTTAATGCAGGGCAAAAGTAATGCAGAAAGCTCCTCTAGGAGCTTTCTGCATTACTTATGTCCTGCATTAAGCTACCATCTGCATCTAGCACCCAGAATTATACCGTTTAGGTGGTCGCATTAGCGGGGTTTTACTGTATATGGCAAAATTTTAAAGGGAATAGCTTTGCTTTGACAAAAAATGTAAAATAAGATCTATATTAGTCCATAAGCAAACAGCGCAGACCCTGATCAGACGGTTCCTTCAGGAACCGTCTGAGCTGGGTCTATTCTGTTTGCAAGGCATGGATAGGCATTCGTTTGATTCAATGTGTTGTATTGTTTTTGTTTTAATCATACGTTATCACTATTTTTAGAAAAGTCATCTTGCAGATATGCTCTTCATGTAAAACACAATTACTTTTATTTCAATACTATTTAGCTGAACCCCTTATCGTACTAAGCAAGATTTGAATTGTATTTACAAACACACTGACTCCATATGGGATACCATGTAACCCGGCATCTCACCAGGATACAAGTAATTTAGGTCAGCTTCTCAAAAACTTTAATATTTTGAAGTATATAAAGGACAGAATCATTTGTTTTACTTATAACTCATATGTTTATAACTCTTAGACTTCCTGCTCCGGAAATATTGAGCTTTGGTATATTCTATGTACAATCAAAGACTAAGGTTAGGTATTGTCTTCCCAAGTGCATCCTTACATACGCTGGAGGAGAGCTGTAAACACAAGCAGAACGAGTGTCGTTGCGACCGACTGTGCGACTGAAAGTAGACAACGAAGTAATAAATGTAGTAACACATGTCTTAACCAATTACCTGGTAAATATTCGTGTTAACCCTTTCCCCATGAATATTCATGCAAGATATAATGACGTCATCGATATTAATTACATTAATTTGCTATTATAGCACATGGCCACAGGAATGTTTGACTATAGCAGAAACTGTAGAATCATATCTACATTATGGCATTAAGCAAACAGAGCATACCCTGATCAGACGGCTCCTATAGGAGCCATCTGATCAGGGTCTACTCTGTTTGCAAAGGCGCAGTAAGGCGTTTTTATGGTATAAAGGGTTAAATGAATGAATGTAATTAGTAGTAATTGGATGAGTTTTACAATAACTGTTTTGTCGCTACAGAAGTTGTAGAATAAGATAGATACCATACCATACACAAACAGAGCAGACCCAGATTGGACGGCTCCTAAAGGTAAATGGTTAAACGAATGGTAATTGACTTAACCTTCGCATGCATTGATTAACCACTTCCCACATATCGACGCCTTTTGACGCCCCTATAAAAGTCACATTTTGAAATCATTGAGATAAATAGAGAGCATTTGCCCCATAGGAGCAAATGCTCTATAAATCACAATGGTTTCAAAGCTACACGTTTATAAATTTTATCCTTTTGTTAGTAAATGATCCTTTTTGGTAGATTTATTTAAAGAGATTGGGTCTCAAAATAGATTATGATGTATTAGGTTAAACTATCACATGTCTTCGACACCCAGAAGTAAACATTTTGACGACCGCTTAAGACAGGGTTAACTGTGTGTTGACCCATGTTAGAATGAGAAATCTCAAATAAAAATCATATGTAAACCATATCTTCAGCTGACACTGAAAATATGTCTAATAAAGATTGTAGCTGAATGCAAGACGATAGTTGTACAAAATTTATGTTTGTCCTGCATTAAGCAGTCATATGATATTTGAGAATGTTAATTCAGAAAGTGGTCTCTCAACAAAGGGTTTAAAGTATATGACATTAGTTATTGTATATTTTCCAATGCACTACGTAGGTACAGAACTATGAAATGAACATGCATTCCCTTTTGATTTGATGTACAATTAAATAGTATTCTTTAAAGTAAAAACATGTTTGGCATAGCCTAATCGAATACAACCAAACATTAATAACATATCAATAAACATATAAATGATCTGCAATAAATAATAAATTTCAATGTATGTTTGTAAACCCATTTACTTGGAAGACAGACTATTTTAAACATTGCAAAGGTCGAATCCGAGTTTTGGAAAGAGGTTGCACAGTAAACTGGTCATATGTAACCACATTTTACATGCATATGTTTACACGTTATTTCATAATATTATAAACGTCATATAAACGAAACGAAGGCGCACAATATCAGTGAATGTATGTGCGTTATGTTCCGTTTGTAAAATGAATAATATGAAAATGTGTTTAAAATGAATTCACTTCCCATGTATAAACTCACGCGCTTGAACAAAACATTGAGCCTTGTTAAGTTTGCACAATCATTAACAATGTAATTAGCGATTCGCATACAGTAGAACCTGCCTTAAGCGATCAGCAAAACTAGATCTAATCATGAGTCTGTAAGGCAGGTGGTAGCTCAATGCCGGTCAAATCTATAGGAGCTTTCTGCATTACTTTTGCCCTGTATTAAACAACCGACTGCATTTTAATACTCATTTGATCAATAAACACATTACCTCCTAGTGACACATTTTGGCGCCATTGTAAAAGTCACATTTTGAAAACATTGTGATAAATAGAGCATTTGCTACATAGGAGCAAATGCTCTATATATCACAATGGTTTCAAAACTACACAATTCGAGAATTCTCCTTTTCTATAGTAAATGCTCCTTTTCGGTAGATTTATTCAAAGAGGTTGGGTCTAACATAGCCTATGAGGTAATGGGTTAAGTAAATTTCTACTGTATTATAAAAATAAACCCTATAACCGATAAAGACGCAATCAGACGCCCTTGCAAACATAAAAGACCCAGATCAGACGACCCCTGTAGAAGTCGTCTGATCAGGGTCCGTTCTTTTTATTATGGCTTTATATAGATCTGCTCATACATTTTCTGCACAACTTCATATCATCAATATATGTGATGTCATCATTTGTTATGTGATTATGCATCGGGTAAAGATTGATACCTTTCCCTGTGGAATATTCATGCAATAAGTAGTGACATGACTGTTCCTTGGCTGAATATGAAACCATGATGTTTCTAACATTGGCAGAAGCTACATAGAATCAGATCTGTATTATTTTATAAGTAAACAGAGTAGACCCTGAATAAGATGTATATCATGTTATTAGCAAACATCATAGACCCTGATCAGACGGCTCCTGATCTGGGCCTACCTAAAAGGGCTTGAATAGGTGTTTATATGAAGGAAAGGGAAACAGTGATTGAATTTAACCCTTTCGGCGCCAAATTTCTAATTATCGTCTGCAATCCAGTTTTTGTTCAAACATTCGGTACAATAAAGAAATGAGATAAATAAATGCAAATTTCAAAGGAATAAAGCACATATATAGAAATAGAGAATGAGACAAAAAGTGAAGTCCCTGATCTGACGCCGCCTTGAAAAGGCGGCGTCTGATCTGGGACTGCACTATTTGTCGTGGTGCATTTATGCGACTTCGGCGGTAAAAGGGTTAATTATTGTTCGAGTCCTAATAAGACCAACAACTGATCACTTATTCGGCATCTCATGAGGTTAGCACTGATGACACAGACAATGAACTACAGTAAAACATCGATAGTTTGAAATTGCCGTATAGAAGAATGTAAACCCTTTAAGGCTGGTGGCTGCTTAATGCAGGCTGAAAGGCATACAGAAAGCTCCCAGAGGAGCTTTCTGTATGCCTTTCACCCTGCATTAAGCTGTCACCTGTCTTAAAGCTCGATAATAATACGTATTTGAGTGTTCGGATGGTCGAGATTTTACTGTACGATATAACAATGATTAACCTGTTTACCTGGAGCCAAGGCTTTAAAACTTCTGAGTCTGAGATCATTCTCAAGTATCTAATTGGTCAGATTCTGAGCAAGCTCAAAATCTGACCAATCAGATGCTTGAGAGTGATCTCAGACTCAACCAAAAAGTGTCGGATATTCATCCAAGAACTTATGTCATCTTGAATATAAATAATGACATATGGATTAAATGAATATTAATAATGGCATATTTGATTTAGATGAATATCAATAATGGCATATGAATTAGATGAATATCAATAATGACATATTAACATAGTTCTAAGGTTTTGGCTATAGCAGAAACTGTAGAATGTGATCTGGATCTACTCTGTTTACAATGCATGAAAAGGCGTCTCTATCATGCAAAGGCTTAATTTTATACTGCTAGCAACCAGCTATACCTACCGTGTACGGCAGTGTTGCACGTGATCTCTATACAGCCAGTATAGTAGGGGTTTTCATCGCTGCCATCCTCACAGTCACGAGTACCATCGCATCGCTGGGTGATATTCACGCAACTTGTCACACCAGTAGCACAACCGAAGTAATCATTGCCGCAAGACTGAATAATGATGGCATATAAGTAACCCTTTACTCAAGAAATATTCCATGTAAGAAATAATTATACATGAATATTAATTAGATGAGGTGTTTTATACTGACAATGCATTCATGATATTTTGGCATTGGCAGAAAATGTAGAATCAGATTTATATAATTCCATAATTAAACAGATATATGATCAAGAGCAGATCTTGATCAGACCGCTGCTACAGCAACCATCTAATATGGGTCTACTGTAATGGCTCGAAAATCGCTTCTAACGAGTAGACCCTGATCAGACGGCTCCTGTAGGGGACGTCTAATCTGAGTTTATACTATATGACATACTATGTATTCACCTGTTTTATATAACAATATAACAATATCAAACAATTAGTTAATTGATGTTCTTAATAGGTGAAGTCTGCCTAGAATAGTCATGGATTAAGGTGGTAAGATGGATTAATTAATATCAAATACGATGCAGGATGTTCTCCTGGGAGATTCCTGCACTACATTCGTTTTGTGTTAAAGCGATCACCATCTCATAAACACATCAATGTTGATTCAAAATGCGCTATAAGTAGAACATTTCTTAAGCGGCCAATCATAAATTGACCATGGACGTTTTAAAAAAACAGGTGATTGCTTAATGCAGGGCAAAAGTAATGCAGAAAGCTCCTATAGGAGCTTTCTGCATTACGTTTACCCTGCATTAAGCTACCACCTGCCGTTCAGACCCATGATAATACCTCTTTTTGATGGCCGATTAAAACAGGGTCTACTGTAGAGGTCAATATTGTATACCTACCTTGTCTGCGTTACCGTAGTAGGATGGTATACAGTAGTTCATGACGACACAGGTTTGCGACTCCGAGGCATCCCCTGTACAGTTACTGCTGGACGGACATTCCCTGGTTCTTGTGGTAGTTCCGGTCATACATGAGACCGAGCATGTACTCCATGCGCCCCAGTTACCCCAGGTAGCGGATCCAACTAGAAAGTGTTGTTCATGGTTCTTTATTTAATTTACATGGCGATTTATCAACATCAGATAGAGGCTTACGGGTTCGTTATGAAAAAACAGCATAACCTCCAAAACCCTTTACCCAATAAATACGCCTTTCTACTACATTGCAAACAGAGAAGACCCAGATCAGACGGCTCCTATAAGCTCCTATAGGAGCCGTCTGATTGGGGTCTGCTCTGTTGCTTATGAAATAATTTAGATCTGATTCTATAGTCATGGTAAGAAATCGAGTTTTTACGCATTTGCAAACAGAGAAGACTCAGATCAGACGGCCCCGCCTGATCAGGGTCTGCTCTGTTTGCTAATGGAATTTGATAGATCTGTTTTTTTACTTTTTCAAAATGGCTACAGTGATCAACCTTCAATTTTTCCAATATAACTATTTTGTCCATAAATATTCAATAGGTATTGAAATTTGAAATAAACATAGAACAGGGAAAGGGTTAAAAGGTAAACAGTTCGAACGCTCTAGAATACGACAGCATATATAATGTGCTTTTAATATACTGTACTTATAAATAATATTAATATATTCCTCCTTTACTTCATGAATATTCATAAAAACAAGTTATGAATTCATGAATAATAATTAAGTGGAATTTTATTGTGACCAACGAAACAATAGAACTGTTTGTTACGGCAGACGGTGTAGAAGCAGAAGAAGCAGAATCACGTGACCAGACTGTTCCTACAGGAGTATTCTGTTTGAAAAGGCGTAAAAGGCGGAGTCAAGGGTTACATGTGATCATCATATTTTTATTACAACGTATAAACTAATGATTTAAAAATTCATTCAAAACGAATTTGAAATATGTAAGCGAACAATGCATCAAGTTTAAATTTAACCCTTTACTCTATGAATATTCATGTAAGAAATAGTGACATCATGAATGTTAATTAGATCATATTTTGTAATAGCACTGGAACACGGGAATTTTCGGTCATGGCAGAAACTGTAAAATCATATCTATATTGTATCATGAGCAAACAGAGTAGACCCTGATCAGACGGCTCCTACAGGAGCCGTCTGATCTGGATCTTCTCTGTTTGCAAAGGCGTAGAAAGGCGTATTTATGGAGTAAAGGGTTAAGCCGACATACTTTTACAACAGAATAATGGTCAAGCACAATGCTCGATTCCCTTTCTTACCTTGGACTAATGCTGCAAGAGCAACCAAGGTCAGTACGTGTTTGTTGTTCATGTTTACTTTCAGCTGGGATTAAGAGGATCTGGAAAAGTATAGCAAAATAAACTGTTTGACCAAATGTACTACCATCTTATTTATAATAAACTCATCCAAACGGAACCAATCTATTTTACATGTGGAGGGGCCATGCAAACACAATACGTAAAGTCTCCCTTAACACTTTCCCTCATATTGACGTTTTTTGACGACTCTGTAAAAGTCACTTTGTGAAACCATTGTGATAAATAGAGCATTTGCTCCAATAGGAGCAAATGCTCTATTTATCACAATGGTTTCAAACTACAAAATTCTTAAGTTTTCCTTTTCTCTAGTTCATGCTCCGTTTCGGTAGATTTATTCAAAGAGGTTGGATCTAAAAATAGTCTATGAGGTAATGGGTTAAGCGACCACCTAACAGCAAAAATATAAATGTTCTTATCTATACCGAAAAAGAAATTGGTTCTTAACCCTTCTCCCACCAAACGCGACCTGACTTGGGTCCAGACGAGACGCTGAGAAGCCCGGCATCTCATCAGGATCAAACTTGTTGGACACTTGGTCAATAGTTTATGAAAAGTTTGTTTTCACGCATTTGCGAACAGAGTAGGCCCAGATCAGACGGGGGCTCCTATAGGCGCCGTCTGATAAGGGTCTGCTTGTTTGCTAAGAGAATTTGATAGATCAAGTATTTTGCTAATGAATATTCAGTAGGTATTAAAATTTGGCCAATATACAGAACAGGGAAAGGGTTAAAAATTCTGAAAGGGGGTGATCCCCCGAGAGCAAAAATCGCAACACAAAAAGAGAAAATTGCAGACTCGGTTTTATTGAGTCTGTTCATGAACAGTAATTGAAAGTGCAACACTGCTCACGCCCCCTAGCAAGTTTCAGAGTGTGGGATGTCCTTCAATTTCTTCTCTAAAACGTAAATGGAAAGTGAAACAGTTTGGATCCCGATGAGACGCTTATTTACGTGGCGTTTCATTTGGATAAATATTCATGCAAGAATTATGACAATATGAACATATAATAGCTGTTTTTTATAATGGCATATGGACACAGGGAATGTTTGGCCATTGCAGAATCTGCATAATCAGATATATATAAATAATAAGCAAACAGAGTAAGCCTCCTCTGATTTTTGTCTACTCTGTTTGCAAAAGCGTCAAAAGGTGGGTTTGTCAGGTAAATAGTTAATAAATAATTTATTTTTACTTTGTCATGTCTCCTTATCGTTTTGTATCATCGGTACAGTTTCTTACCTTAATATAGAGCAACTAGAACCTTAAATCCCAGGTGTTGAATATCTCACCACTATTCTCGTTGTATAGTCAAATGAATTACGGCGAAATGCGTAAATATTATATATAAACCGCATCAAAAGTATTTTAACTATTATCTAAACAAACAATAGAACAGTCTATCTGGCAAATGCACAACAATGTGAATTAACTTTAAAGATGAACCCTTTATTTACGTTGTGTCTTTTGACGGATTAAGTCTGTACAAGCCCAGTAGGCTAATATTCATTGCCCAAACTTTTCATTTGTGACACAGTTGATAGTCTCCATTGTTTATTAAAGTTATGATCAGAATGTCAATAGGTTGGATCCGGATGAGACGCCCGTTTTCCTGTACAGTAAACCCCCGCTAAAACGACCACATAAAGGAGGTATAGCTATGGGTGCTAGATGCAGGTGGTAGCTTAATGCAGGACAAAAGTAATACAGAAAGCTCCTACGAGCTTTCTGCATTACTTTTGCCCTACATTAAGCAACCACCTGCTTATAAAGACACCCATGTTTATTCATTAAGTGGTCGCATTAGAGGGGTATTGCAGTATATACAAAACGACTGCACATTGTATCAATAGACAAGAATGAAGCAAGTGTGAATCCTAGGCACGGTAAAGACACATACATATCGGCCCTCCTTAGATAGCCTACTGAACACATTTTCATCTATAGCAAATGTCTTATTGAAATTAGAAGCAGAATTTCTCCCATTTTGTCTTGTTTGTCAGGGCCATACGCAAACTGTCAAACAGCTGGATCCTGATTAGATATCTCATCTGAATTCAGACTGTTTCCAAATATACATGTATAGGACATGTTTCCGAGTCTTGGAAAAATGTTATTAAGCGATCCTTACAAACTGATATTAATCTCCCCTTGGAAAAATATTATTCAGCAAGCCTTGGTGAGCTTCATAATTTTTTTCCAAGACTCGTTTAATATCAGTTTGTACAGTCTGTTCAGCCTCTGATTTGCTGAATGTTTCGCTGACTTCCGATTCGATCAACCAGCTTAGATACTGATGAGACGCCGAATAAATCTTGAAACAAGCTGTTTGCAAATACCGGCCAGGTTTCGTTTAGCAGGAATATAGTTAAGAGGTAACCCTTTCCCTGTTCTATATTTAGTCCCAAGTTTCAATACCTGCATAATATTCATAGAAAAAAATAGTTATGACATATGGAACGTGGAACATTGCAGCTATTTTAGAAACTAAAGAAACATATCTATCGAATTCCATTAACAAACCAGAACAGAGCCTGATCAGATGGCTCCTATAGGAGCCGTCTGATCTGGGTTTTCTCTGTTTGCAAATGCGTGAAAAAAGCGTTGATATTATGAAGGAAAGGGTTAAACAGTTTTGCAATGTACGTTTTATATTCCAGTAAAAAAGCAATTCCGCGATCTTATCAATCACCCCTCGCAAATGCATGTGGAGCGGTTACATGTACACTGAAGTCTACTGATCACCTTATTTCAATGCAATTTTCATTAACGTCTCTAATAATTTGTAGGCATACAGCCTGAGGAAGCCTTGATGAAACTGACATTCCAGTGAAACGTATCTAATTGGAAGACGCAAATAAGTCCCAATGTCGAGTTTTGGCCCTTTATTTCATAAATATTTATCCTGGGAATAATTACAGTAAAACCTCTCTATAACGGCCACTGAATTGTGTTAATTAGTTGGCATATTAGGGCAGGTGACTGCTTAAAGCAAGGTGAAAGTAAAACAGAACGCTCCTATATGAGCGTTCTGTTTTACTTTCACCTTGCTTTAAGCACCCACCTGCCTTTAACACAAAATACTTGATGTAATTTAGTGGCCGTTATAGAGAGGTTTTACTGTACAGCATGGGTATCAATTAGCTAACATTTGATTATTGAAAACAGAGTAGATTCAGACTCCCATAGGAGTTATCAGTGTCCATGCTTATAAGGCTTTTTAGTTGAGTCTTACTTTGTTCTCAAGTTTTTGATTGGTCAGATTTGAGCCAAAGGCTCAAATCTGACCAATCAAAAACTTGAGAACGAACTCAGATTCAATTAAAAAGTTTTATAAGCATGGATACCGATCTCGGTCTGCTCTTTTTGTTTATATGTACTGTTTGCTATAGCTATAATTTGTGTCAGCCTGTTTCTTCTTTGTCTCATGTTGCTGCTACATGTAATTACACACGCTACCATTGTGCCGTATAATGGCCCTCTCTCTATAGTTCCAATGTGCTAACCATTATGTACATTTTTAACTTCTTGCATGCTGATTTTTCAAAATGGAATGATCCATCAGTGTTAAATGAAATAATATATCCTAGCAGTATGAAAGGGTATACTTTACCAGTTGATTATGTATGACACACAGTGCAGACCGTGATCATATGCCTAGGAGACTTCTGATTTGTATCCTAACTGTTTGCACAGGACAGTATAGCAACACTCCTCTAATGCGATCACTTAATGAATAAACATGACTGTCTTTATAAGCAGGTGGTTGCTTAATGAAGGACGAAAGTTATGCAGAAAGCTCCTACAGCAGCTTTCTGCATAACTTTAGTCTGCATTAAGCTACCATCTGCCTTTGCCACTGTGAATTATGCCCCTTTTTGCCGGTTTGCATTAGAAGGGTTTTACTGTAAGTAAAACACCTCTAAATCGGAATTTTAATGAAGATGAATGCATATCTTTTTAGACAGGACTGACTGGTGACTGCTTAATGCAGGGAGAAAGTCATGCAGAAAGTTTCTTCATGAGCTTTCTGTGTGACTTTCACCCTGCATTAAGCTACCACCTGTCTTAAAGACCGAAATTGGTACTAATTCAAACGTCTGGTTTAAATGTCCGGGTTAGAGAGATTTCAATGTACACTCGTTATCACGCATGTTAAGGGTTAATGTATTATGGCAATATTGACTCAATTTACCGACCTAACAACGGCCGCATATAGCCCATCGCAATATAAAGTTAAGCAGATTATATTGTATGTATGTGAGTTCGTAATTACATCTGGCAATTTTTTTTTATCTAGATTGTTTGATACACTGACAGCTTTGCTGAAAATATGGAGGAATAATGTCGACTTAATCCTTTAACCATTTACTCCATAAATATGCTTGTAAGAAAAAACGACATGATGAATTTGGTTAGATTATTTTGTATTTGTATATACATGTATATATATGGCACACTCTACTGAATGGTTTGGTTATGGCAGAAACTGTATAATCATATTTACATTATTGCATATATGAGCCGTCGGATCTGGGTCTACTCCGTTTGCAAAGGCGTAGAAAGTCGTATTTATTCAGTAAATTGATAAACGTTGAATTGTCAAAATGGAATACTGAGTCCAATCAGTAAGAGACGTATCATATGGGGTAGAATTGTGAGTGACACACACAACATATCCTAATCAGAGAATTCCACGAGCGAGGAGAACCCTCTTATCTGAGTTGACACTGTTTGCAAATGTAATTACAATAATTTCCTGCATTCAAAAGGCTATACATTGTGCTGAAAGAGGTTACTAAACGTTCAAATGGTGAAACAAGTCGGCCTATGGATATATTGAGGTCAATCCGATTAACGTGTCTTATGTTCTATACGTTGGATAAATATTATGTTTAAGACTGCTAGTATTGGTCCCAGATGTCCTGAGTTCACTAGATTATAGGTAAAGTCGATGCTGCCGAAAAGCGGGCAAAGTACAGGGAAAATTGTTCATTACATGTATATGGACATCCCTGTTAAAATGATCAGCCGGTGTGACTTACGACATAAAATGTATTTTATTCTCCGGCACGGCATTTTTCGATTTCTTAACTTAATACGAGTTGTTACTAAAGGTATCTACGGATATAGGTGAACTCAAATCCAATGGCATATATTTCCTGTATGCAATTGTAAACGCTTAAAACAAAGATGCGATGCACATCTACACTCCAAAAGAGATTATATCTTAAATGTGCATGTATGAGTCATGCAGGAAACACTGCATACAGAACACACAGCCACCCGAACAGCACCACGACAAGAAAGCACAGCAAATGTATATATCTATCAAAACACAAAAAGAGACACACAAAGACAAAAAACAATAATAAGGGGGTGGGGTATGGAAGTACCGCCTTGGAACGGTTACTGACAGTAGTCACTAGCGGGTTAAACCTGTTCATGGTAAATAAACACATTTCCTCTCCGACTAATCTATAACAAACGCGACGGCAAATACAGTGGTAAAGTGCATGTAAAAGGAAAACATATTTAATTGAAACAAACTGGATCAACATATCGCCTGTACGATACTCAGTGACTGAGCTGCAAACAGAGTAACTATAGAAAAGTAATAAAGGTTACGACAAAAGGAGATCGTAGAAAGGGTTGACAATCAGACATGCAGTATGTTGTACATGTAGTACTGTATGATCATATCCCTTTTTAACGATTTTTAGACATATTTTAATGAACAAAGTAAGAACATGGGTTCATGTATGTCCAATGATATTACTAAGTTTGTAAATCACATCACCATAAAATTAAAGATGTGGTACATGTATACCGTGTCGCAGGAGCGCCTTAAGATTACATTCTGTCACTTTGTAAAGGTCAGTGGTCAGAAAATTCTTGTATGAATTGTTAAATAATGAAACAATACGCCATGCACCCCTACACTTCAAAAAGGCAATGTGTACAAATTTATATTGAAATCTGTTGAAGTAGTCCTTGTCACAGACTAAACTTGTAGGAGTTCTCTGATCAAAGTTTTCACTGTTTGCTTGTGACATTCTTTAGTTTCTGCCATGGCCGAACATATTTGTGTTCTATGCCATTATCAAAAATCATCTAATAAATCTTTCCTCCATAAACACGCCTTTCTACGCCTCTGTAAAAGTCACTCGTTTTGAAACCATTGTGATAAATAGTGCATTTGCTCCTAAGGAGCAAATGCACTATTTATCACAATGGTTTCAGAACTACAAAATTCTAAAATTTCCTTTTCTCTAGTTAATGCTCCTTTTTGGTAGGTTCTTTCAAGGAGGTTCGATCTAAAAAAGCCTATGAGGCAATGGGTTAATATTAATCTTGTCATCATTGCTTACATGGCTGTTCATACAGAGTTTGTTTCTATTCAGAAGCATTATGCACGTATACGATAGAAAATAAGAGTTGTTTTGCAAATACAGTAAACCCACTCTAAATAAATCGGAATTCTAATAGAGAAGATTTTAAATACTTTTAAGCAGGCGGCTGCTTAACGCAGAGTGAAAGTTATGCAGAAAGCTCCCCTAGGAGCCACCTATCTCTAAGATCGATATTTATACCAAATTTAACGTCCGGTTTAGAGAGGTTTTACTGTATACCAAACAGAAATAGTCATTATATTACGATTTGTTTGTGGTACTGTTTCAATAAAAAGGATTTTACACAAATGACCAATGCATCAACTGTAAATAACTTTGAAAATACTCGTCTAAGTCTGTCAAACCGTCCATAACCCTTGCAACACTGACATTTCGTAGTGGAATAGCCCATCCGTGTATAACTAAAGAGTCAACTCAGCATGAAATACTCAAACTTACTAAAGAATTTTGAATGACAAACAGTGCAGACCCTGATCAGAGGGATCCTCTAGGCGACCTCTGATATGGGTCTACACCGTTTGAAAATGCCAGTGTACGCGCGTCACGCATTCAAAGGTTCAAGTGCTTTAGACGTCATCGCTGAGGGGTTGTTGCAACGCAAAATGTAATAACCACGCAAAATGTAATAATTATTACAAAGTGCGTTGATTTATTACATTATCCTAAAAATGTAATAACGACGCAAAATGTAATAAATTTTGATTCATTCCAAACACGACTATATTCGCGAATTTCGAAGAGAAATGGATATACAAATGTACGAGTAAAATGTACATATTCTGGCAACAAAGGACTGGGAAAGGGGAGAAAGAGGGAGTCGGGTGAAAAATCGAAAAAACTTTTATAGACAAGCAAATATCAAAATACACCAGCTGTTGCTAGAGTTAATATTGTGCTTAAGTCTAATAAGGTTCGATATCGTAAAGGAAATTATTACATTTTGCGTTATGACATTTTGCGT
Source organism: Azorinus chamasolen (assembly GCA_963576725.1). Taxonomy (NCBI): domain Eukaryota; kingdom Metazoa; phylum Mollusca; class Bivalvia; order Cardiida; family Solecurtidae; genus Azorinus; species Azorinus chamasolen. Next base: position 48,641,794 of record OY755239.1, on the reverse strand, counting down.
TGATAGGCTTATTTTAACAAACAGGGGTTCCTAACACTGTAATAGACAAATGATGTCACGCCATGATTAAGGGTAGTCCAAAGTATGTGACATTTGAGTTTTGTAAGTCAGAGCGCAGATAGAGGACAGACAGACACCGTAGTAACAGACACATCGATAAACAAACAGTGGAATGCAATTCGGTTACAGCTACACTATCATTACGGTAACAATCTAGTGTATATTTTCAAATGCAATATCAGTACAAAATATTATTTTTCTAATGATTTCTCTTGTGAGAGTTAAACAAACCAAACAAAGGAGTTTATAATGTTTGGATAAAGTATTGCAGAAATCACATTTAAACATACACATGTATCTACATTTAACCCTTTCCCTGTTCTATGTTCATTCCAAATTTCAATACCTACTGAATATTCATTCACATAATTATTTATAAAGAAATATGGAATGTAGAATATTGTAGACATTTTAGAAAGCAAAGAAATAGATCTATCAAATTCTATTAGCAAACAGAGTAGACCCTGATCTGGGTCTACTCTGTTTGCAAATGCGTGAAAACACGTTTATATGAGGGAGAGGGTTAAATACACCTAATTAGACTTTTTTGCAATACGCCTTTCTACACCTTGGTAAACAGAGTATTTACTCCATAAATACGCCTTTCTACACCGGTCCAGACACCATAGACCCAGACCAGCCGCCTCCATTAGGAGCCGTCTGTTCAAGATTTGCTCTGTTTGCATATGCAATTATATAGCTCTGATTCTTTAGTTTCTGCCATCGTAAAAATACCTGTGTTCATGTACCATTTCAAAAAATGATCTAATTGATATTCTCGGCGTCATTATTTCTCACATGAATATTCATGAATAAAGGGTTAATGGAGATTTTCCTGTAGTCCACAACATGGAATACTTTGTAATTATTTCAAATTCACCATCCCATTTTTCTGCGAATTCCTTCCATGCCCATACCTCTTCATTATGCTTGACAAAATCCTGCCAATCTTATTCAATATCAAACTTTCGTGCAAAATTATTTGAATAAATGTCTTATAGATTCAATTGTCCGACAGAATTATATGAACCAGTAACCTTGTCGGGTTGTCAAGGCCTTGAATCAAACACTGAGAAAATGATTTCCAGGGGTTATTAAAAACTAAATTTAGACCAGAACAGCTAGTGATTTTAAACATTATCCCACAATCCGCGACCCGACTCGCATTTGCAAATAGCTTGGATCCAGAGAATATGCCTAGTAGCTGAGCATCTCATCTGGATCCAAGCTGTTTGACACTTGGTCAAAAGTTCTGAAACGCTTGATCGAATCGAAAGCAGTCAAAATTGCACCAGATCCAAATTTGACCAGACATCAAATTTTCACAGGGTAGTGGTTAAAAATTGGGCCATTGCGTGCAAGAGAACCAAGAGTTAAATGGCTTTAAACGGCATAGCTATAATACTCAAATCATTTTGAATAAGAGTGTCTGAATTCTTGATGAGACACCAAAATATTTACCTAACGGTAAAATAAGGTAATGAAACAAGATACTGGGTGAATTAGGCGAGCTGTTTGTATTAGTAACCCATATACAAATTACGTGACACGCTTAATCCTTTCCCTGTTGAATATTCATGTAAAAAATACTGACATCTTGAATATTACTACGTGCATTAATTTCGTCCTGCAATAAGCAAATAAGCAGTTACCTCCTTTTTAAACCTTTACTCGATAAATACGCATCTCTACGTCTATGTAAAAGTCACATTTTGAAACCATGGTGATACATGTAAATAGAGCATTTGCTCCTAAGAATAATAACAATTTGTTATTTCGATTCTAACACGACCTTTTTTTTTAATAAAAAATACTTTTCACGGAGAATACGGCAAATCCGGAAGCGTTGTCAGTGGTAACGCCATTTATGCCGTTACATTTACTCTACACGACTTTCACCCATGACGTTGCACCAGTAAAGGGCCAAATCTAAACAGAAAACAAACAATTCTAAGTAAAAAATGCTTCATATTTTACATTATAGCGAACAACTGTACCGTTTACATCATGTCTGCACATCTCTATGCCCAGAGCCATCGTGTTTACAGATTTATAAATGTGAAATTATATTTAACTGTGTGTGTTTTGAACATGGAACAGAATTTTGCGTGGAAAAGCCGATGGAAATGCAGCGCGTGCAGTTCATTATCACGGCTTAAAGCACGTTTCTCTGTATTCTTTGTTTATATGACATATGTTCAGAGTCGTGTTAGAATATTAAATATTCATGTACAAAATAGTTATAGTGAAATGTAGAAAGTGGAACATTGATGCCATTTTAGAAAGTAAAGAAACAAATCTATCAAATTTCATTAGCAAACGGAGCAGACCCTAATCAGACACATCTGATATTGGTCTACTATGTTTGCAAGTTCGTGAAAACGCGTTTATATGAAGGAAACATCTTTGTCTAGTATATCTGATATTATCGGGATAATGTAGTCCCATCAGACTTAACCCTTACAACGCTGTGCAAAAACAATATTTGCTCAAAATCTGGTACAGTTTCGACTACTTCCGTTTCGATTAAGTTTTTGAGAAACTATTGACCGAGTGTCAAACAGCTTGGACCCTGGTCAGACACCGAATGACTCAGCGTCACAATTGGATCCAAACTGTTTGCAAGTGCGAGTGTGGCCGCGAGCAGTGAGTTAAGGGTAATAACAGAGGACCGTGTTACAATCTGTCACTTGCATCAAATCAGTATGATTCAATATTAACAGCTATAGCAAAGCCCAATCTCCTGGGACTAAAATTGTTCGAGCATCTAGAAGTATATCCAAATGGATTAAACTATCCAGAATTAGGTGAAAAAATGTTTTAGAACTAATTAGTTGTATACAACAGAACCTATAGTAAGCGGCCATTCATTTACTGAACATAGTCTGTGTAGTGTTAAAAAGCAGGTGGCTGCTAAATGTATGACAAAAATAATGCAGCTTACGTTTGACCTGTATTAACCCATTCCCTCATATTGACGACTTTTGAGGACTCTGTAAAAGTCATATAGGAGCAAATGCTCTATTTATCACAATAGTCTCAAACTACAAACTTCTAAAACTTTCCTTTTCTCTAGTTTATGTTCGTTTTCGGTAGATTTATTCAAGAGGTATCTAAAAATAGCCTATGAGGTAATGGGTTAAACTACCTATTTGACCTGTATTGAGTCTTACAGACAGATATTAGACCATTTAACGGGTTAATGAATACTCATCAGGGAAAGGGTTAAAGCCAAACATCTAGCAATTTATTCGTAAATTATCCTTCCGTTTCCAGTCCCGCTAATCCTTAATTGGCTGACTATATGTGTAAGAAATAATGACGTCATGAATATCTGTTAGCTAAATGTTAACAATGACATATAAATACATGATCCACAGGCATTCGCAGAAGCAGTAGGATCATGTCTAGATTAGTTCATAAGCAAACAGAGCAGACCATGATCAGACGGCTCCTATAGGAGCCGTCTGATCTGGGTCTACTCTGTTTGCAAAGACGTGAAAAAGCGCTTGTATGAAGGAAGGGTAAATAGCACCGCACGCAAAATGCACAGTCGAGTCGTTAAACAAATATGCGTCCCATCTGTATGCGAAAGGTCCATACAACATGCAATAAAACATTTCGCTTCGAATTCCAAATTCGCTGACGCAATCCATTTCAAAGATTGATTTTGACAATTTCGAATGAAATTAAATCCTTAGGAACTTGAAATAACGTTTGTTTTGGATAATAATATCGTTTTTCTCATGTACTGCCGTGTTAAGAATGAGGATTTATTGGGATACCGATGGCAAAACGACAGTGAAGAGACTTGTCAAGATTGTATTTCATGAAATTAGACAATAAAATAGGATATGTTTTACACGAACTCCTTCAATGCGAGACAAATCTGAAAACGTGATAATTTTTGTACTGCACTGTTACACAGAGGTAAAGAATGTCATACATTTCTCCAGTTCCATGCCTTTCGACCCTTATCCCATCCGGCAAAGTCTGTATGAAAAAATAGATGAAGTGTTCGGACACGATTTTGGGGTCGAGTTTAAACACGAAATCGTAAAAATATTATGTGATCGAGCAGGCAGCTCAAACATCATCTTTCACTTTCTCCCAGAGATCGAACTCGAACTTTAAGGTTGAGACGAAGATGTCATACAGTAAAACCCCGCTAATGCGACCACCTAAAAGAGGTATAATTCTGGGTGCTAGATGCAGGTGGTAACTAAATGCAGGACAAAAATGATACAGAAAGCTCCTAGAGGAGCTTTCTGCATTACTTTTGTCCTGCATTAAGCAACCACCTGCTTATAAAGATACCCATGTTTATTCATTAACTGGTCGCATTAGAGGGGTTCTACTGTATTATTTAACGAGTGCACTTTTATGAAATCATGGCCGTAGAACACATTATGTAATTCTATTCGAGTACAGTAGAACCTGTTTTAAACGACCATTCATTTATCGAACATAGGAGTTTTAAATAGTGTGCCGTTACTTAATACGGGGCAGTATTAATGCAGAAAGCTTCAACAGGAGTTTTATGCATTTCGCTCGACCTGCAATAAGCAACCACCTGTTTTAACCCATTTCCTCATATTTGACGCCTTTTGACGCCTCTGCAAAAAGTTACTTCTTTTTTTTTTTTTAAATCATTGTGATAAATAGAGCATTTGCTTCATAGGAGCAAATGGTCTATTTATCGCAATGGTTTCAAAACTAGTAAATGCTTCTTTTCAGCAGATTTATTCAAAGAGGTTGGGTCTTAAAACAGCCAATGTGGGAATGGGTTAAAGACCCAGATTGTTAATGGTCGCTTAACCCTTCCCTGTTCTATGTTTATTTCAAATTTCAGTACCTACTGAATATTCATGGATTAATAAGTTATAATGAAATATGGCAGGCGGAACATTGTAACCATTTTAGAAAGTAGATCATCAGATATATCAAATTCCATTAGCAAACAGAGCAGACCCTGATCAGACGGCTCCTATAGCAGCCGTCTGATCTGGGTCTGCTCTGTTTGCAAATGCGTGAAAACACGTATAGTTATTTGAGGGAAAGGGTTAAGACGGTTTCTACTATATTGCTTTGTCTCCACACTATTTGCCCGTATCCTTCTATTCGCGGCCTGGCTCGCATTTGCAAACCGTTTTCCATCTAGGTGAGACGCCGAGTAATTCGGCGTCTCTTTGGGATCCATGCCATTTGCTAATAGATTCTTAACCCTTTACTCCATAAATACGCCTTCCTACGCCTTTCGAAACAGTAGATCCAGATCAGACGGCTCCTATAGAAGCTGTCTGGTCAGGGTTTGCTCTGTTTATTTAAAATAATATAGAAATGACTCTACAGCGTTAGCCATGGCCAAATTTCCCGTGTTCATATGCAATTATAAAAAGGAATCTAATTAATATGCATGATGTCATTATTTCTTACATAAATTTTCATGGAGTAAAGGGTTACAGATTACTCGAATCGGAAGTACTAAATAACTTCACAGATCCAGCAAGCATTTTTGGGCAGCGGGGAAAGGGTTAATCATTTAATGACATCATAAATCATGCCTTATTTTATGAGAAGTAATCCCTGTCACTCTCAGACCTGTCTGAATCATGCATTAGCTCTTATCTGCTGTAAACTGTTATTATTTAATTAATTTCCAATTTGTTCCAATGTTAACATTATTAAGATTCGTTCAACCTTTCGAGAATATGTTAACCGAGATTCCTACACCAGCTTTGTCCCTGATGAGATACCGGGTTACTCGACGTCTCCGTTTTATCCAAGCTATTTGCCAATGCAAGTCAAGTTGCGGTTAATAGAATAAGGGGTAATACCATTTTAATAGTTCCGAAAAAATAGTAGTACCCAAATGGACATTGTTCGGTGGCAAAGGCTGGATGTCATCCGTAAAACGCTTAACACAAATCAACAAAACTTCACTAAGTCGTTCATTGAACTCTTATGCTCCTGAGCTCGACCTGGCTGCCATTTGTAAACAGCAAGGCTAACTCCGCGTCTGATCTAGATCCGAGCTGCTTGGTACTTGGGCCAGTAGTGTCTCAAACACTTGAACGCATTGGACTTACCCTTTCCTTCATATTTATATAAACGTGTTTTCACGCGTCTGTAAACAGAGAAGACCCAGATCAGAGGCTCATATAGGAGCCGTCTGATCAGGGTCTTATGTTTTGGCTTATGAAATTTGAAAAATATGTTTCTTTACTTTACAAAATGGCTACAATGCCCCACCTTCAATATTTCATTGTAACTATTTTGTCCATGAATAATCAGTAGGAATTGAGATTTGAAATAAACAGAAAAGAGAAAGGGTTAAGAAGATTTTGCTCCAGTTTAGAATTTGAGCAGACACTATTTTAACAGCATGAAAAAAGGTTTAAATGTAATTTTGTAAGTATCGTAATTAACTCTTTACTCCATGAATGTTCATGTAAGAAATAAAGACATCATGAATATTTAAGGTATATGGACACATGTAATTATAGCAAATATAGAAACTGTAGAATAATATATATCTATTTCATAAGCAAACAGGGCAGACCTTGATCAAACGGCTCCTACAGGAGCATCTGGTCTGGGTCTACTCTGTATGGAAATGCATTGAAAGGCGTAATTATGGAGTAACGTGTTAATAGCCACAATTTATTTGATATCATTGACCTACACGTTACGGGTGAAAGTAACTAGACATGATGAAGAATTTAATACATTACAGTATGACGGTCATCATTTCCAGTAAAACAGTAAAACCTCTCTATAACGACCACTAAATTACATCAAGTATTTTGTGTTAAAGGCAGGTGGCTGCTTAAAGCAAGGTGAAAGTAAAACAGAACGCTCCTATAGGAGCGTTCTGTTTTACTTTCACCTTGCTTTAAGTACCCACCTGTCCTAAATTCCAACTAATTAACACATTTTAGTGGTCGTTATAGAGAGGTTTTACTGTATATCAGTGCTACCTTGATATAGGGACTCGTCTTGCGATATATCAAGCTTATGGACCCCATTGGAAATGCGCCCGCTTAATGGGTTATCCCTAGGCCTTCAGCAATTATTACTTAAGCACATACACAATCAGTGGTTGTAGTTACCTTTCTGAGACAAAGATTGGGCTTGGTCAAATATTAGTCTCCATCACGGAGGCTTCTTCACAAACGATCACGTGACAGGGCCTTCCTGTATACAGGTGGAAGGTCATAGCCCGCATTCTCGAGAACAACCACTAATTCAACATGACTGAGACAGGACACAACATCCATTCCAAGCACATACACAATTTTAAATTGTTAAAGGTATGCACGAATAAGCTGGCCATTAATAATATTGCAAAACAGTTTAAAAGCTCTTCTTTTAAACACATATTTATAAACTGGTTAAATCATTACCTGTTCTACTGCAATATTGTATGAATTGTGATTTTCATGCGTTTGTAAATATGCTGTTGTCCTTAATCCATTACCTCATAGGCTATTTTTAGATACAACCTCTTTGAATAAATCTACCGAAAAGGAGCATTAACTAGAGAAAAGGATTTTTTAAATAATTTTATAGTTTGAAACCATTGTGATAAATATAGAATTTGCTCCTATAGGACACAGAGTCGTCAAAAGTCGTCAATATTAGGGAATGGGTTAAACTGTCAGTAAATAAATAAATGGAATTGCTGTTAGTTCTATCAAACGATTGTTGCGATCGTCGCATAATATAACTTACGATAATTTCTGTCGTATGAAAGTAGCGCAAATTATTGTAAGCTAGAATATACAATGTATAATTGGTGAAAAAAGAAAAAGTTGAAGATATCCTCGTAAGTATGATGATCAGCATTTCGAAGTTAAACCGTGGTGCAGAGCTACAGATAAGAATCTTCGAGACGATTTTATATAGCGACCACAGTGTAGGGTTTGGTGGAGAAATAAAGGTGTGGAAGCGCTGGAGGGCCCTATTGATTTCTGACTTCTGAGTTATGACTTATTAGTTGTGACTTGCAAATTATGACTTGCGACTTTTTAATTTTGGCGCAAAATAGATGTCATGGTGAACAACAGCTCAACGTAGCCACATTTTGTAAATATACGTTGCTCCTTTTGTAGAATCTGCTTTGAAAATATGGATGTGTATTTAAAAACGTAAAGAAGACTGTATTGTTCATACCATTAACACGCATATATATCGTTTTGCATTTTAGTGCAAAACAGGTTTTTAATTGGAGTCAAAACTGGATACATGGATGCTGTGGTAGCCTACTCGGACAAGCCTGAATGGCACACGAATGGGTACCACTAATTTAAATGGTCAAACGAGGCAATTAATAGGAATTTAACGTAAACTGGACGTTCTTCATTTCTTTTCTCCAGCTGGTGTTATATAAGATTCTGGATCCATACCGGTAATTTTATCTCGGTGCAAATGATATTTAATCAGGATATTTTTCTCCTGTATCGGTGCCATATAGCATATATAGTGTTTCGATGTCGTGAAACCCAACTCAATTACTAACTAGATACACGGTCAAATGTCCATTTTACAGCAAATACTTAACACCCAACTGTTATTGACCTTATAAATGCCACATTTGCACATAATTATATGGCAATCAGCCATTTCTCCAGCGATCTAAGAAGGATTAATGCTGCATGACACATGTCTATGGTCAAATAAATTTGTCCATGATGCTTCAAACAAATGGAAAGCATGAAAATGACATCTATGATTGTTCCTATAGAACGATTTCAGATACCGTTGTAACAGCTCGCGTATATTCATGGTTTGTACACATGGATACCGTATTCTGTTGACATCATGGTTTAAAGTTGTATCAAACCATTTTCGTCGCATAAACAGCGACTGTCATGCAAATGTACTTTATATTTACTTTGTACCTATGTGATACAAACTTCTATTTTCAACTTCAACATGTATGGGAAAGGAGGAAGAATGAGATGTATTTTACTTTTGTTCATCCTGATAGGAACGACATCCGCTGTTGTGCCATCTTATCTACCTTCATTGAATGCAATAGTTCACAGGTCAGTACTAATTGTTGAGTATTTCAAATAGGGTTTCTAATACTTAGAAATTCTTAGATTTCTTATGATGAGATATGGGATTCTTTTGTGTGCATGCGTCAGCTGAAAAGATTCTACAAAAGCTGAGATTGAAACGCCGTGGTATGGACTTATATACCCAGACTGAAATCGTCGTTGATGTGATTGACAGAGAAATACAAATAGGTTACAAGTCGATGTGGCACCGTCTTCGAATACACCATGGGATAAATGTAAAGCGTAGTGATGCAATGCATATTATGCGTGCACTAGAACTAAACGGCGTTGAACTGAGAAAAGCGCACCGGCTTAAAAGACGTGTTTACTGTGCAAAAGAGCCAAATTATATTTGACATATATACGGTTATGAAAAATTAAAGCCCTTTGGGTTTTGCATACATGGGGCAATAGATGGTTTCAGCAGAAACATAATCTGGCTAGAGGTGTCGTACACGAACAACGATAGTTGCAAGGTACTACTTGGAGTCTTTGCATGATATTGGGAAAAACAGCTCGTGTCTTGCGTTGTGATGCTGGCACTGTTGTCTTTTACAGCAGCTGTTTCGTCATGATGCATCGGACGCTTTTGCATCGAAGTGTTATTGTTTGGAAAAGTATATGGTGGTGCACATTAAGGCATAAGGGCATACAGTGGTGGATGAATTTCTTCATGGACCAGCGTGATTCAGGTTGTTTCGATGAACTAGACCCAGAGCATTGTGAAAGCTTGAAAGTTTGTTTCATGCATCTAATTCAAACTGATTTAGACCGAATTGCCCATCAGTGGAATATTCATAACGTAAGATCGCAACGTAATGTGGAATCACAATATGGGAAACCTGACGTTATGTATTTTTTACCATTTATGATTATGGTCAGGCAGTTGATCTAAACGACGTGAGGTGCTGTAAAGCCATGTACTCAATTAGAAGCAAACGTATGGTGCATTTGAAGAACTGGCACACCTTCTGAAGCCTGGGCTTCAAATGGCATTAGATGCTGACGCTGCCTTGCAGTTGTACATCGAATTAAACGACTTGGCGGAAGCAGATAATGTAGCATTAACTAGCATTTCAGTCACTTTTTTCAACACTTACAACTTCCTACACTACATTATGTATGCCGTTTTAGTAGGGGTAAAACGATTCGAAAGAGTTCGATTCGATTCGATTTCGATTTTTTATAACACGATTCGATTATTTGCGATTCGATTCGATTTAAGATTGTAATAAAAAGAATGCACTATGTAGAAGAAAGCCTGTGTATTAACAGCTCTGAAATACAGAATGACTGGACATATACAGGTGGAAAAATTAGAGTAGCCTAGTCACAAATAGACCTGACTTTAACAGCAAAACCATTCTGTAGTTTGTCTTTTGAAGTTCTGTTTTAAAAAAGGTTCATGTGTCTACATTGTGACTAGTCACTAAATCCAAGTAAAAATGGACACACTAAACATAATCAGTCTTATGTAATTGTCTGATTGAATAGATAGCCTAACTCTGTAGAATATGTAGGTTTTTCTAAAAAAAGAATTTGAGCACTTCTGATCTGGAGGGAGTCATGTCTCTCTTCCACTGATACAGATGGCTATCAGTTGAATAGAGATATGACACCTCCTTTCTTTAAGCAAAAAGCACTAGACATTGCTGTGAGTATATATTTAGCCAGTTATCAATATACAGCTTCATAAATTTTAAGCATACACACATTTGCAACCAAGTTTAACGTGAATGCTTTGTTCCACATTGGTTGAAAAATTGAAAGCTTGATCACCCATGTTCAGAATATATGTACTTCACAACAGCAGGTGTTAAGTGCTTGTGTGGCGGCCGTAAAAAGTCGGCCCGTACTTCATTCTCAGTGTTGTTATATTTTCTGGTCCTTCGGGATCATTAGTTTTCATGTTATTAGTTTTGAAAATTGAATACTGCTTAAGCCGGTGCTAGGGGGCGTGAGTAGTGTTGCACTTTTAATTACTACTCATGAACAGACTCAATAAAACCGAGTCTGCAATTTTCTCTTTTTGCATTTCTACTTTGCTTTCGAAGGATCACCCATTTTCAGAATATATTTCTAAAATAATCAAATGAATTATTCTGCTTATTTCATTTGTTTGGATGATTCCATATGAAAACTTAATATAATAGCAAGGTGAACATGTAGAGGTTTCAACAGCACAAGCACTGGAAGAAGACGAAACGTAAATGCAATACTGTGTTTCCGTTTCAGATGATTTGACAGATTTGTCGTAATACCTGTGTTGCAGAGAATATCTGTAAATTAATCTTACATGTTGGTTTATTTGTGTTGTTGCTCTCGCAAAATCTTAAATCTCTACATTTTTGGAGCGATACATTTTCGGGGCAGCACGTAAATTAGGATGGAAATCACTTGAGGAACGTCGTAAAATTGCCAGACTAGTCATTTTTTCAGAAAACAGTAAACCAGTCTGTGGTCATAGATCCTGTACAATACATCCAAAAACCATAAAGATTTTCAAGAAATGCCAAACAATACTGTTACACCATTCATCATACAAAGACCACCGCTCAACTTTACTCATTCTTCCAACGCACCATCAGGGACTGGAACCTACTTCCTCAGAGTATTCAGTCAGCTGGTTCAGTTGATGCCTTCAGGGCTCAACTAACCACCTACTTCTTCTAACTTTCCTACATTGTCTTTTATCATTCACTGTACATTCCTTTCACCTTTTATCGTTTATCTATCTCTTAGCGCAACCCCCTGGCAGAATAATCAGTTTGGTAATTGTGGCCAGTACTAGGAAGAAGAAGAATAATTGACAGCTTCAGCATCCGACATTTTGAGAGGACACAAAGACGCTTGAAAAAGCGCACAGGCGATCAGACTAAGTTCAACGATTGCAACGTGCTATTTGATTGGCTAAAACAAATGACCTTCATCTAAATGATTTGGGTCTACCAGAATTTGACGAGTATGTTTGTTTTGACAGCTCTTATGCAGAAAAACAATTATTTCGACTTTTCACAGCGAATTTACATAGGTTAGTTTCATTTCGCTACCAATCATTAAGAAGCTAGCTTTTTATGATAAAAATCGATTCGAAGATGAGATCTGCTGAAACGAATTGAACCGAACCGAATCGAGGGTATAAGATCGCGGTTAAATTATATCGCGATTAATTGTTTTACCCTTCCCTCTTTTTTAAAAAAAAACAAAAACCTTTAGATTATGTACATTTGTAGTTCCAAAACGTGTATAGCAGTTATATTGTGTTGACAATACAGCTTCGTAGTACAACTGACACATGTCTATATTGTTTCCTAACCACGAATCCGGGACAACTTGAACTGGGTCAAGTCGGTCCTTGTCAACTCGGCCTGTTTTTGGCCCGGTCAACTCGGCCTGTTAAGATGCCTGAATTTAAATATTTTCAAGAATAACTGCTTTATTTCTTTACCAAACCCTATGTTGTGACCAGTTTTTAAAATCGTCTCAAGGAGAGATGGCTATTTTAGTACTAAGTACGCACCTAAAGTCCTTCATTTGTTATCGGCGCTCGCTCCGAAGAGCGGGAGTCTATATGGAACGCTATTGATAGAATTTCACTGGTAGGAGGGCTGATTTATTAAGAATTGTGAAAACATGATTGAACTAAATTTGTTGGTTTATGAGTGTAAAAATGGCTATATATCTATGAATTAAATGTTAAAGGTACTTGGAAAAGCTAATAATTGTTTGTTTGGGTGTGCAATTAACGTATTATGGAAATGAAAATGTTTTGGATAATTACTTCTCTGAGGGTCTGGGCTAATAAAGTGCTAATACCGCGGCTCATGGTATGCCGAGGATACATTATGCGGTCAGAAGATAACTAAAAGTGATGTGCACTACAGTAATAGTATAAATGGTCACGAAAGTCATCTTTTTGTTGACATGAATACTCTCGCGAGATGTTCTACGGATATCTATTTTATAGTACGTGTGTCTTTGTTTGCTTATGCATTATATCCGCAGATAAAACTGACCGGTCCTTCGGCGGTACCAACAACACTGCAACGATTGGTATAAGTCAATAGGGGGCATTGGACTGAAATGGGTGTAATTGTAACCATTTCCTTCATATAAACGCTCTTCCGTGCCTTGCAAATAGAGTAGACACTGATCAGACGGCAGATGAGGGTCTACTCTGTTTGCTTATTAAATGTTGATATACCGGACTGATTAGTTTCTATTGAAACTGTAGAGTCAGATCTGTTATATAATTTCTTACAAACGGTCATGGGCATCAGTGCGTTATTTTGAAGGAATATTTTGATTTTAAAATATGTTGCGTATTAATTCATGAAAAGGAGCAGTTGTACAATTATAACATTAGTTAGTGTACATTACTGATGATTGCAAATGGTTTGCATTTTATTGTGTCGTTCAATATGTAAGAACTGAGATGAGAGACACGGCACGTTTTGAAAAAAAAATATCGCTTTAAATTTCATTTACATGAATGCTACAAATCCAACAAATACAGTATAAAGAGAATTGTTTTTATTATCTCACTAACATTTTATGATATTACAGTGTTGACCGTAATCTTACTTATTGTAAGTACCGTTAAAAAGGAGTACTAATTCAGAATTAATTAATTTGGAGTTTGATAAAATAATATTTTATTGACATGCATAAAACTTTGATTGACAGGATATGACCCAATCAGCTGTGGTATTCGCCTTACAAACATATAGTATTTATGATTACACAATCAGGCGACACGATATGATCCATAGTTTTTGTTTTGTAAGTAATTAGATTGGCAATAGAGGGATTATGAGCCTATCGACCAGCACGTTTCATTGATAGGGAAACGTTGCAATTAACAGCTAAACTGTCGAACACACCCAAAACTTTATCTTGAACTTTGAACGTTTAAAAACTAGAAATGCTAGTTGATATTTTCGGACGAAAACTCGGCCCTATTCCTATATTTTACCAATACATGAAACAATACATCCTGTGTACATATGCCATGAAAAAAACAGCTAATAAATATTCATGATGCCATCATGAGTATTTCTTACATGAAATAGAAAATTTAACGGGGAAAGGGTTATGGAGCCCAGTGAGAGATTGAAAGGGTTGTTGTGTTACCAGGGTCATCTGAAATATTATTATATTTTACGTATTCGATTATTATTCACATATAAGCGCCCTTTGATGCTTTGCATCAATGCTTCTTGTTCTGGAAATGAAATAAAATACTACCATGACCCAGTGTGTACTTTCTGCTTATTATATTTTGCTTAACCTTTTACCCCATGAATAATTATGTAAGAAATAATGCAATCAGGAATATTAATTAAATTATTGTTTTTATATAAGGACATGTAAACAGACTAAAAACAGGAAATGTGTGCCATGGCCGACTCTGTAGAATCGGATCTACAAAAGTCTTTGAAAACAATAGCCCCAGATCAGATGGCTTCGATAGGCGCCCTCTGATCAGGGTTTGCTGTTTGTCTATATTTCGGTCATGATGTGAAATCCAACTTTCGTAGTGATACTGCTAATTAGCTAAACCTCAGCTAATTAATATTAGCTGTATTATGAATATTTGTAATGAAATCCATACAAGATACGAAGTAACTGTTTAACTATCAGAGTTACACCATCATTCCACCAGGACCCAACGAGTGTGACAGGTGCTGGCCATATCCGACTGGATCAGCTCACGTATAAGCTCAACTGTACACACTCCTCCCCTCAAAAAAATATCCTACCTTATCTATTGTTTCAGATAACTCCACCTGTGATATACGAGCAAGGTGAATGTCTTAAGCTGCACAACTTTTGGCAACGGAAGTAGATGCCAAACATGGCACGTTAGGCAGTAAAACGTCTCTTAATTTCCAGGAACGTCCAAAGCAATATGAAGGAAAGCATCATACAAAAGATATTAGTCAATATACTTCTGTACTTTAACAAGCAAAATGAGATATATGAGTTTTCAGGATTATTTTTGCCTTGCATTGAGCAACCACCAGCTTTACCTAACCAGCGTTTTAACTGATAGCAGGGATCGTGAAAATAGGGAAGACCAGGCGACTACTGATCTTTGTCTACACTATTTGAAATCTTCAAATGAACATTTTGTCCAATGACATCCTTACAACATGTACTTTCAGAATGTTTGTAACGAAATCCAGACAAGATACCAAGTAACTATTTAACTAAAAAGAGTTACAACATCGTTCCCCAGAGTTTGACAGGAGCAGGCTATATCCGACTGGATCAGCTCATGTATAAGCTCAACTGTCCACACTCCTCCCCACAACAAATAATGACCTACCTTATTCATCGCTTCAGGTAACTCCTCCTGTGATATACGAGCAAGGTGAATGTCCTCAACTACACAACTTTTGGCAACGGAGATGGAGACCAAACATGGCACAGCAGCCAGTAAACGACCAAAGCAATATGAAGGAAAGCATCATACAAAATATATTAGTCAATATACATATACTACTGTACTTTAGCAAGCAAAATGAGAAAACGTACAGTATAGTCTTGTTAACACGATCACTCAAAAGAAGTTTAATTCTAGATTTTTAAAACAAATGTTAGCTTAATGCAAGACAAAAATAATACATAATTACTTTTGCCTTGCATTGGGAAACCACCTGCTTTTACAGACTCCTATGTTTATAAATTATATGGTCGTTTTAGCGAGACTATATGTCACACACTGCAAGGTAGTAGTATAGACAATAACTATATTATTTCAGACCACTATCGTTACCAGATAAGATGCGTAAATTAAACAGTTTGAAGAATATCTCTTTTATTGCTCCACCAAACCCTAAACTGTGACAAGTCTTTAGATTCGTCTCGAAGACAGTACAGGGTTTGGTGGAGAAATGGCGATTTTAGTATTTGGGCAGGCAACCTTATCTGTAGCTCTGTTATTAGGCTCTATCTAGCCTAAGTGTGAAACGTTGGACCAAGGTAGGTACATGCGGAACATAACACAGTCACAGGTAGGGACAGCACACAGGTAAGGACATATTGCAAACCAAAATGCACCGGTAGGTATGTTGTGCAACCATTATTTGACCACACAGGTTCGCTGCCGGTTGGCACAAAAGTAGGGATAGGTACGGACAGACAGGGACGATGTACACGTTAGGGGCTATTCTCACATTGCCTCCGGTGCATTTGGCATCCACTTTGCTTAGAAACAATATGGAGATTTTCAGAGACATATTCTCCGCATTCCACAAGGCTTGGAACAGTCAATTGCAAATCCTATGGAACAACAACAACTCAATTCATCTGAAGAAAGACACGATAATATGCAGGAAACGGTTAGGCAAAAGACAGCCAACGGGAAAAGAGACCAAGCCAACTCCATCCAGTTGGGAGTAGAAAGGACAAAACTATGGGCATGTCTAGCAGTAGTTCAACTGGTCTTCCTGGTGACAGAAGAAGCACTGGCGCACAAGCAACCATAAAGTGGCGGTCTAAATCAGAAAATATAGACCCATGCACAAACTCTGCTACCAGATTGTATTCTCCTATCCTATATAGAACGAGTCTGATTGTTTAAATACAGTTTAGGAGCCACGGTTTTGCTGAGATGCTCTTTCCATCCGCTCTGACAGGTCGACAAACTGGTCGCCACTGTTCCCTGCTAGCGGGCACAGTTTCCATGTGACTATCGCCATTTTCTGCATTAAGAGTGCTGTTAATCAGAGTCATGTCCGCATTTGGGCCTGTTCCACAATCTGTCCGAAGTTATAAACAGAATACATGTATTTGCGTGCGTTTCCATTGGCCCTGCGGCAAGGACCACAAACGCATTGTCATGGGCTTAGAGCCAGTCTTCCAATAGCTTGTTTACAATGTTTTCCAGATCTCGGGGCGAATGTTGTGAAGCAAAACCAAAGCCGGTACTCGGGTCTACCATTTATTCCAGACCTGTCTGGATAGTCTCTGCATCATATTTCTGTACTATTGCCTCTAGTCTCCACGTGCGGATTTAATAAGCCTGTACCATTGGGACTAATACGCCGGCTTCGCCTAGCATTTCGTTTTCGTTTTTTATTTTAAGAGGCTTGTTTTATTAGTTGCAGATGTAAAGCACAACTACCTTATTTTGTGCGATATGTTATGGAACGACCCACCGAACAAAACCACCTCACAACACTTGTTCCGAGGTGCAGACAACATTGTAGAAATAGGTGTATACTGTAAGAGCAGCTGGAATGTACCTTTTCTTACCAATCCATACGATCTTTGTTTTGTCAAAATTTATATTTACAATGTAGTCCTGAGAAGTTAGTATTTTCGATATTATATAAAGGAGTAATTCCTGAAAATGTTTTAATTTACACATCTTTGCTGGACCTCCGGTGAAACCTTGATCAGGGGTCCGTTTGAACGATTGTACGCCCAAACTATCTTCAGTTCTAATTAACTATAATTAACTATAATCAGTGCTACAGTAACCCCCTTTAAACTGGAATTCTAGTAGAGAAGCATAGGCAGGTGACTGCTAAATGCAGGGTGAAAGTCATGCAGAAAGCTCCTAGATGAGCTTTCTGCATGACTTCCAACCTGCATTAAGCTTCCGCCTGTCTCCAAGACCAATATTTATACTAAATTCAAAGTACGGTTTAGAGGGCGTTTACTGTGTTTGCTTAACATATATTACCGTATATTCTAGTTGTAACAGTTTGCACTAACTTTGAATGACATATATTATCGTAACTTCTAACATTGAACGATCGCAAATGGAAGTCGCGATCGTCGATTGTTAGAACGTAGTAGAATATCAGTCGTATGATCGTTCGAAAGATGGGCCCCTTTTTATCCAACTAGCACATTTCACCCTTTTCATTTAACCCATTACCTCGTAGGCTATTTTTAGATACAGTCTCTTTGAATTAATCTACAGAAAAGGAGCATTAATTAGAGAAAAGGAAAATTTAAGAAGTCTGTAATTTGAAATCATTGTGATAAATAGAGCATTTGCTCCTATAGGAGCAAATGCTCTATGTATCACAATGGTTTCACAAAGTGACTTTACAGAGTCGTCAAAAGTCGTCAATATGAGGGAAAAGGGTTAAACAAACGCATTTTCACCTCTTTGCAGACAGAGTAGACCCATTTCAGACGGCTCATGTAGGCTCTCTGTTGCTCATGAAATTATAATAGATTTGACATCAGGTTCTACCAATACCAATTTGTACATATGCCATTATAAAACTTCAACAAATAAATATTCATGGCGAGTGGTCACAATATAGGGATTGGTGGAGTGGAGAAATTACGAGTTTAGTATTTAGGTACGCACCGTTATCTGTAGCTCTGAATTATCATTATTTTATCAGTGTATCATATAGGAATTTGCTACTATTTATTGTATACTCAGTCAGATTTGACCTGACCCTTATCCAGCCATGTGTGGCCTAAACAGCTTGAATCCAGATGAAACACTCGGCGTCTAATCAGGACCCACGCCCTCGGACACACAGTCAATAGTTTCTCAAAACCCGGATAAAATCGAAATACTTTTTAGCTTACATCATTTAGAGAGCAAGCACAATGGTTAAGAAAGTCGCAGCTAGCTTAAATACACTCTCACAAGACTTTGAGGCGCATGTATCTAGTTTCCCATCACATCAAGATATCCTACCAGTATCGAAAAGCAATTTGACTTAAGAGATTACATATAAATGTGCCATAAAATGTTGCATTGCTTTAACCCTTTCGCTGCCAATGCCGGATCTGTGATTACCTATGCAAACAGTTTGGATCCAGATGAGACGCCGAGTAACTCGGTGTCTCATCAGGATCCACACTGTTTGTTACTGTTACTATATTTTTAAAACAAAAATGAAGAAAATCAAAAGAATGAAAATTTGTAGCAGACGACAAAGTTAGCAGACGACAGAGTTTGGCAGCAAAAGGGTTAATACAGTAGATACCATCTAAACTGAAATTATAAGTCAGAATAAATTACGAGTTTTAACTCATTCCTTCCTAGACTATTCCTAGACCCAACCTCTTTGAATAAATCTACCGAAAAGGAGAATTAACTATAGAAAAAGAGAATTTTAGAATTGTATAGTTTTGGAAACCATTGTGATAAATATCACCATGGTTTCAAAATGTGACTTTTACAGAGGCGCCAAAATGCGTCACTGGAAGGGAATGTGTTACGGCAGGTAGCTGCTTAATGCAGAATTAAAGTCATCCAGAAAGCATCTAAAGGATATTTCCGCATGACTCTCACTCTGCATTAAGCTGAAATATGTCTTAAAGACCGAATTTGAAAGTAATTTGAACGCCCGATCTAGAGGAAATTATCTGTAATCTAATGCATTATAGTGCAGCCTTAAGCAATAAATCTGTTGTTTTGAAATCTCAGATCCCTTATTCGGCCAAACTCGATGAACGATTTTATAATCGTGTCTGAAATGCCGTGATAACTACGGAGAAAAGTATTGCAGACAGGACAAACACAATACTATAACGCATAATTTTTATGAATCGTTCCATGAGGAACCGACGTTGGTGCATTGCGAACCGTTAACCATTTACTCCATAAACACGCCTTTCTACGCCTTTCCAAACAGAGTAGTCCCAGATCAGACAACGGCTCCTATAGGAGCCGTCTGATCAGGACCTGTTCTGTTTGCTAAAGGAATTTGAAAGATCTGATTATTTTCTTTCTAAAATTGCTACAATGTTTCCCCTTCCATATTTCATTATAACTATTTTGTCCATGACTATTCGGTATCTATTGAAATTTGGAATAAACATAGAACAGGGAAAATGGTTAAAACCAATCGCCTACCTTCCGAAATTTGGGTCCATGCTTATAAAACTTTTTAGTTGAATCTGAGTTCGTTCCCAAGCTTCTGATTGGTCAGATTTGAGTTCTCAAGCTTAAGATTGGTCAGATTTGAGCCAAAGGCTCAAATCTGACCAATCAAAAACTTGAGAACGAACTCAGACTCAACTAAAGGTTTTATAAGCATGTACCTTGATTTGGATTTCTACCTTTTCGCAATAGCAGACCTTAAACCCTTTACCTAACGAGTAGAACAAAAACCCTCTAGAACGTTATGTTGGTCTTTATAACAGGTCGCAGTTTAATGCAAGGTGAAAGTCAGCCTGATACATGTATATGAATTTTACCCTGCATTAACCCCTTCTCTCATATTGACGCCTTTTGACGCCTCTGTAAAAGTCACTTTTTGAAACCATTGTGGTAAATATTTATCACAATGGTTTCACATCTACATAATTCTAAACATTTCCCCCTTTGTTTATTAAATGCTCATTTCCAGTAGATTTATTCAAAGAGGTTATGTCTAAAAATAGCCGATGAGGTAATTGGTTAAGCGACACCACGCCTACAAAGAGCTAAGTTCTGTTTTACTAAATGTTCGCTGTTTATAGAGAGTTTACTTTATTCATGTAATAAGTAATTACTCCATGGATATAAATTTAGCTTAGTTTTTATGTCATTATGAGTTATATTAGTTCATAAGAAAAAAGGAGCATACCCTGATCACACAGTTTTAATCAAATATGTCTGGTCTGGGTCTACTCTGTTTGCAAATACGTAAATATGTGATAATGTGACCATGTTTGCAATGTACTTATTCCAGTTTTGTTATGAATATACAGTAAAACTTCTCTATAACGGCCACTTAACTGTGTTAATTAGTTGGTATTAAGGGCAGGTGGCTGCCTATAGGAGCGTTCTGTTTTACTTTCACCTTGCTTTAAGCAGCCACCTGCCTGGAACACAAAATACTTGATGTAATTTAGTGGCCGTTTTAGAGAGGTTTTACTGTACCTATATAGCGGTTGTCTCGACCATTGTCCTATACAGTAAAACCTCTCTAAACCGGACGTTAACTTTAGTATAATTATTGGTCTTGGGGACAGGTGGCATCTTGTAAAATCATGGAGAAAGCTCTTTTTCTGCTTTACTTTCACCCTGCATTTAGGGGATAATAGTTGCGTATTTGAAGATTTGCAGCAGTATATCGGTGGTTTATATGTCGCAAATTCAGTTTTACATGCGACGCGTTAGCGGAGCATGTAAAACGATTATTTGCGACATATAAACCACCGATATACTGCTGCAAATCTTCAAATACGCAACGGTTATCCCTATTCTAATGAAACCATAGATCCAGATGGTTAAAAACAAACAATACTCTAAGTCTTTTGATATTTTCTCTCTGTCGTCATAACATGGTGTCATGAAACACCGCATATCTCCGCATTACGCATATAGAAAATAGTTCTCCCGGAACCTAGCAATTGTGCTTATATTTAATATACCAAGAACTGGTGTTTTCACTTGACACTTTGATTTTCACAAATGAAAACCGTTAAGTCATGGTCCTTTGAATTTCTGACGGTAGGACCTTTCAAAACTACCGAAGATATTGCTCGAAATTCCACAATAATTTTCTAGTGATTCGGTTTCCGACAGTATATTCATTTTTCCGACAGTATATCGGTGGTTTATATGCTTCACATTTTGTCAAGTGGACCAATCAGAATGCGTGTTACAAAAATGTTGCATTAGAATTAGCAATCACCTGCCTAAAAGTATCTAAATTCTCATCCATTAGAATTCCGGTTAAGGGAGGTTTTACTGGATATAAGAAGAGATTTAATATTTAAATGAAATAGTTTCTGTATGTCTATGCCAAACCCCATTAGAACAATATCAGAAAAATGGCGTGATTCGAATTAGTACCGACAAATGGAAACAATATATAATTTGGATGAGAAATAAAAGTTTGAATGAATAGTGTATGTAATCCATAACATTTTCCCTCGTGTAAATGCCTTTTCGCGCAATTGCAAACACATTAGACCCAGATCATACGGCTCCTATAGGAGCAGTATGATCAGGGTCTGCTCTGTTTGCTTATAAAATTATAATAGATATGACTTATTCCGATCCAAAAAATGTCTGTAAACATATGCCAATTATAAAAGTTCAGCTAATACATATGTATGGTATGTCATTGTTTTCTTACATGAATATTCAACAGAGAAAAGGACACCCTTTTACTCGTGTTTTGCAAAAAGAAAAAACTCAGATACGGACGATTTCTGATCAAGTGTTCTGCATGACTAATATCTTGCATGACATAATCACCAGATTAAAACTATAAATTTTACTAAAGTTCCCACTTAGAGGGGGTTTACTGTACAAGCAATGTTTATATATCTCTTAACCATCTACTCCATCAATACGTCCTTCTATGCATTTGCAAAAAGAGCAGACCCATATCAAACGGCTCCTGTAGGAGCTCATAAAATAATTTAGATATGCTTTCACAATTTCTGTAATAGACACAAATTCCCGTATTCATGTGTCATTATAAAGATAAAATTTATAATTATGATGTCATTATTTCTTACATGAATATGCATGGAGTATAGGAATAAAACTCCGAGGTTTCGTTATCCTTATCATTTACTAAAACACACGTTCAAGAACAAAACAGAACATAATATTTGTTTTTGGTTTAAGCATTACAGCTCATCACCATAAATACAAAATACAAATACAGATAATACATGCGTTACATTGTCACATTCGATAAATGACCCATGTCTTTGTGCTAGTTTAACTGCACTTCACAACTGAAAATCCCTTCAAAGCGTTGTGTAATTTGACGATTAAATTGGGTACAACCTCTCATGTTATCCACAGAGTTAAAAACCTGTCATTTAGAAACAACTTGGATGCAGATGACATGTCAAGTAACTCGGTATCTCCTCAGGTTCCCAGCTGTTTGACACTCGGATGACAACTTTTCAAGCGCTTGACTGACTTGAAAGTAAGTAAACATACAGCAGATTGGTGTTTTACATATAGCAGACAAATAATTGTTTTCTACAGGACAGAAGGTACACATCACAGAAAGTAGGACTACATGTACTTGACAGTGACATCAGTACATCAGACATAGATTACAGTCTTTAATACACACTACTGATGATGTAATGGATACCATTAACGATGGTTAATATTCCATTAGCCATTGTCCTGTTGAAATAAAATGTCTTCAAAATTTTTGTCTGAAACAATTCGACAAACTGTTGACCCAGTATCAATGACCCAGATTGTGCTGATACATGTATGGGAAACACATGCAGTCTAAAATACTGTTAAACCAGCACTGTAAAAATCCTAATACAAACAAACAAATAAAAACTACTCCATTCACAAAATTAGATCTGACATTATTACCTCGAAAGAACTGGCTACAGAATAGAAAGTATGGTAACTAAGCATAGATTGGTACTCTATTATTATTATTATTATACCACATTTATATAGCGCTCTTTTCACACTGGATATGTGCGTTCAAAAGCGCTTCACATGGATAAAATCACTGACCGGAACCATCCGCATGATTATCTATCCAGACAATGAAAGATGTACAATATATATGAAATCGCTAGCCGGAAGGAACTACATGATTTTCCACCCGGTCAGTGAAAGATAAGCAAAAGATATACAATAAATATAAAATCACTATCCGCAAGAAATAGCATAAACTGTTTTAACAAACTTGATACAGACAAGTTGACTGAAAGCCATGCTCATCAATATCACAAATTAGAATAAACTATATTAACAAACTTGATACAGACAAGTTGACTGAAAGCCATGCTCATCAATATCACAAATTAGAATAATCTATATTAACAAACTTGATACAGACAAGTTGACTGAAAGCCATGCTCATCAATATCATAAATTAGAATAAATGGGCTGACTGAAAATCATTCCATTTATATGACTATTGGGTCAACTGTTAGCTTGATAGGTTGGCTGAAAGCCATTCCTATCCTGAACTCAGTTGCCACTGTACATGACTACTGGGTCAACTGTTAGCTTAATAGGTTGGCTGAAAGCCATTCCTATCCTTAGCTTAGTTGCCACTGTACATGACTATTGGGTAATCTGTTAGCTTAATAGGTTGGCTGAAAGCCATTCCTATTCTGAACAAAACTGTCCTAGTAGCAAATGTTGAAAAAGTGCGTTTTCAGACACTTTTTGAAACATGCCAATGACCTTGCGTCTCTAATGCCTGAAGGTAGAGCATTCCAAAGTTTAGGAGCTGCATGCATGAAACTTCTCTCACCGTATTTTACCTTACGACTTTTTGGCACAACCAACGACAATGATCTGCTTGCTGACCTTAACTCTCTGCGCGGCCTGTATACGTCAAGCATGTCGACAATGTACTTGGGAGATTCATTGTGCATGGCTTTATACGTAAGAGTCAGAATTTTGAATTCAATCCGATGTTGAACCGGAAGCCAGTGAAGTTCCTTCAAAACCGGCGTGATATGATTATATCGAGAAGTTCTGGTTATGATGCGGGCTGCTGTGTTTTGCACTCTTTGAACTTTCCGCAGTGAGTTGTTTGAAATCCCATGCAGCAGTGAATTGCAGTAGTCTATTTTCGATGTAACAAGAGAGTTTACCAAAGTCTTGGTAGCATCAGGTGAGAGGTACTTTCTAATATGGCCTATTTGTCGGAGCTGTGCATAACTAGACCTACACACGGAATTGACATGTGATGTCATATCCATTTGTGAATCGAGCCATGCACCGAGATTCTTTATACACAAAGATGGCCTGATTTTAGAGGGTCCTACTTGCACACTAACCTCTGCAGGTACTTCTGTGTTTTTTGTATGAAACAGAATGACCTCAGTCTTGTCAGTATTGAGCTTCAGCATGTTCTGATGCATTCAAGAGACTACTTCTTTGAGACAGTCCTCAACTCGCGATAAAGCCTCCAGTTGACAGGATATGCCCTGATATGCCCAGGATATACTGATTATTATAAATTTATTTCGTTCCAAACCAGGGATTGACAATTGAAATAGAATACAATACAATGTATTCCAATACAATACAATACAATACAATACAATGCATACACCACGATTCGATATGATTCGAAACAATACAGTACAATACAATACGATACGATCAGATACAAAGGATACAATACAAAACAGTACAGTACAATACGATACGATACCATATAATACGGCACAATACAATACACTACACTACACTACACTACGATACACTACTATAAACTACACTACACTGCAATACGATACCATGCAATACTCTACACTACACTGCAATACGATACAATGAAATACAAACCAGTACATTACAATATGATACGAAACAAAACAAAACAATAGAATACTACACTACTTGAGTATGTATGAAGCATAATCACGTCTCGGCGATAAATTTATAAACTTTATATACAATATCATTTTCACTAAAATGAATGTCAGAACTCGTGACAAGTGTGCAAAATAAATTTCGGCTGTCAACATTATAGTTAACTTAAAGTTTCATAGAGAATTTCCCTCCAATTTCTTCTGTAAAACATAAGTGACGTGTTACCCCATTGCTGAAAGCCTTGCGAGTCGATTTCTGCGACTTCGGCGGTGAAAGAGTTAAAGTAATTACTGGTAATAGGAATGGAAGTTAATCACCAAAAACTCCAACACACCTTGCTGAAGATACTGCGTTGTTAAAATTCTTTCTTACTTATTTAGACCAAGGTTTTTAGTTGACCTTTTACCTGATAGAGACACCCTTGTACACAATAGTCCTAGAATAGACCGCTTTTGCATGATCTGACTGATCAGGATCTACTCTGTTTGTTTATGAAAATTAATATACATGTATATCTGGTTCTCTAATTTCTGACATGGCCAAAAGATCATGTTTTCATACACCATTATAAAATATAACTAATTAATTATTCATGATATCATTATATCTAAACTGCATACATCAGGTTAAGGTTTAGGAGATGAGAATCTTAGTTTATGTACAAACTATGTGAATTAAATGTGTACGTTTGTTAACCCTTTACTCCATATATACGCCTTTCAACGCCATTGCAAACAGAGTAGACCCAGATTAGACGGCTTCTATAGGAGCCGTCTGATCAGGGTCTGCTCTGTTTGCTTATGTAATAATATAGATATGATTCTACATTTTTTGCCCTGGCCAACAACTCCTGTGTCCATGTGCTATTATAGCAAAGTAATCATAATTGATGTTCATGACGTCATTATATCTTACATTATCTTATATTCATGGAGGAAGGGGTTTAAAATCTTTGTAACCGAATCCAACATTATTGTAAATCTATATTTTATGTAATCTTATATGAGTTTGAAATGCTTTGGCAGTTATGATCCCCCTAATTCTACGGTTGACGTGTCTTGAATGTGGAACTCGATTACACCACAGACCTCAAAGCTGATATAACACAGACCGATTGATTTCCTAATCTAATTCTAACCTCCTTTTACTGTTTAAAATTGAATTTAAACTCTAATTTTCCGGTATCTCTGAAAGTGAGCTGACTTTCAATCTTCAGTGCAGAAGATATACGTAGTGCAGTCCTTTCAGTGCTAGTCCCTAACCAACTTGCAAGTTTCAGTCAGTTAGGAATATGGTCCGCTACTGAATATTCTAACGTCAGACAAGAATCCAGTACGCTACAATTAGCCCTTTCCTTCGCCATTATAAACGTATTTTCACGCATTTGCAAACAGAGTAGATAAGACCAGACGTCTAGGAGCCGTCTGATCAGGATCCTCTCTTTTTGCTAATGGAATTGGATAGATCTGTTGCTTTAGTTTATAAAATGGGCTACAACGTTCCACCTTTCATTATAACTAGTTTTTCCCATGAATATTCAGTAGGTATTGAAATTTGTAATACATATAGAATAGGGAAAGGGTTAACCCTGACTTCGTGAATAATCATGTCAGAAATAATGACATCAAAAATATTAATTAGCTGAATTTCTCAGAAATGTTTAACAAAGGAACATTTTACAAACTGTAGAATCATATCTATAGTTTCATACGCAAACCTATTAGACCCTAATCAGCCGTGTGATCTGGGTCTACTCTGTTTGTAAAACCGTTTAACCCTTTACCTGATAGAAGCGGCTTTAAGCGAGTTTAATATATTCCTCCGCTGAAGAAAATAGTTCCAATTTTTACAATAATGAACATATAGCATCATAAATAGTTTCTATATTCTAGGAGGTGGTAGCTTAAAGCAGGCTGAAAGTAAAGCAGAATGCGCATTAAGGCGCATTCTGCTTTACTTTCAACCTGCTTTAAGTGGTCACCTGTCTTCAAAACTAGAAATAGGCCATTGGGTAAAGGGTTAAAGGCGTTTCAATCAAATAACGGTGAACAATATTGGTTTAGTCCTTCTGTTGTCGCTCAAGGCATTTGCAAATAGCTAGGATATAGGGCTTTTCGGCATCTCTTTATGAACAAAAGCTCTCAAAGAATGTCTCAAAGAATAATAAATTGGATGAAAATTAAGACGACAATGTTAAACTGTAATTTTGTTACAGAATAAGGGAACAAATAGGAATGAATTATGTATATTAGTGATG
The DNA here is from genome assembly GCA_963576725.1 of Azorinus chamasolen. Classification (NCBI taxonomy): domain Eukaryota; kingdom Metazoa; phylum Mollusca; class Bivalvia; order Cardiida; family Solecurtidae; genus Azorinus; species Azorinus chamasolen. The sequence continues at coordinate 48,614,157 of OY755239.1, read as the reverse complement.
CAATTGTCATAACGCCACACTAGCAGGGGAATTTGTATCTTGACAGAAACTGTAGAATCAGATAACATCTTATAGTACATGAACTCCTATAGGAGCTGTCAGATTTGGTTCTACTCTGTATGCAATGTGTTAAAATGAATCTCTATCAGGCAAACCGTTAAATATAACTAAACCAACAGGAAAACACATTCGGTAGATATCTGGAGTTTTTCTAGGTCATGGTCATGGCATACAACGATAAGGCCGAGAGTATCCGAATGCAATATAAGAAGACTTGTAACATCTTTATTTCTCCACCAGATATACTCTGATGAAAACAGTGATCAGACCAAAGGCTTTGTGAATTTAGAACAGGTACAGTATAACCTCTCTATAACGACCACTATAGGAATATTTGGCATTTTCAGAAACTGTAGTTTTTTGGTATTTTCAGATCTACAGATCTACAATAAAACCTCTCTATAACGGCCACTGAATTACATAAAGTATTTTGTGTTAAAGGCAAGTGGCTGCTTAAAGCAATGTGAAAGTAAAACAAAACTCTCCTATAGGAGCGTTCTGTTTTACTTTCACCTTGCTTTAAGCAGTCACCTGCCCTAAATACCAACTAACTAACACAACTTAGTGGCCGTTATAGAGAGGTTTTACTGTATTCGAATCCATGTTCTGGAGCATAACGACTCTATGTACCTAGGATTTATAAACAGTATGGTTTGGCTGCAATGTATATCCCTTAATTTGCAGATACCTTTGCAGACATGAGCCCTTTGATCTGGATCTACACCTCTGATCATACATATAACGACTCGAAATTATATTCATTGTCATTCAGCTTTGAAATAAGAAATGTTCCAGTGTAATAAACTACTAGTTACAGAGGCCCAGATGGATTATAATAAAAGGTGTAAATTAAAACATTTTCAAACATAACGTCTTTATTTCTCCACCAAACTCAATGTTGAGACGATTCTAAAGAGTGGTTATAACATAGGGTGTGATGGAGAAATGATAGATATATAATATTTGAGTGCGCACCTTTATCTGTTGCTCTGTATAAGCCAGTCTATGTGAGTAACCATATATTTTAACGAGTTTCCGTTTTCAAGAAATTTGCTTCATGTCATGAGAAATTAATGAGTACATGTCGTATATGTAAGGTCCTAATTTCATTTACCAGTTCTAAATCGCATTTCATTGTCGATGGTGACAATTTGATAGAAATTCCAAGGACTCCTAAGAAGTAAACTACAATTGAAATACACCAACGATACACTAATTGAGTAATGATGTACAAAAATAGCCGATGAAGAACATTAACCTTTTCATTTATGTAAACGCTTTTTTCAGGCCTTTGCAAACAGAGCAGGGTCAGATCACGTATGATCAGGGTATGTTTTGTTTGCTTACGGGATTATAATACAGCAAAACCTCTCTATAACGGCCACTAAATCGTGTTAATTTGTTGTTATTTAGGGCAGGTGGCTGCTTAAAGCAACGTGAAAGTAAAACAAAACGCTCCTATAGGAGAGTTTTGTTTTACTTTCACATTGCTTTAAGCAGCCACTTGCCTTTAACACAAAATACTTTATGTAATTCAGTGACCGTTATAGAGAGGTTTTACTGTAGATCTGTAGATCTGAAAATACCAAAAAACTACAGTTTCTGAAAATGCCAAATATTCCTATGTACATAATGGTACTCAACTTATAATTATTTATGATGTCATCATTTCTTACATGAATGTCGAACAGGGATAGAGTTAAACATTTTTGGTTTTATTATGTGAGTTGTTTTGCGCTAAATTGTTCTGTGGAACTTTGTAAATAGTGTACAGTAAACCCCTCTAAACCGGAATAAAACCGATAGAGTAGAATTTAGATGGTACTTTTAGGCAAGTGACTGCTTAATGCTCCAATAACGATATTTACGCTAAATTCAACGTCAGGGTTAGAGAGGGTTTGCTGTATAAGCAGACAGACATTCTGCTGACACTATGGTTACTTTTTTGTATAAATATTGGGTATACATTGTATTGTGAACAAAAAAGTGACGAAAATCATTAAAACTACATTTCAAACTACATGTACAAACTTCTAAAAGTTTCCTTTTCTCTAGTTAATGCTCCTTTCGGTAGATTTATTCAAAGAGGTTGTATCTAAAAATAGCCTATCAGGTAATGGTTTAAGTAGCCACAAGCCTAAACGTATCAACATTCTTCTCTACTAGAATTCCAGATGAAAGGGGCTGTACTGTACTGTTATTACTGTTATTGTTGTTTAACCATAAAGGGGAAATATTCGTAAAACGGCCTAAGCACTATTATTATTTCAACGTGTCATTTGTAGGCAAATAACTCTTTTGCTGCTAAGGTCGCATCTGTAATTACTTATGCAAACAGTCTGGGTCCAGATGAGACACCGAGTAACTCGCAGTCTCAACAGCACACAAACTGCTTGTTAATGTGACCTTTTTAAACAAAACTGAAGAAAAAATAAGAATGGAAAATTGTAGCAGACGACAAAGTTTGCAGACGACAAATTTTGACAGCGAAAGAGTTAAGCCATTTACCCCATGGTTATTCATATAAGAAATAAAGATATCATGCATATTACTAGCTGAAATGTGATACTGATAAATAACCACAGGAATATTTGGCAATGCCAGAAAATGTAGAATCATACTTTAATATTTAATAAACAAACAGAGCAGACGATGTTCACAGGACCACTACATTGTTTCAATGCGTATCTATGGAGTGCAATTTAAAGCAGATAGCTGCTAATGCAGACAGTTCCAATGTGAGGTTTCTGCACAAATTCGTCTCACATTCAAACATGTCATCCGCCTGAACTACAAAGAATTAAAACGTCTTTTTGAGTGGCCATTTTAGAGAGGTTTTTACTGTACCATTGTACTATATGGAATACGCGCCTTTTATTTATCTCATCAATATCAACATCTACAATACGAGAAGTCACAGATCATCGTTTTGATGTATGCTGACGCCTCTGCGCTTCCAGCCTCTGTTTGAGGATTCACATGAGACGTCACAGAATCACGCATAGATGAGGTAATCGTCGGTCACCGATGGACAACCAATGATTTTAACTCATTCTTACGAACCCTCTAAATGTAGCAGTCGCAAATATACTCGATGCCTTCCATCTGCCTGAAATACAAAGAATAAAACTTGTTTTGAGTGACCGTGTTTAAGATATTAATGCATCAGTTTGCTCATATTCTCAAGACACGAGAGCGTTTTAAGTTGATTATACTATAGTGAGTTCCACATAAACTTTGTCATGCATTAACTACCGCCTGTTTTCAAAATCCAGAATTGGACTTCTTTTGGAGTGGTTGTATTAGAGCGGCTTTATGGTATATACAACTTTGGACGACTTACGGGTATACAGTAAAACACTCTGAACCGGAATTCTGATAAAGAAGAATTTAGATACTTTTAGACAGGTGGATGCTTAATTCAGCGTGAAAATCATGCAGAAAGCTCATCTAGGAGCCCTGCATTAAGCTGCCAACTGTCCCCAAGACCGAATTAGAGGGGTGTTACTGTATTGGCTTATCTCTTATGACCGCTTTGCTGCAGAGTTGTATGTAAGAAATTAGAGAAGAACTCGTACGATTGTGACCATTATACAGCTTTCGAACCTTTTAATTTCCACACAACTTTCATAAAACGGTAGAACAATTTTTCTCACATACCTTCCCTTATCTCCGGGTTAGAACAACGGGTTAAGATTCCCCTATCTGTAACACGTGTAAGAACACTTCAGAACATATATGACGTCATATATGACGTCAAACCATGGAAACCGATGTTTACATGTCATTTAAACGGCGAAATTACACTATTTTGTTACGTGAGAAAAAGAATATGATGCTCATTGTCTTTTAAGATGTCATGTTCCTATACTCACCAAGAAAATGTTATTAAGCTCGGCAATGGCCGCTTAATAACATTTTCTAAGTCTCGTTTAGGAACATGTGATCTTAAAAGACAACTCGCAACAAATCCTCTATGTATTGTAAAGTACAGTATAACATGTCATAAACAACCATCAGAAAGAAGACTAATTATAAGAATGTTGGGCGGCAGCTTAATGCATGTAATGCAGGAATCTCATATACATGTAGTATTTTTCTACATATATGCATTACTTTTGCCCTTTATTAAGCAATCACCTACTTTTTAAGATTACTGCGCCCAATCAATATACGGAAAGGTTCTACTGTACATTATAAGCACAGTCGACCCTCTCTATAAAAACAACAAGTTGGTAAAACTAGAGGTTCTAAATGTAGGTGACTGACTAATGCAAAATGACAGTAATATCGAAAGCTGACAGGGATAGTTTCTAAATAATACTTTTTTGCATAAAGCCACTACGTGCATTGAAGCTCCAATTGGGAGTCGACATTGTAGAGACATGCCAATGGATTATGTCTTGGGAGAGGAACAGAGAATAGTTGTGAAGGAATGGGAAAGTGTATCGAATTTATGTCAGGCACATGTGGGTATTATCAAATGATTGAATACTATTCCAAATTCGGTCTACACCAAAGGAATATAATGCCTTATACTGATGTAATTATATTGGATCATGTAACCATTTCACAGTTGTTAAAATTAGACTAGTCAAGTATAATGATATTCATTAAATATTCGGCATGTAATAAAGTATACATTTTCTACTTCGGGATACAAAACATTTCTTGAATAAGTGCATATATTGCAAAGACTTTCCAGGCAAGTATTCCAAACATTTGGAATAGTAATGATATACAGGACTGGCCTAATACCTTATTTAACCATTGCATTTCCATAAACACAATGACGTACATCCAATACATAAACTCATTACTCCACCAAGCATAGAATATTGCAACACTTCATGCTTGTTAAAACCAGTCCCATATAGGCTATTTCTAGACCCAACCTCTTTGAATAAATCTACCGAAAAGGATCATTTACTAGAAGAAAGGTAAATTTTAGAAGTGTATAGTTGTGTAGTTTAGAAACCATTGTGATAAATAGAGCATTTGCTCCTATGGAGCAAATGCTCTATTTATCACAATTGTTTCAAAGGGTGATTTTACAGAGGCGTAGAAAGGAGTTTATACATGTATGAGGGAATGGGTTAATCTTTACTTCACGAATATTCATACAAGCATGTACGACTTCATGAATATTAATTAGGTGATGTTATCCTAGTATATGAACACAGAAATGTTTGACTATGGCAGAAATAGTAAAATCAGGTCTATATTATTTGATAGGCAAACAGATCAGACCTTAATACAGAGGCTACTCGTGCCGTCTATTCTGGATCTACTCCGATTGCAAATCAATGAAGAGCCATCTATATCAGATAAAGGGTTAACTCTTTCGCCTACATAGGCGAATCCATGATAACAATTTTGATTCTGAGGAGACATAAACTAAATTTCTTCAAGGAAGGGACCAATTTATTCTGTAATAAATGATGTCCAATTCTCCTGCACAGTTCGTTAGAACGTCTGTTTAGATAGTTATCGACTGACATGTGCCATACTAATGGCACAATTCTCGGGTTAAAAAGGAGGTGATTTATTCCTGTCGGTAATCAAAAAATTGATACATACGTTTATGATCGAGTGTGGGGGAACTACTTGAAGTGCAAGTGACAAGGTGCCAGTGTAGAGTGCCCATGCCGATAATTAATTGCTTCATTTACACACTCAGATATCACAGACGGTATTAGATGAAATCCAAATACCTCTAGCAAATAAGTGGTACAGCATTTACAGTTCTATTTGAAATGATACATAACTCGTATTATGTTTTACTTAAATTATTATGTAACCCTTTCACCGCCAATGTCGCTTAAATGCACCATGACCAATACTGCAGCCCCAGATCAGACGCCGCCTTCTCAAGGCGGCGTCTGATCAGGGACTTCACTTTTTGTCTAAAACTCTTTTTTCTATTTATGTGCTTTATTCCTTTGAAATTTGCATCTATTTATCTCATTTCTTGTTTTTACCAAATGATTTAACAAAAGTGGTTTGCAGACGACAATAAGAAAGTTGGCGCCGAAAGGGTTAAGCCCACTACGACGTCCAATAAAAAGAAGAGGTTCAATTCTTGATACAGTAGAACCCCTCTAATGCGGCCGGTTAATAAATAAACATGGGTGTTTTTATAAGCAGGTGGTTGCTAAATGCAGGGCAAAAGTAATGCAGAAAGCTCCTTTTCTGCGTTACTTTTGTCCTGCATTAAGCTACCACCTGCATCTAGTACCCAGAATTATACCTCTTTTAGGTGGTCGTAATAGCGGGACTTTACTGTATTTCAAACCGATATCAATAAAATAACCACAAAAATAGAACAGAAGTCAGGTAGGAAATTTAGAAATGCCACCGACAGTGCATAGCCACACCAGAAGCACAAATGAAATTTGCGTTCGCAAACGACCTTCATAGACTGTTCATTGCACATTGCACATTCCACATCAACATAATTTCTAGCACTGCGACACTACAAAGGTCACATAGTGCCAGCGAATTCTATGAGGTAAAGTGTTGTATAGCTGCCTGCTTTAAACGGCGTCCATGTTTTTAATCGCGTGGTCCGAAATTCAAAATCCTCTGGCAAAAGTACTACAAACGTGTTTCACGGACACGCCTGTAAAACTTTCCATTTCGACAAATATTGTATCAAATATGCTATATTCTGATATATTTAAATGTAATTGTCCCCAGATAGATTGAATGGATTAATTCATGTTATTTCCTGAATATTTCCAAGCAGTGATGAGCAGATCTAGTTGATCTATTAAGGGTGTAGATTATATCATTTTAATTCGCATCTGACCATAGCTTCTTTATTTGCAATATAGCATTTGCCCATTGCCTCATGAATATTCATATAACAAAATAATACATGTGTGAATATTATTTATCTCATTTTTATGATGGCATTATGAAAAAAGGAAGATATTTTAATATATACCACAAGCCAAAAAAGCAGACCCTAGTCAGACAGCTCATTCAGAAACTGTCTAATCTGGGTATGCCCTGTTTCAAAGAGCGTTAAAATATTAAACAAACAAGAGCACCGTAAGCGGGTGCGAACGCTCGTCTGTCGTCATTGGCAAATAATATAAAGGGCCATAACTCCAAATTTTGAAATCAAGAGTTATGGCTCTTATGTAGGGGCCTTCCCCTCAATGAGATCTACTAACCTATGAAGTTTCATGTTGATACCTCTTATACTTTTCGAGTTATGGTCAATGTTAAGATTTCGGACGACAACGACGACGACGACGCGGACGCCGGGGTTACGACAATAGCTCGTGATTTCTTCGAAACAGACGAGCTAAAAAGATAAACCACGTGCTAGCTACGGGCAAATATGCTAATATGTTTTAAACAGTTTAGGTTTTGATGAGTAGCTTGCCGAGTAACTAGGCATCTCTTTAGAATACAATAATTTAGACACTCTGATAGGAAACAGGCGAACGCCTGATTCAACATCCGAATACCTAGGAGCTTTCTGCATTACTTCTGTCCTGCATTAAGCTACCACCTGCCTCTACCACCCAGAACTATACCTCTTTTAGGTGGTCGCATTAGAATGGTTTTACACTGTGAAGCTCACTCTAAGCGACTACCTAGTGATTGGATATGTGTCTTAAAACAGCGTCTTATTTAATGCAGGGAAAAAGTAATGCAGATAGCTCTTTTTGGAGTTATCTGCATTACTTTTGACCTTCATTAAGCCACTACTTGAGTCTGAGATCATTCTCAAGCACCTGAACCTGACCAATCAGGTTCCAAGGTTATAAAAACTTCTGAGTCTGAGTCTGAGATCATTCTAAAGTATCTGGGTCCCTGCTTATAAAACTTTTAGTTGAGTCTGAGAACGTTCTCAAGCATTTGATTGGTCAGATTTGAGCCTTTGGCTTAAATCTGACCAATCAAAAGCTTGAGAACTCAAATCTGACCAATCAAAAGCCTGAGAACGAAACTCAGACTCAACTAAAAGCTTTATAAGCATGGACCCTGATTGGTCAGATTCTGAGCAAGCTCAGAATCTGACTAATCAGATGCTTGAGAATGATCTCAGACTCAGACACAGGCGAACAATTTCGAACAAAACGCATCTAATCTAAAGCCATTTTTATTAGCAACATGAGACTTCGCTGATCAGGTTTGCTCTGTGTGCTTATAGATGGGACCCACAGTTTCTGCCAAGGTAAATGCACCATGGATTCATGTACCATTATAAAGGCAGCTGATAAATATTCATGATGGCATTACTTCTAACACGGACATTCCTGGCGTAAAGGGTTAAAGGCAATGTGTCTATAGATACCGAGCTGTAAAAGGCTGTAAAATAAAACACAACTGTAGGTTTTCTAATGAAAAGAATATGAAGTTTATGCAAGATATAGAAATAACGTCCGAACAGTCACTTAAAATTACAATAGTTGATATTAAAGTATCGATGTCGCCGATAGTGTTCGCCCACGTTTTAGACACAAGTCGTGTACGTTTTAGTATCATATGTGTTCGTGATATTTTATTTTAGAACATGAGATTATGAGTGGCAAAATTGGCAATGTAAACTGTTATTATTTATTCATAAATGCGTTTTATGATTAGTTTGTTCAGGGAAATAGTTGTAAAATGGCCCAAACAGTATTGGATAGTTAATATCTGCGTTGTTTGTAGATAGATTGCCTTTAACCCTTTCCTCCATAAATACGCCTTTCTACGCTTCTGTAATAACCACTTCTTGAAACCATTGTGGTAAACAGAGCATTAAAATTTGCTCCTATAGGAGAAAATGCTCTATTTACCACAATGGTTTCAAACTCCAAAATTCTAAAATTTTACTTTTCTCACGTAAATGCTCATTTTGGGTAGATTAATTCCAAGAGGTTGGGTCTAAAAACTTCTAATGCAGAGAACGGAGGAGGTAGTGCAGACAGTTCCTACGTGTTATTTCTGCATAACTTTCGCTTTGTCTTCAAAGTTGTCATCTGCCTGAAATACCAGTGACAAACTTCTTTTGAATTACAGTTTTAGAGAAGTGTTACTGTATTTATAACTGCCTTCAACGCTTAAGCTGCTGAATAGCAATAAAATGACCCCCTTTCTACATAATAATTAAACAAAACATTGTATCAATACTATTACTGAAGAAACTATTATTGTTTGACAAACAGTGCATATTCTGATCAAATGGCTCCCTCAGTTGTTGAGTGGTGCTTTAAACTTTACTATATATACATTTGTACCAAGTTTGACTCTATATCAATACGTTTGCTAATCTTTTGTCGTCTCAATGCAAAATACATGTAATAGTCATATCGAAAACTCTTACAGATTCAACATTAGACCATTGTCATCGTCGTTGTAGAAAAATGCTACTGTAGGCGAACGGGGAATAGTTGCGCAGGAATAAGAAAGTTTATCGAACTAATGTTAAGCACATGTGGATATTATCAAATGATTGTATAATATTCAACTGCCGGTTTATATCAAAGGGATATAATAACAATAGTACAGAATTCAGGCTGAGAATTAGGAAATGACACACGAAAGTTCACAGCAACATAAGAATCATAAATGAAGTGCAGGCTCATATAATTATACATCTAGACGACCTTCACAGAACCGTTCTTTGCCAACTCAACAGTATCGTTAAACTAGCAAAACTCAACCAAACTCATCAAACACAAAATATAACATATGACGTCATAACGTTTACAAGAGTAAAAACAAAACGTCTTATTGACATTTTTGTATTTATCGACAGCACTGCGACTTTAAACAGGATAGTTCTAAGTTAAGAGCATTGCAACAGGTCACATAGTGCTAAGGGATCTTAAACATAAGGGAAACATCGAGTCACAGCAATGGAAGAGCTTTCTGTCTCTGTCTCTCTCCTCTCTCTATCTCTCTCTCTATGTCTCTGTGTGTGTCTCTCTCTCTGTGATTGTCTGAGAGAGAGAGAGAGAGAGAGACAGAGAGGGGGGGCACACACACATGCCACACACATACACATAAACATATGTACAAAAGTATGCAATGTACATGATATACACAAAATAGGGTGGAGTAGTGAGTACCGTCTTGGAACAGTCACTGGTAAACTTACCACTGGAGGTTTAATCAATGGTTAGGGGACGCATCCAACCTTAGATTTATCCCATATTCATCCTATTGGACGAAGAGTGTAAATAAACATAACAATTATACTACGTTGAGCCATGTAACTTTTATTTCAGTTGCTAATATTAGAGAAGTCAAATATACTAATCGGCGTGTAATAAAGTATACATTTTCTAGTTCGGATTACAATCCAATTTATAGTAGTGCAAATATTGCAAAGACTTTCCAGGCCAGTATTCCAAACAGTTAGAACAGTAATAGTGTACTATATATACAGAGCTGTGTCAATATTATATCTAACGAATTCATTTCCTTGAACAAAATGAAGTATATCTAGTACATATTGGATGTCACTCCTAAAACACACTCGTGTAACCCTTTACTTCATGAACAATTATACAAACATTCACGACTTCATGAATATTAATTAGGTGATTTTTAATTTAATATGTTTGGCCAGAGTGGCAACTGTGGCATCAGATCAATGTTATTTTATAAACAAACAGACCAGGCCCTCATAGGCGGCTACATGAGCCGTCTGATCTAGGTCAACTGTGTTTGCAAATGTATGACAAAACATCTATATCAGGTAAAGCGTTATCATATTCGCCACCATAAGCTAATTCTTAGTCTTGATTCTACAGCGCCACCGAGTAAAGTTTGCCAGTGAAATGACCAATTTATTCTATAATAAATGGTGTCCAATTCTCCTGCACAGTTCGTTATAAAGTATGTTTATATCGTTATCGACTGACATGCGACATACTAATGGCGCAAATCTCGGGGTTTGAAGGAGGTGATTTATTTCTGTCGGTAATAAAAAAATAATATGATACATAAGTTTATGATCGAGTGAGAAGGAACTATTTGAAGTGCAACTGACAAGGTGTCTGTGCCGAGTGTCCGTGTCGATGAAACATTTCAACGTTTATTTACACATTCATATATCACAGATGGTTTGAGATGAACTCCAAATACATCAAGCAAATACGTTGTACGGTATTTACAGTGTCTCTTTTGTTTTGTTTCGTTTGAACTGATAAATAACTAACGTGCTTTTCTTCATGTAATTCTCAAGCTCACTACGACGGCCAAAGAAAAATAGGTCCAGTTCTTGGTTCTTCAAACCGGTAGAAGTTTAGTGCTGGGCAAGAGGTACGCAGAAATATTATTTAGTTTTTTCTGCATTATATTCGATCTGATTACTCCACTGAGACGCCTTTTGACACCTTTGCAAACAGAGGAACCGTCTGATATTGGTTTGCTCCATTTCCTTATAGAATATCTTAGATCTAATTCTGTATTATTTTGCATAGCTATGTTACCACTTGTTCTACAATGTATAATAACAATATAAACTAGAACTGTAAGCCAAAGGCTAACGAATACCCCCCACCCCCACCTGTCTGCTTGTCAGAACACCTATCATCAATCTGAACATATGTACATACAGAAACGTGAAGAGATTTAAAAACAATACATGCCCCAACCCAATTTATGTAATAAAAATGAAGAATAATTCTTAGAAATAAGATCCTTTCATGAGGTTTTTGTCAAATCCAAAGTTCTAAAGCTAGGTACCTTTTCAGAAAAACATTAAGTTCAAGGACCATAACTCTGACAAAAATTATTCAACCAGACCGATATTTGAACTTAAGCTGTACCTCATCTAGATTTATTTTTATGTCAAATATGAAGTTAATATCTGCAACCACTTCCAAAGAAAGACCGGAAAACTGAAAATTTGACAAAAAATTAAAGTTCAAGGGCCATAACTCTGGCAAAAATTATTCAACCAGACTGAGATTGGGAATTAAGCTGTAAATCATGTAGAGTTAGCTTTATGCCAAATATAAAGTTAATATCTGCAACCACTTCCAAGAAAAGCCCGGAAAATCCCAAATTTGAAGAAAAAAATTAAAGTACAAGGGCAATAACTCTGGAAATAATTATTCAACCGGACTGAGATTGTAACATAAGCTGTAACTTATACAGATTTAGCTTTGTACTAAATATAGAGTTGATATCTGGAGTCACTTCCATAAAAAGTCCAGAAAACCGGAAAACATTGGTACGGGACTAAAAAGGGGAGATAACTCCTGAAGTAGCGGTCCGATCATAACGGAAATATGCGGTGCACAGGTTTATATGGTCATATGGCTATATATGAACTTTCAACAAAATTGAAGCAAAACTGTAGAAGAAGAAGGCCGGACAAAATTGTGTCCACGGACGGACAGACGGACGGACAGACGGACAGACGGACAGACGGACAACCTGATTCCAGTATACCCCCCCCCAAACTTCGTTGTGGGGGGTATAACTAGAACTATCATTAAAGGTGATGAATACTCCGCACGACAGCTTTGATTGCAAAACCATTATAACATAGCCAAAACACAAAAATACTCAAAGTTCAAAGGGAAGTAATTCTGTAATGCCTGCAACCAAACATATTAAAATTGCGCCTTGCATATCTGCTATTCGTGGTTATTAAGTATGGCATGGTATGAATCATCAATTCAATAACTGAAGGAGGACTTTGCAAAACCAAATCCCAATGTTTCATGTCAAAATTACAAAAAATACTGAACGTTCAAGGGGATAGAATTCTGCAATGCCAAGTGAAGGAGGAGTTTGTGACACCAACTACCTATGAAACATCAATTCAATAACTGAAGGAGGAGTTTGCAAAACCAAATCCCAATGTTTCATGTCAAAATGACAAAAACTACTGAACGTTCAAGGGGAGATAATTCTGCAATATACAGCTCTGAACGCATAAATGCTACGTCTTGCACATGTACTAGTCATGATTAGTATGTATACCAAATATAAAATGAATAACTTTCATATTGAAGGAGGAGTTCGCGACACCAAATTTCCATGATTCATGCAAAAATGACAAAAATACTCAAAAGTTCAAGGGGAAATAATTCTGCAATGCCCAGTGCTAAACACATGAAAATTGTGTCTTGCACATCTACCAAATATAAATTCAATAACTCTAAAATTGAAGGAGGAGTTCATGACACAAACTACCTATGATTTATGCCAAAATGACAAAACAAACTCGAAAATTAAGGGGAGATAATTCTGCAATGCGCAAATTTAAACACATGGAATTTATGTCTTACACATCTACCATTCCTGGTTATTATATGTACCAAGTATAAAGTGAATAACTTTCAAATTGAAGGAGGAGTTCGCGACACCAACTACCCATGTTCAAATGCGACCGGACGGACGGACGGACCGACCGACCACCGCCCGCCCGCTCGACCGACCGACCGACCGCCGGACAGGGTGATTCCAGTATACCCCCTCAAACTAGTTTGCGGGGGTATAAATATTCATAATGGCTGGCGCCTGTCATGAACATTCATGGAATAGCGTGTTAAGCAGATGTTTGCTTATATATTCATCGAGAGGGACGAAATTCAAATATATCTAGCACGAGTTCTGTTAAGGTATCAAGCCTATAAAAGCTTTCATTTTCGAAAAGATTGTATCAAATATAATATCTGTTAATCTATCTATACAAAATATTATATTTTTAAATATAATATTGTGATTGACATCTAAATATAGAAAGCCCCCCCCCCCCTTCGCACACACATGTTCAATGTTCAATTCAGTATTTCTATTTAATTTAGCATTAATCGTACTTTAGTATTAATACATTACCTCTTCGTCTTCATGTAAGAAATAACGAATGTATGAATATTAACAAGCTGAAATTTAAGAATGGCATTATGATCAATATAATGTTTGAGCATTGCAGAAACTGTATTATCAGATTTGTTATTATTACTTAAGAAAATAACAGGCTCCTATATCAGCTGCTTAGTCGGTCTACTCTGTTTGTAACGACGTCAAAATGTGTAGCCATGAAATGAAAGGTTGCTGAGTTTGCCTCTCTATGGATGTGTATACCGTTATCAGAGGTCCAGATAAGATACATAAATGTAAATGTACACATTTTCAATAATAACTTCTTTATTTCTCCATCAAGCCCTTTGTTGTGACCACAGTTTAGAATCGTCTCTTCGATTCTAAAGAACTCAACTCACTCACTCACTCGATTCTAAAGAGTGGTCACGGTATAGGGTTTGGTGGATAAATGGCGGTTTTAGTACTTGGGTACGCACATTTATCTGTAGCTCTGCGTTATAAACAGTTAGGATCCTGAGTAACTAGGCGTCTAATTAAAATGCAATCTTTGTGACACTCTTAGTATGTCTCTGACAAAGCAACAGGCATAAGCCTGCTCCAACACCTGTTAAGACAGTGAAAATGTTCTCAATATGCTAACAGTTATCTTTTTTATAATGTTGCTTAACCCTATGAGTTTTGAATAACAATGTGGAATGATCCACCAATCCATTGTTTAACGATTTTGCCCAATCACTAAAAAAATGTATACTTTACGAAATGGTTTTGAATGACAAACAGTGCAGACCCACCAGGAGCCCTCTGATCTGTGTCGTCAGTGTTTGTAAGTGTCAGTAAACTCGTTCTCCACGTTTAAAGGGTTACATGTAACAGTCGGTTGTGTTCGTTGCTTAATCAATTCCCTCATATTGACGCCCTTTTGACGCCTATGTAAAAGTCAAGTTATGAAACCGTAGGAACAAATGCTCTATTTTTCACATTGGTTTCATAACTACACAATGCTAAAAGAAATATTTTCCCAGGTAAATGCTCCTTTTAGGTATATTTATTCAAAGAGGTCGGGTCTTAAAAAGCCTTTACTGGAATGGGTTATCCAGGTGAGCATTGTGTCGTTAGAACGTTAACGAGAAACTATGTATACAGCTACAGCGAAACTCATTTTATGGGGCTACGTTCTGATTAGATACAGACGTCTTAAAAACTGGGTCTTGCTTAATGCAGGGCGAAAGTAATACAGAAAGCCCATTTTGGAGCTTTCGGCATTACTTTTGACATTTAATAAGCTACAGCTTGTCCTAAATACCCAGGATAAAACTGCTTGTTAATGGTTGCTTAAGAAAGGGTTTTCTGTTGCAGTACAAAACCCATAGCAGTGTCATATTAAAGCATAAAGTTTATGTTGCATGAAGGATAATGCACGGATGTTGTAAGTTACCACAGGCAGAAGCAAGATTATATATCAATATAGGTTTTAGAGCTAGAGCACTTGATTTACATGTTTTTAATTTCGCAGACTTGTAGAAGCTGCAGTAAAATCTATCTAAAGCGACCAGTTTATATATAAACATGGATACAGTAGACTCTGTCTTAACTCATACTCTCCTGGGCTATTTTAGACCCAACCTTTTTTAATCAATCTACCGAAAAGGAGCATTAACTAGAGAAAAGGAAAATTTTAGAATGTTGTAGTTTGAAACCATTGTGATAAATAGAGCATTTGCTCCTATAGGAGCAAATGCTCTATTTATCACAATGGTTTCACAATGTGAATTTCATAGAGGCGCAACAATGCGTCACTAGGGGGTAATGTGTTAAGCGACTATGAATTGATTGAGCCTAGAAATCATAAAAAGCAGGTGATTCTTTTAGGGGGGACTATGAATTGATTGAGCCTAGAAATCATAAAAAGCAGGTGGTTCTTTTAGGGGGGACTATGAATTGATTGAGCCTAGAAATCATAAAAAGCAGGTGATTCTTTTAGGGGGGACTATGAATTGATTGAGCCTAGAAATCATAAAAAGCAGGTGGTTGTTTAATGCAGGGCAAACGTAAAGTTCATTCAGCAGCATTCTGTATTACTTTTGACCTGCTTTAAGCTACCACATGACCTGCAGACCCATGATTATGCCTCTTTTTGATGGTCGCTTAAAACAGGTTCTACGTTACCTTTAAAAAAACAGCTTGTTGCTTAATGCAGATCAAAAGATGCAACACACTGCTTTAGGAGTTTTCTGCATAACTTTTGTCCTGCATTGTGCTACTATATGCCTCTTAGACCCAGGTTAATACCCCGTTCTGGTGTTTACCCTTTACCAGCTTTCCTCATAATGTTCGGCCTGTATTAGTCTACCATATACATTGTAGACCCAGATCTAGATCTCTTTTTAGCGGTTGTGTTAGAGAGGGTTTACTTTATAAGCTGCAGGATCGCCACATGTAGCCTTCATGCTGGTATGACATTAGAAAGGCTTCAACCGCACCGATGGAATCAAACAGAGCTTGCTAAATATTCGGTAGGCACATATTGTCATTTAGCGTACAGGGCTGTAGATACTTGCAATAAGCATACCGATGTATCTAAATACAGTAAAACCTCTCTAAAACGACCATTAACTTACATCACGTATTTTGTATCAAAAGCAGATGGCTGCTTGAAGCAAGTTGAAAGTAAAACAGAACGCTTCTATAGGAGCGTTCTGTTTTATTTTCACCTTGCTTTAAGCAGCCACTTGTCCTAAATACCAATTAGTTAACACAATTTAGTGGTCGTTATAGAGAGGTTTTACTGTATCTTATTTCTCAGCCAAACCATATCTCACTTGATCTCAAAGAATCGCACCGACGAACTAATTCTACAGAATACCAGCCAAATATTCACAAAACCCTATTTTGCTGGTACTCTCCGATGCGATTCTAATAAATACCAGAAAATAGGATTTGGTAGAGAAATGCAGAACATGTTTCATCTATATTTCTTAAATACTCCATTTATCTATATCTCTATGTAACGCACGGACTATTATAGAAACATAACCCTTTACTCCGTGGATATTCATGAAAGAAATGATGACATCATGAACATTAATTATATTAATGTTTAAAATTTGCATATTAACACATGCAAGTTTTTCCTAAGTAGAAACTATAGAATCAGATCTATTTTACACATGTAACGTAAGCAAACAGAGCAGACCCTGATAAGACGGCTCCTACCATTGAGCCGTCTGATCTGGGTCTACTTTGTTTGCAAAGGCGTAGAAAGGCGTATCTATGGAGTAAAGGGTTAAAGTATATGAAGTTATTTCATGGAACTCTGGGAAGGAGACAAATGCTTAACGAAACAGGAGATTAAGAACGTTCCCCCCATATTCCTTCTACTTCATCGTGTGCATACATAAAATAATACCAGGGCTCCCGGGTTCGATCCGCCGCCGGACCAAGTCCCTCGGACGAGACTATAAACCGAGGTCATACATAAACTGGGTAAATTGTACTTCTACTTAGGAAAGAGACACAGTTGGCTAATACAATACAGTACAACAAAAAGACGATATATGTATTTGTATTTGGTAGAGAACCGCCATAAAACGATACTCTTTCATTTCTGCGCACATGTGCAACTAATCTGTAAAACGAGTCTGGCAATTAGGTGAGGACATTTACATTAAGGCTTGATTGATTCTCGCCCTCTCATCAGAATCTTAATTGTTTGACACTAAAAAGGTGTTTTTATGGGGAAAGAGAATGTAATTTGCATTTTGAAAATAACGATGAAAACTATTCAACTGAAATCGATTCGCGTGACAAATTCTGAATTAAAAGACAATATTATCGACGAAACTATGTTACATATACTAAAGGTTAAACTTTAACTAAAGAATAGCATATGTAGGCATTGCACCACTGGTTTTCTTTGGTCTAATGGACACAGGGGAGCAGAATCCATTAGCACTTCGCTTCCTTGTTCCATTGACCGACGATTACATATGACATGTTCTGTTATCATTGACTGACTGATGGTAACTGATAGTCAATGACTGTAACGACTTGGTCTGCTCCTTACTCCTGCGACGAATGGAAGTTTATATTGTGTGACACGCAACTTCTCTGTAGGTCTATTACAATTTAAGTTTCAATCAATTGCAGTCAATAACAGTACTACAAGGCATGCACACATAGTTATGTAATCCAGA
The DNA here is from genome assembly GCA_963576725.1 of Azorinus chamasolen. NCBI lineage: Eukaryota > Metazoa > Mollusca > Bivalvia > Cardiida > Solecurtidae > Azorinus > Azorinus chamasolen. The sequence continues at coordinate 48,596,110 of OY755239.1, read as the reverse complement.
CTTTAATGGCAATAATGATATAAAACTTTCAACCCTTTCACTCATATTTATAAGCGCATTTTGCACGCATTTACAATCAGAGTATACCCAGATCAAACGCCTCTTATATGAGCCGTTTGATCATGGTCTCCTCTGTTTGCTTTTGATATGTTATAGATCTGATTCTACAGTTTTTGTCAGATCAAAACAAGTTCTTGAAAAGGTTACAGTATAAAGCTAATAAATATTCATGATGTCATACTTTCGTACGAGAATACTGAACAGGGAAAGGGTTAAAGATCCATATCGTCTTCTTATGAAATTACGCTTTGTCTAGTAGATTAACCCTTTCCCTGTTCTATGTTTATTACAAATTTCAATACCTACTGAATATTCATGGACAAAATAGTTATAATGAAATATGGAAGGTGGAACATTGTAGCCATTTTAGAAACTAAAGAAACATGTCTATCAAATTCCATAAGCAAACAGAGCAGACCCTGATCAGACGGCTCCTCTAGGAGCCGTCTGATCTGGGTCTACTCTGTTTGCAAATGCGTGAAAACACGTTTATATGAGGGAAAGGGTTAATGCAACTTCACATTCGTCTAGGGCATGTAGGTCAAACAACAATGATACTTTTATAACATATTAAAGCCTGTCTGCACAAAAGCATAATACAATGCAGTTGAACTTCGATATCTCGAACGTCAAATGATCATGCAAATTACTTCGAGATAACAGATGTTCGAGTCATCCGATTTCTTATCTGGACAATTCTCAAGTTCGCAGCTTAACCCATTACCTCATAGGTATTTTAGATACAACCTCTTTGAATGTATCTACCAAAAAGGAGCATTAATTAGAGAAAAGGAAAATTTTAGAATTTTGCAGTTTGAAACCATTGTGATAAATAGAGCATTTGCTATAGGAGCAAATGCTCTATTTATCACAATGGTTTCACAAAGTGACTTTTACAGAGTCGTCAAAAGTCATCAATATGAGGGAAAGGGTTAAAGTAATGTTGAAAGCTCCTATAGCGGATTTCAGCATTAATTTCAATCTGCATTAAGCTGTCACGTGTTTTTCTAGATATGCTTAGTGATACATTTTAGAACTATTCTGTATTGTAAATTTTGGAAGGATCGCACTATTACTTCGAGTTAATCCGATGTTCGAGCTATCAGAGTTCGATATATCGAAGTTCAGCTGATATCTTTGACTGTACGAGTCAACAGCCATGCCCACTTTGTGAAACGACCGCTGTTCATATGTACATCGTACATTATACTTCCAACCTAATCCTTTTCCGAAGTCTGTCTACTTTGCCGCGGTTCGCTCGGTTGTTTGGATTAGCTGCCAGTGGAGATTGTTATTATTTTGACGAAGGTTTCCACTCTGGAAAGCCCTACAACGGAACCATGTGCTGCCTTGTAGCGTATAATCATCGTTTTTAACCAGTTATTATCATCAAGTCGTCGTCATCATCATCATCATCATCATCATCATCATCATCATCATCATCGTTATCATAAGCATCTTATAATTCATAATAGTTATACGACTTATGAGTGTCGCATTATAGTGAAGCCTCTAGTATCCATTCATGCAATATATAGTTAATAGAACAGATTTTCGGAAATCGCCCACTATTGATTTTGTCAGATCAGCAAAGTCTACGCCTAGGTGTTTAACCGTATAGCGATCGAGAACAGCAGATAGGACGTGAACCAGTAACACTACTGTGTTCAGGGACATGGACTTGAGACACACTTCCATCTGAGTCAAAGAACAGGGCACACATAACCCGCCACTATGATACGTGTTCTTTTTTTCCATACGCAATTTTTATATGAAGAATGGTTGAAAAAAAGATTTTACCCCATTAGATACAGCCGCTTCTCTCTGGAAAATTGTCTCTCAACTTCACGGACTTAAGTAATTGTCCAATTTCGAGCACATCATGTTACTACTGTAAATTATCAGATGATATAGTGGCAAACCAGACACCGAGACATTCGTCATTTATCAAGAATACGCGAATAAGTGGAATTCTACGACATCGCGACACTAACCGGGTCTATATTGCTAAAAGGGTCTAAATTTTCTATACTAAAATTTCGAATTACAGTAAAAACGTCTAAACCGGAATTCTAGCCGAGAAGAATTAAGATACTTTAAGGCAGGCCGGTGGCTACTTAATGCAGGGTGAAAGTCATGCAGAAAGCACCTAGTGGAGTTTTTTTTGCAAGACTTTCACCCTGCATTTAGCTGCCACCTATTTATACTAAATTGAACGTCCGGTTTAGAGGGGGGTTACTGTACTGAGGTTTCGCTGTAACTTTTGTTCTGCAGACTAAAGGTTTATAAATTAAGAGGAGACGACTGATACATATAATAATGGCTGTCATATTCGACTACATTAATACATATCCTACTTATCGTGACCCGACCTGCACTTGCAAGACAGTTTGGATACAGATCAGGCACCGAGTAATTCGGCAACTCATCAAAACCTAAGCTGTTTGACATTCTGTCTGTAGTTTCTCATATGTCGGATCGAGTCTCAAGTAGGTAAAAACTGCTCCAGATCACAGTTTGTTAAGACATCATTTTTACTGCATAGTGAGTGTTTAACCTTTAGCCTGCTATGGGCGGATGAGTGAATACCTATACAAACAGTTTGGATCCAGATGAGACGCCGAGTAACTCGGCGTCTCATCCGGATCCAAACTGTTTAACACACTGATTGAATTTTGGTAGACACATTGATTATAGCTTTAATTTTGAAAACTTAAGTAGGTGAAAAATTCTGTGAAAAGAATTTGCTCAGCAGGCTAAGTGTTTAACTAGAACAACGTAACCTAATAATATATCACATTGTGAATACATTTCAACGCCTCATACAACAAAATGGGTTTACAACAGATGAATTAGATTACCGTAGAACCTTTCAAAATCGACCACTTAATAAATAAACATGGGCGTCTTTGAAAGCAGGTGGTAGCTTAATGCAGGACGAAAGTAATGTAAAAAGCTCATAGAGAGCTTTCTGTTTAAATTTCTTACTCCATTAAGCTACAACCTGCCTCAACGACCTAGTGTGAATCCTTCGTTTTGGTGCTCGCAGTAAAGGGATGCTTACAGTATAGATTAAGCTATTTGCTTATTTCTAAAACCTAATTTGTCTGGGGTTTTATATTTCGTATCCATTATCTGGTGTGTTCTTATTCGGCTGTCATATTTCATTTCATCAAATAGTTTTCGTCAGTACATATTATGAAAACACTGTATGGCTGATACACAGTTTGTTAATGTTTAATAATTAAGTCTTATTAAGCTAAAGTATAATGTTGGCGAAATTCTGACAGCTTGCAAATTTTGCATTCAATTCGATCGAGCATTTGAAAAGCTATTGACCAATTGTATAACAGTTATAAAACTTCTGATTCTTAGTCTGAGATAATTCTGATTTATAACCTCGGGGCCTGGATACCGATACAACGATGAGTTACTCGGCGTCTCATATGGAACCAAGCTGTTGTTTGTAAAGGAGCCAGGCGAGTCAATATGCGACATTGGCAGCTATGGAGTAGCTATTAAATGCGACCATTAAACTATATAGCAGTAAATAACACAAGGGTCTGTAAAACAAACTTGATACTTAACACATAGTCCTGCATTAAACCACCTCATTTTGCTTAAATGTCAAGTACAGTGTTCTATTCAGTCAAAATCAACAATGTAACTCTCTCTCATACACAGGGTGTGCTGCAATGCACCAATCTGCGAATATCTTTGCAAACAGTTTGGATCAATATGAGACGACGAGTAACTCGGAGTGTCATCGGGATCTATTCTGTTTAACACACCACTTACGTTTTAGAAACAAAATTGAAGGAACGTCCACTCTGAAACCTAGACAATACGACACCGTTTGCTGACATACATTACTCGGCGCTAACAGAGTTAACCCTTACAACGCTGAATTTTCAAATGGACTCTTCCAAAATTCAAACAAGGCAAACGTATTTTGGATGTTTAGGGATGTGTTCTAAAGAAAAGTGTAACATGACAAATAGAGCATACCCCGATGAGAGGTTCACATCAAATTATAAAACACCATTTGATTAATATCCATGATGTCATTATTTCTTACATGAATGTTCACGGTGTAAAGGGTTAAAACAATATTGTAAATAACTTGATGTCTGCTTTCTGATCAGATGTTCTAACAACTTTATTGTGCTGCAAAGTAATCTATTTTGATCTAACTGACCAATGAATCGTAGACATCATGTTAACCAGATTTTCATCTACCCGTGTACATGAGAATCTTTGACAATGGAGTGTGACAAAAATAAACAATAAAATACATTCACGAAAAGCATGCCTAAATATTACTTATTCCATGTAATATTTCATAATATCTACATAATTACCAATATTAGACTGTCTCGGCCATAAATTCAATGACGGGAAATCTGGCGGGAAAATAGTTAATGTCCTATATAGTTTCCGCGCTTTAAATTATGGCCGAAACTATTATTATCATAACATGTGTTTGTGATAATAGTGATTTTTAGAATGCTTTGTTGTATTCTGAATGCAATGTATTTATTAATTGTGAAAACTGAAAATGCCTGCCTGTAACCCTTTCGGCGGCAAATTTCTAATCGTGGTCTGCAATCCAAGTTTGTTAAATAATTGAGTAAAATAAGGAAATCAGATAAATAAATGAAAATTTCAAAGCAATAAAGCACAGATATAGAAATAGAGATTGAGACAAAAAGTGAAGCCCCTGATCAGATGCCGCCTTGAAAAGGCGGCGTCTGATCTGGGACTTCACTATTTGTCGTGGTGCATTTTTGCGACATTGGCGGTGAAAGGGTTAAAAAAACCTCTAACATAAAACGAACATAAAAAATGCATATTGTTCTGGAAAACACGCTTACCGTACAAACTTATTACGCAATCGACAAATGATATAGTTACGTTTATACAATTATATCTTTTTCTGTAATTATATAACCCTTTACTCCAAGAATATTCATGTAAGAAATATTATACATGTATGTATGCATACACATTAGTTAAATGTTTGTTATGGCACAAACACAAGAGAAGTTTTGTTTCGGTCATTTGTAGAATCAGTACCAACACCCAGAAAAGTTCTTGATCAGACGGCTCTTGTAGGAACCGTCTGATCTTGATCTGCTCTATTTAGCAAAGACATTAATACACTATATATGAGTTTCTTTAAAGGCATAAATCTAAAAGTGTTTTTAAACGTTAAGTTTTGTGACTTTAAAGAAACTCATACACAATGGAATGACCAACATAGTGAACTCTTTCAAGGGCAACACTTCATATATATTTAGTAGAGAGTTAAGTAATAAGCAAAAAATTTCATACATGGAAAAGGTACAGTAAAACCTCTCTATAACAGCCACTAAATTACATTAAGTAATTTGTGCTAAATGCAGGTGGCTGCTTAAAGCAAGATGAAAGTATAACAAAACGCTCCAATAAGACCGTTCTGTTTTACTTTCACCTTGCTTTCAGCAGCCACCTGCCCAAAATACCAACTACTTAACACAAATTAGTGGCCGTTATAGAGAGGTTTTATTGTATGTCCAAATGAGCAGATGATTCATATATTTCAATAAAGATAAATTGTGAAAATGCAATACTAGAAGATGCCGATCGCTTCACTGGGACATACAATCCGGAGTACAACATGTTTAGTATCAGTATTATGCACACTTTATGAACTATATTTATCTTTGGTATTGTCAATCTTAATTGCAATCATCTTTAAATAAAAAAGATTCCAACAAGGAAGTTATTTGCAATTGAAAACCTTTGCCATTTAGTTGCAAAGCAAACAGTGTAGATCCTAATCAGAGAGATCCTTCAATAGCCATCTAATCTGGATCTGCACTGTTTGCATATTTCCTATTTCGGGGAAATAGTAAAAATACACACACATGGATAGACATACTTGGCGACTTTTTTCAGTCAGATGATAACAAGTTGGGTGACATATGACATGGTCTGTCGAAGCAAATGCAAAAGTATGTAAATTTCACAGCAGATACATCATTCGCATAAGCACAATAAATGTATTTCGTACAAAAACTTAATTTCTTTCTCCAGTATGGATACATATAATTTACCTTTTGACAGGGTTGTAAATTATCTGACTAGAGAAATCAGGAAGCCTACTTGGACTGCATATAGTAAATTCCCTATTAACCGGGCATTCGAATTAATATCAGTGCCAATCTGTTATGCAGGTTGCAACTTAATGCAGCGTAAAAGTCATGAAGAAAACTCCCAAATGGGCTTCCTGGGTTACGTTCAATCTGCATTAAACAGCCACCTGCCCAAATAGATCTAAGTTCTTCTTTGCTAAAATTCCGATTTAGAGGGGTTTTACAGTACATTACGTACATAATATACTTTGAGGATCATACAGTCGAACGAATGCATTTAAACGATTGTTCATTCCACGAAACAATTCTCTCGGGTAATTTAATTCAATTGCATAGTCGAATAACATTCTATAACATTCAATTTAGCTAGTGAACAATACTTAACTAAAACTGCTGAGCAAAGTTTCATTCACTATGTCTATCCCCAACGGTATTCAAAATTGATTGATAGTATTTTGTTTATACTATATGACCGGAGTGTCAAACAGTTTGAATCCTGGTGAAAAGTCGAGATATTCGGTGTCTCATCTTGTTCAGACTGTGAGCAAAGGTTACCAAACATTCGCCGGTGACTAGATAAAGGTTAATTATGTTGAATAGTTGGTAGGTACTGTTTAGTCAATAATCGGACTATTTGAGCTTATATAATATGATTGAATATTGTTTCAATTTGAAATGAAATTATAAGGATTGAATGTAATTTTTGACATTCGTGTAAGTAAAACATCTCTAAACCGGACGTTAAAATCAATATTAACCCTTCGCTTGTTAATCACGTCAATATACGTACCTGTAAATAGTGAAGACCCAGATGAGACAGCTCCTGCAGGAGCTGTCTCATCAGGGTCTGCATTATTTACAAGTTGATTGTGCAACCAGTGCACTCCACAGCAGTGATTGTACAGCGAAATACTTGTACATAGTGAAGATGTATGTAATTATACAACAGGGCATGGGTTAAGAAGGAGACATGTATTTTAAAATTCAGCAAGCGAAGGGTTAAAATCAATATTAAAATCGGTATTTTAGACAGGGCAGGCTAATGCAGGTTGGAATTCATACAGAAAGCTCATGTAGGAGCTGTCTGCATGACTTTCACCCTGCATTAAGCAGCCACCTGTAGAAAAGACCTAAACTGTTGTTCTTTAATAAACTTCCAGTTGAGAGGGGTTCTACTGTAGTTGGCCAGAGTCCAGAAAGGTCTAGCATGTATCCCTTCATTTTTACATGGATGGCAGACTTTTTAGCATGATCATAAATTCAAATATTACAATTTTGTTTCTCTTCAGCCATTAGTATTTCGGCAATTTTCCCATTTATCCTTTTCAGATATTGTTATAAATTAAATAAAAATACATCAAATAAAATGGATAGTTTTATCGCGTTCGCTAACACAGTCACCGGAAAGCGACTAATATCGCCCAATACAATAGTGAATCTGTAAATACCTTTGCAAACAGTTTGGATTCAGATGAGACGCTAGATATCAAGCTGTTTGGTTCAAAACGTATGGTTTTGAAACGAAATTGAAAGAAAGACCACACTGAAACTTATACAGCAGATGACAATGTTTGCAGACAAAAATGGTATGGCGCCAAAAGAGTTATGACGATTATGTTTTATCGTATCAAACACAATCTGATATAAATGCGTACTGGAATTACTTTACATTATCATATTTATAGTTTCTTTCTCGCACCATTTATGTTTATTGATTTAGTTAATGCAATAGCTATACTAATACCATCACCGCCTCATCCTCCTCAGTATCATCTGTTGTATCTGGATCTGTAGCGTTACAGTCATCTGTGGTGGAAGTAAGTTTCCTTTCACAGCTGTCTGAAATATCTTGCATTCGACCCAAGTTCCTTCTACACGATGACAGTGTTTTTAACCCTTAACCAAACAAGTATTATGTACGAAATAATGAAATCATAGATATAAATTTGCTGAATTTGTATAACAGCAAGTGAACACATAATTGTGTTAAAAGATTTGTAGACTCGGATCCATGTTCTTCCATATGCAACAGTTCACACTCTGATCAGATGGTTATTGCAGGGGTCGTCTGATCTTGGTCTTCCCTGATTGCTAATATAGATTAAACGTGTATCTATGGATTATATGTTAATGCTTGTCCGGTAGAAATTACGGACTGACTTTTCAACGACCTTACCGATCCAGCAATGTTATTAGTTGCTTCTGTACAGCGGACTTACATGCATAGCAACAAAAATGTCACTCCACATTCGTTACAGCTCTACATATATTCTGACCAACATAATTAATAAATAATTTTCATGCATAGAAATATCTGTTAATTTCCAGAGAATTTATGCTTCACGAAATCATTCTGATGAAATGATAATGTACTGTGCTATATATTCCATAGACAGCTACCATTTATGAATTTTATGAACAGCATAAAAGTATTTATGTTAAACGAAGGGAATTTTGTGCAAGCCCGGGGAATCATTCCGTAATGGCAAGCTCACGTCTAGGGTTCTTAGCCCCTATCTCGATTTCAGCCAATCAGAGGCTTTCTTGCACATCATGTGACATCCTGGTCCAATCAGAATCCTTCATCGATCAGTCTTTGTCTTCTACTTATCACGGAAGGATGCTGATCTATTTTGGATAAACTATCAGACTTTTTCAACGTTCTACCTGGATTTTAGTTATACTTTTTACCGACAACACTTCCGTGAATACCCTAGCTACCTACAGCCACAGGTATTTTAGCTCAATTGGCTTGTTTTACGACCCGATACTTCATTATTTGCATCGGGTTCACCATCCTCGGAGAAAGCCACGCTATGACGTCACTGCTACGTAATTGATAATGGCGGCGCCCATGAAAATTCAGATCTTCGGGCACTCATACGTGTCCAGACTGAAAACATTCATTAGACAAACCGACGATTATCATTTCAACTTCAATCTTCGGGACAATCATTTGATACAATACTCTGGATATCCGGGTGCAACTGTGGATCGTTTATGTCGGAACTTGGAAGTGATTTCAGACTTTGCGCCGGACATTGTTGTTCTTGTGGTCGGTACGAACGATTTATACGACGACAGGAACTCCCCAGTGGATGTCGCTACCGCAATTATGAGCTTGGTGGACACACTTCACAACTCAATGGACGTTAAACAAGTCATTGTGTGTCAGATTTTTCATCGGACCGAACCTAAATTCCGGACCCGATTCCCGGTCGATGAAGATTGGTTTAACAACCGTGTTGACCGGACCAATCTCTTGCTCACAGGCTATTTATCACATTCAACAAAAGGCAGATTCTGGCGGTGTAAAGGTTTCTGGTCTGCCGAGGCGAAGCAGCTCTCTTTCTCCGGGGATGGCGTACACCTGTCTACATATGGCCTCAGAAAATTCTACGCTAATCTGAGAGCGGCAATGGTTGCTACATTTGATCAGATAAGTCTTAGTTATGCGAATTTTTAACATTCTGTAAACATTCCAGTATATGTTTAGCTCCGTGTGATTGACATATATTTGATATGGGTTTCATATGGCTGTTTACATTTATTTGATCCGGGTTTCACATAACTGTTTATATTTATTTGATCCTGGTTTCAGACAACTATGAATTATAATACAACCCTATAAGTAGTATTATAGCAGTGTGACACACTCTGAGCTCTTATCTGAATCGTTACATCATCTCAAACCATTTGGTCTGATACAATACTTACAAAGGACAGGACATATCATGCCAAAAGCTTTAGTGCCTGCTTGAGTTTTCAATATCAATATGCTCATATAGGCTATACCTACTGCTCTCTGCATTTTATTTTTCCTGTTTTAATGGGGTGCCCCACTTGGCAACTCCCCATTCACATACAGGACGGTGGTTTTTGTGACGCTAAGTACGCCACAGCATTGTCATTTTATCTTTACTATACATTACCGGCAATATCAGCCTAGGAATACACCACATATATATGAATTGTTACTTTAGACATGACATTGCTGTTGCGTTCAGAAGCTGTCCATCCCTATCCACTTTTTGTCTCCCTTTTGACTTGGCAAGAGTTATTTTTTCGTGTTGGGGAACCCTACAGTATGCAATATTCATCCAGAACCGAGTGCAATGCTATAGTGGAATTATTTGTCTATATTGTGCTGTCAGGAGATTTATCGAGTCCTGCATATAGTTTTGTTGGTCACTATTTGGTTGACTGCATATGTTATAGGCCCATCTCCTCCGGCCCAATAAAGTACTATTTCGTTAGCAGCACCTTGGTTTGGAATTTGCATGTTCCCCATCAAACTTGGCTTAGGCTTAATTCTTCCTGTCATCCAACCAACACTCTAACTATGCAAAAGTTTTCCACATTATCTCATATCATCTCACCTTTTCTCTTTTCAAATGAAAAGGGCCCACAAACCAACAGCGAGCTGTACTGCAGCTTGCTGCTTGGTGGACAAAGTTCAGACTGCTGCCACAGACATCACAGTCAGCCCTCCCAAACTTATCAGGCCACACAGACTTACCAAGTCACAGCACAAGAGACGAAATATCAATACGACAGCATCAGTGGGAGATTGCAGCGAACCGGTACAGAGCACAGTCACATCCAAACGTGCCAGGGGACCGGGTTCCCTCAAAGTTAAACATACAACAAACAGGTCAAAACCTCCCACTGCAGCCAGACAGTCAGTTGCTATGCCAGACAGTTGTCAATATCAACACCCCACAGACATATCAGATTCCGAAGAAGAATTGGTTCCCTCACATGGTCGACATCATCAACTACAACATCAACCCAACAATACTTCCTCAACTTCAGATGAGGACTCTTCCCCTGATGCACTTTCCAGTGATTCGGATTTAGAGGGGCTACAGCAGGTGGTTCAGCAACACACGCGTAACCTAATAGGAGGTAATGGGATCCCTTATGCTGAGCCCATTTCGACCCCCATTCCCATCTCTGTCCCCAAGTCTTTAAAGAAAAGAATCTGGCGGAACAAATTTGTTGACTTCGCAAATCTACTTCCCGCAGACCCACTTTCATCCGTCCCCTCCTCTCAGTTCTCTCTTCAACTGGACAAGCACTCCAATATTAGCATTGTTCCTTCAGCCAGGTCTAAAAAAATCTTCAATATTGACCAGTGGACCTCGGCTTTCCTACGCTTTGCCGCCATTTATGCGACACAGTTCCCCTTTGAAATGCCGTCCTTACTAAAATATGCAGAGATAGTCCGTGATCTGGCAACAAAGCGTCCAGGCACGGCTTTTCTAGCATATGATGCCCAATTCCGCATGTTGCGGGAATCAACCCCCATTCCATGGGACCGGATTCATGCCGATTTTTGGCTTCCACCCAACCCACTGGCACTAACCAGCCCTTTCGTTCCACCCAAAGGCCTTCCTTCAATTCAGGCAGGTCCCCAAGGCCTCCATCACAAACGTTTCTGCCAAACACATGCTGGCGCTTCAACCGCAGGGGCGTCTGCAAGTTCTCCAAATGCACCCATCCCCACATCTGTGGTCTCTGTAGAGGAGGTCATCATGCAGGACTCTGCCCATCCTCCAACCCAACGCCCACCCCCTCCCTCCCCAGAACCTCAAACAACCCCGCCCACAAACCGAATAGTAAGTAACCCACAAGTAGTCACGCCGATCAACATCTCAGTACTGAGTCACTATCTCCGGGGAAACAAAGATGCGGCTTACCTAATTCAAGGGTTTTCCAGAGGGTTTTCCTTAGGCTATACAGGCCCTCGTCAACCGGCCTTCTCTCCCAACCTTAAATCTACTCTAGAACTCCCAGACATTACAGCTCACAAACTGGCATTAGAATTGAAGGCTAACAGAGTCAAAGGTCCTTTCTTTGACCCACCCTTTCCCAATTTTCACATTAGCCCTATTGGTTTAGTTCCCAAAAAAACAGCTGGGCAATATCGTCTCATTCATCACTTAAGCTATCCAAAATTGTCTTCAATCAATGACCACACTGACCCATCCCTGTCCACAGTTCACTATGCTTCATTTGATGACGCCATCTCACAGATTCTGTCTTTAGGAAAAGGGGCGTTCATGGCGAAAACTGACATAGATAGTGCATTTCGGTTGATCCCCATACGCCCAGAAGATCATGAACTATTGGGAATGCAGTTTAAGGGCCTTTATAACTATGACACTTGCCTCCCCATGGGGGCATCTAGCTCATGTGCCATATTTGAGTCTTTCAGTTCAGCCTTAGAATGGATAAGCAAAAAACATCTTAAAATTTACAAAATTATCCACATTCTAGATGATTTTTTATTCTTAATAACACCCTTTCAAGCTGTGAATTAAACCTGCAAACCTTCTTGGCCTTTTGTGACAAAATTGGGGTCCCCATAAAGGCAGAAAAAACCGAACATGCTTGCCAGGTTCTCACTTTCATGGGATTAGAGTTAGATTCCACGACAATGGAGGCAAGGTTACCCCTTTCCAAAATTGTTAAACTCAGAGACCTCCTTAAACAGTACAGTAAATGTCGAAAAATCACCCTCAAGTCACTTCAGTCCATTCTGGGGTTACTCAACTTTTGCTGCCAGGTTATTCTGCCAGGCCGTTGTTTCTTACGGCGTCTTACTGATCTTACCAAAAAAGTCACTCGGCCCAACCACAGGGTTACATGAAACAAAGAAAGTCGCCGAGACCTCATGGCCTGGCAGCTATTTATAGAACACTTCAATGGCAAACAGTTGTTTCTTGAAGAAAGTTGGGTCTCTGACTCGACGCTTCACCTACACACAGATGCTTCAGGTTCCCTTGGTTACGGAGCTATCTTTGGCTCGCAATGGATATATGGGCCATGGCCTCCACATATGGTCAATTTCCACATCACATTTAAGGAACATTTCCCCATCATACTTGCTATAGACATATGGGGGACATCTCTATCAAACAAGCGTTTGCTAATTCATACTGATAACTATGCTGTGGTTCACATTATTAATAGACAAACATCACATGACTCTGACGTCATGAAGCTAGTACGAAGGCTAGTACTATCATGCATGAAGTTCAATCTCCTCATCAGAGCTAGGCACGTCCCGGGCAAACAGAATGTTTTACCAGACCTTCTTTCCCGCTTTCAGATAACACGGTTCCACCAAATGGCACCATTCATGAACGCCGAACCCAAGGCGGTACCGGAAAATCTGTTACTTCTGCCCTAAATGCCGCGGTTGGGAACCTTCTCAAACAGGCTCTGGCTCCCTCTACATGGCAAAGCTACCGCAACACCATGAAACAGTACCAAGCGTTCCATGCCACATATTATTGGAACACGCCTCTGCTACCAATTTCAGAGGAACAACTGGCACAGTTCATAGCCGTCTCATCAGCAAGGGGGCTGAAACCAACTTCCATTGCGACTATGGTATCGGCCCTTTCCTACGTCCATAAAATCAATAACATTCGTAACCCAGCAGATTCATTCCTTGTCAAAAAACTGCTATACAGTATCAAACGTTCTACAGTTGCTGACCGTAGACTACCCTTTGATGTCGAGATATTGCTTCGCCTGGTCATGGCCTTAAAACAGACAAAAATGGATCCAAACATTAGGCAAACCATGAAAACACTATACTTGGTAGCTTTTTTCGGTCTCTTTCGTGGTGGTGAAGTGGCTCTATCAAAACTCGGTACCCACAACACAATCACCAGAGAGAATGTTTCTTTCACCTTTGCAGGATCAAGGGTTCAGTCGGCTACGGTGGTCATGACGTCTTACAAACATTCCTTAGGAAAAATAGCTGCTATACCTTTAAACAGGCAAACAGACAAAAGGATCTGCCCTGTCAGAGCTCTCCAAAAAATGTGTCAGGCGATGACATTCACCACCGGCCCTTTGTTCCGCTTTCCTTGTGGATGCCCGATTACAATTCAGTATCTTCGACAAATTTTACGCCACTGCGTCATTAAATGTGACCTGGATCCCACACGTTACACTACACATTCTTTCAGGATAGGGGGAGCCACTTACGCACATTCCCTGCAGTTTTCCCCCACTACAATTCAGAGATTAGGTCGCTGGAAATCATCCGCCTTTAAAAAATACATCCGTCCTAGCCCCCTTGCGTTGAGCTAAGGTTACTGTCTTGTCTGTGCGAGACAGCAAGTACAACAACCTTATGCCCTAAAACCTCTGCAGTCAAGTTTTTCAGCATATGGGAGTCCATTGCCTCTTGTTTTCAAGTTTTCAGTTTAAGACTGCTACTAGACCGTCTGTGCGAAACAGCGGTCATTTCTGTATATATTTATGTAAATATCTTTCTAATGATTACCACAGGTCAAATAGAGTTGGTACACTGCTCTACAAGCTATATAGTTGGATACTCCGGTTCAAATTTCTCTCATACATCTTGTATATTTCCGTGTTTAGGCAGTTATGCCTAGATGATCACAGCCACCCATCAAACAAACTGGGAACAGTCTACCAACTCTATTTTACTGGTTTAGCTCATCTGTGCGAGACAGTGAGCTCTAATATGTCTTGGTTTATACTCGCAATGTTCAGCTAGATATTCATGTGACTGTCGCATGAAACAACCAGATCATTCTCAGTCATGATAGATTACCTATTAGTGTGATCAATGGGCTAGCCCAGCTCATCTGTGTGAGACAGTGAGCTCTAATACGCTTTTGTTTCTACTAGTCATTTCAACTTGGAGATTCATGAGACAGTCACATGCATAGCAACAAGTATCATTGACATAATGAGAGTGAAATGATTATCTGTCTAGTCATATAATAATGTTTTTGTTCGATGTTAAGGTGTATTTAAAACATACTGCTTTCCGAACGAGATAATTCTTTCTGTATAATTTGCTGCTTGTGTAAAAAGCAAATATTTTACTTATACATGTATATTCTCTGTCAGTCAGTATATTCTCTGTCAGTCAGTTTTACAGTTATCAGCCATCATTAGCGGTTAATCTTTACCACACCGGGTTAGTCATTTGGGAACAATATCAATTTGGGGCTCCAGATATAATTATTACCTATCTGCGGTTTTTTCATGGTGGACAAATCATTCAGTTCTGTTTCACTTCTATCTTTTATAGGCAAATAGCCATTATCAATAAGATTTCGGTGACATGTGAACCAGATCATTGGATGACTCAATTATTTTCCACCGGTTTTCGACCGGCCCCTCTTTCCCATTAGGATCCCTCTAGCTGCTACTGCTGGTTGGCCTGACTGATTAGTGATATGGAAATTGCTTAGGACATTCTTGTAATTAGGCCAGTTTCATCCGGGCTTTGGCGGCCGTTACACTTGTGGCGGTTGCGAACGCCCGGATATGGTAAATAGTTTTTTATGATAAGTATTCATGTTTATTTTGAGCTTATTGGTTAAGCAATTATTTACTGCTTTTCCGGCATTATAATAAATGCCCTATTTCAACTCAATTTATCTATTGTGTTATCATTTTAGCCATCCTATTTACCATACCTAGTTTCAACTGGCTTTAACACCTTCATAGTTAATAAGGAATAACATAAAAATATATATTTGTATGCAAAAATTTAAGACACTGGACTGATTCTGCAACAACGACAGGCATGTTGCTTCTTAACTGATGTGTCAGGATGGATCAAACACACAGATCCAATGAATAATAACCCGTATTATAAAAGGAGATACGAGTATATGCAAACATTATACTGCCTCCTGCACCTTTACTGAATACAGTTTATAAAATCAGAACAGACTGTATCGCTAACATCTCTCCTCCCAAATTTAATTCATACAGACCAAACGGGATTTCTTAGGGGACATTACATAGGGGAGAAACAAATGGATTGATATATGATATGCCTCAATACACAGAATGGAATGCCATTCTCAGCATTTTATTGCTAATTGATTTTGAAAAAGCTTTTGAGTCTCTGACTTAGTCTTTTGTAAACAAAATGTTGACTGATTTCAGTTCTGGGAATTCGATACAAAGATAGTTTAAAGGCAGGCATCGGAATTTGATGTTACAAAAGTACTAAATGATTTATATTTCTCAGCCACATACTCATTTCCTAATAAAAAATGTATTCAGATGCGACATTCCTGTCAGATATTCCTGTTAAGATTTATGACCGAGACAATCAATAAAGAGTCTTATATTAATATATTTATACAATTAGACAACCTTAAATGTTAAAATAGAATTTCCTGTGGTGGTAGTAGTAATGTTTCATCATGCTTAGGTGAATCGTACATGTACTAAATTCAGCAATGTTTAGATATAAAACTGTGATGTCTGCCTTTAATCTTTTCTACAAAGACACATTGTCCACTGAAGTTCTTTACTCGGTGTGGTGTTTTTTTCAGATATATTTTTAAGTAGAACGTTCTGTTATCAAGTTATATTTTCCTTTACATATTGCAGACATTTTATCTACTAAATTAAGGTGGAATTCAACATAAACTGTTCATAATGCAATATTTCTTATTTCTCAGCTAACACAAACATCATTCTAGGCGAATACAGTACAGACTTTAATGAAACACCAAATACCCTTTCAAAATATCTGATGTGTCTTGCTTGTTGAAGTTCAGCTTCGAAACCAGAAATATACTCGTAGATTGGAAAGAAAAAAACAACCATGATACAAAACATAATGGAAAATAAACAAGAACCAACATCAATTTCACTTTCATATTGACTTAGAAACAAGTGTAAACTTTAAACAAACTCTAGCCGAAATATAACGCACATTAAGGAAACGGAACAGAAATAAACACCTTTAGTAAAAATAAAGTCAATAAAAGTTATTAATTGCTAATTTAGATAATGTGTTCCTTTGCTCTACTGAATCCCACGAACAGAAAGCTGAATAGATTTGAAAAGTTTTTTTATCTATATAAATTCATTTTGAGCTGCATTCATGGGTTAAAGCAGTCAGTAATAGTAAACGAGTATGCCGATAGATGTTTATCCATTTACTCCATGAATAGTCATGTCAGAAATAATGACATCATGAATATCAATTAGATTAATTGTTATACTAGCACATTGACACGGGAATTTTTGGCCATGGCAGTTACTATAGAGTCATATCTATAATATGTCATAAGCATACAAAGCAGACTGTTCAGACAGCTCATACATGCGCCGTTTATATCTAGATCTACTTTGCAAAGGCGTATAAATGCGTATATATGGAGAGTAGTAGTTTATTTCAGCTCAAACATTTACATGTTCATTGCCATATACAATACAGGTAAACCTCTGAAAACCGAACCTCTGAAAACCGAAAATCTCTAAAAACCGAACAAATATTTTGGTCCCGAATTTTTCCTTATATATTCTATATAGAAAATCTCTCTGAAAACCGAACTCTCTGAATTCCGAATACCGAACACACGTTCCGGAACATAAACCTATATTTGCATTGTAAATCACCTCTGAAAACCGAACACACACTGAGGGCCAGTTAGGGGTGCTGACTTGATGATATTTTTACTAGGGAATTTTGGGACCCCTACTGTGTTTGACAGCTGCCTGTGTATGTGTACAATGTAAACTGCAAAGGTGTGAAAACCACAATAGGGGTATAGGCAGCTGATGTTGCTTTTGGAAATCATTAGAAAACTTTAATCAGGCAATGTCATGATTTTTCAAGCCTCCTTATTGAAATTAAGGGAACATGCAAATTGTGTTTTTATACAGGCATTTTGCTTATGAAAAATAATGATAGCTAATTACAAATCAATCATTTAGTTTGATGTAAACACTCAACACAATCATGTCTGCACCTCCTTCTAAATGTTGACGGGTTGATTTCACTTTACAGGATTGAGTTAATTTGATTAAAGATTCGGAGGCTATTCCAAAACCTACGTTATCCATATGTGGCAAAGTATAAATTAGATAAAACAATATATAATTTGATTATTTTCTTGTTACTGTATACTCCCATCTATAGTAGAAACTAAATGTTTTAATTATTCTGATAAGATCAAAAGAAATACATGTAATGATTTTACAGTAGATCACATTCATCACCTTCAGGTTTCAGTTTAAGAAAAATCTCTGAAAACCGAACACCTCTGAAAACCGAACATTTTGCCCGGTCCGAAGGTGTTCGGTTTTCAGAGGTTTTAATTATGCGGTTGATATTTCGGTAGCAGTAAGGAAGGTACAATGTCCTTATACATAATACAAATATAAAACATATAGAGTTATCAAGTCAGGATTGACATGGTAAAATATACAAGTCTATGCATTAATATCCATTAACAAACATAATTTGTTATACAACCTGGAGAGAATTAAAGCATACATTTTAACATAAATAAAATGTATTTATATTCTTATATGCTCTGTTGGTCCGTTACATTTGGATTGTTAAAGTTCTTTGCACGGATAAGCTACTCAGCTTTCCGTAAGTGACATAGGAGCTGTCTGATCTGGGTCTCCTCTGTTTGCTAATGGAATCTGAAACATTTGTTTTATTACTTTCTAAAATGGTTAAAATTTCCACCTTACAAAATGATATTCAGATTCGGTAACATTCATATTGCATTTATTACATATTCTATTAATACGTTCTCTATTTCTATGTCTACCTTTTTCAATAGCTAGTTTATGTGCCGAACACCGTAGTCTTGAGAAAGCAACCCTGTGTTTATGGTTAATGATACAGTTCAGGTATTTTTCTAATTCAAACGTTGTTTTGAAACCTACGTATGTCGCTAATTTAGATAAGTTGTCAAGTTCATTATACCAATGCTGTAGATATTGATCACTTATGCGCTCAATTACTTTAGATATCTCCAGCTTAGTTACATTATCAGCGTCCCATAAGTAGGAAAACCCCAGATCTTCTAATAATTGTTTTACTTGTAGCGCCCAAGGATTTATGTGCTCATTTTCGCTTCCTCTTATATAAAATAGCTTAAACGTAAACGATCTTGGAGAACTCAGTATTTTATGCCAATATTTGATAACGTTAAATTTTCTTAATACAAATAATTCGCCATAAATAGCTGCATTCGGGATCTGCGGTCGAACCTGAAGTAGCTGTTTCAGAAACTTAAATACAACTTTTCAATATCGTTACCTTTATGTAAGCCCCAAACAGGAGACCCATAGTTCAGTATAGGCATACTCATGGCGTCAAACAATTTCATTTTTTTAGTCAAATTTCATTTAATGGTCTCGAATAAAGATGTTAATGCGAAAATAGCTTTCATTGCTTGATCCTTAATTGCCTTTTGCGTATTGTTAAAACTACCGTTAGCAGACATAGTGACGCCTAGATAAGTGAATTTATTAACGACTTGTAGCTTTTCAGTATCATAGAACAATTCCACATCTACATTTCTGTTGCCGGGATGAAACACCATTGCAACTGTTATACCGACGTTTACGGTAATATCCCGCTGTTTACAATAAACAGACAATTTGTTCAACAAGTTTTGCAAACCACTTTTGGTATAGGAGAACAATACCGTATCGCCAGCAAGTAAAAGTAAGTACAACTGTAGTTCCTCTAAAGTGAAAACGTCACATTGTTCATCTTGCAATTGTCCATGCATGTCATTAATGAAATAAATAAACAAAAGAGGCGATAATGGCTCACCTTGTTTGACACCCATATAACTGTCGAAGCTGTCTGATATAATACCATTAACTCGCACACATGATTTGACAGAGTCGTATATAGCTTGTAACATCTTTACCACTTTCGAGCATACCCATATTCAATTAACTTAAACCAAATGACATTTCTGTAAACTAAGTCAAACGCCTTGCGAAAATCTATAAAAGCACAATAAAGTATTCTCTTATCACATTTAATAGTTTTGTTTATAATCGATTGCAATATGAATATACAGTCAGTGGTACGTCTATTGTCTCTAAACCCAAATTGAAAGTCATTGAGAAAACCATTGCTTTCTGTCCAATTACGTAAGCGGGTATCTAATATAATCGAGAATATTTTTTAAATGATATTCGTCAGTGTAATACCGCGATAATCATTAACGTCATCCAAGTTTCCCTTTTTGGGCACTGGTACGATAATCTCTTTAGCCCAACTATCTGGTTAGACGCTGTTATCAAATATAAAATTAAAAAGTTTACACAAAATTAGAGATAATGTTTCTTTGCATTCAATAAATACTTCTGGAATAATTTGGTCTATACCCCCGCTTTTCCCCCCGTTTCAATGATTCTATTGCTTTTGCAACGTCATCTGTACTAAAATTATTGTCTAATTGGTCTACCACGGCATCACAATTATTGTTTAAAATATGCAATTCTCTTTCGTCATCGATACATATGTTTTCACTTGAGAATAATTTTTAAAACGCTCATGAATTCATTAGCTGCAATATTACTATTATTATTATGTGTTTTCATTTTCCGAATTTCAGTCCAAAATTTCTTAGGATCTGTTTTCCCTAAAACATTCATTTCACATTTCTTTTTACAATTGTAAGTATTTTGCGCCGCACGATTCGCTTTCCTATATATGCGCCGCTTATCTATCACCAATAAACTATTGCGTATTGACTTTTTATGGGATTCAAAACCAGACAAAATAAGTAGAAAAATTGTTATAAATGACTATACAAAAGGCAGTCTAAAGATGATTGATATAAACCTTTTCATAAACTCGTTAAAATGCAGATGGATAAAAAGACTAGATGATCAAAATAATGACAAATGGAAAAACCCTTACGTGAAATTGCTGAGTAAATACGGTGGTAAACTTGTCTTGGAATGTGATCTCAGTGATAAACTAATAATAGATATGTTCAAGGAAAATATCTTCTTACAAGAAGTTTTATTGGCATGGTCACAAATCAAAGGAAATGAACGATTTCAAAACGTTAGCTCGCAAATCTTATGGAACAATAAAACATACTTGTCCAAAACAAAACACTATTTCGGAAGCAATGGTGTAATAAAGGCATAAAAAATGTAAGTGACATATATGACTATAGGTCGAATACTTTCTACACATTCCAGACGTTAACAGAATTATATGGTATATCCACAAAAGACATTTTCTTTTACAACCAACTAACGTCAAGTATTCCTAAAGAATGGAAAAGCAAATATGGAAAAATAGTCAAACAGGGAGAGCCACACACGAAATGACACCGCACCAAACACCATCAAACAAGAAACGGTAAAGCCACAAGACAAAACATAACAGGACGCATATCAAGACGAAACACATTAAACATTAAGCATATTAAACAACAAAATTGACCGTAGGCTGAAAGCAGGAGTGCCGCCTTGGAACGGCCAGCAACCAAAATAAGCTACTGGGGGACTTAAACCTGGTTTACGGGTACCCAACCTCGTCCTTATCCCACTTTCACCAAAAGTACAAAAATGAGTCATGCAGGAAATACCACATACAGAACAAACACTCGCCCGAACAGCATCACAAGGAAACAGCAAATGTACATGGGTAGAAAAAACAACAAGAGACGCACAAAGACAAAACAAACATACAATAGGAGGAAGATGGAAGTACCGCCTTGGAACGGTCAGTGACAAAAGTCACCGGGGGTTTAAACCGGTTTATGGGCGCCCAACCTCACCCTTATTCCATCCCCATCCTAAAAGACAAACAGTGTAAATAAACGTATCCCCTCTCCGACTAATCTACAACAACCGCGACAGCAAATACAGTGGTAAAGTGCATGTATAACAAAAAAACATTTAATTGAACATACTGTATCCACCTATCAAAATGTAAATAAAATTCTCCCTCCAGACAACTCCACAACATGCATAACGATGTCTGCCAAAATGAAAATGATTTGAAAATAAACGTTAGAGGTTACAAACGAAACTATTAATGATGCAACGCAACGGCGCGAAACTATTTTGTCTAGAATATTAGAAGTTAAACAAGCAAATAAATTTTTATATTACCACCAATTACAACATCAGCATTATGAAAACTTCAAAATACAGGAAAAATGGGAATCGGAGCTAAACTATACTGGAATCAATTGGAAAAAGGTGTATACAAATATATCAACAATTGATAACTGTATTAGAAACTTTCAATATAAATATATAATGCGCATTATTCCAACGAACAAACTATTAATGAAATATATAATTAAAAATAGCAATATATGTGACCTATGCAACATGCAAATTGAAACCATACACCACCTTTTTTGGGAGTGCACACATGTACACCATTTCTGGAACAATGTGTCAAACTACCTAATAAAACTTAACTTTAATATAGACCTTAACTTTGAAGTGGTATCGATAGGACTAATAGAAAATGCAACAAATACGACAATCAAAGCAAAAAACTACATAATCCTACTTGCCAAATATTATATATTCAAAAAAAATTGTTTGAAACAGATTCCAATCTTCAGTCAATTTGAAAGCCATCTTTTAGAAAAAATAAGCATTGAAAAACAAATAGTACAAAACAAGGATAAACTAGATACTCATGAAATTAAATGGAAACCCTTTACTCAAAGGATTTTACAAACAACAGGTAGTTAACTTCAAACACGACTAATTAAATCTTGCCCTTAAATTCAGTACAGTGTACCGCTGACAAACTTTTCTTTACGTCCACTCATACATTCACACTGCCCTTGTACAGTACTTCTTCTTCTTCTTCTATTTCTCTCATAAAGCATAGTTTTTCATCGTATATTGATGTAATAATTATAGTATGTAATATATGTTGAACAAAATATAGATGAAATAAAATATGTATTACAAAAAACAAACAAACTATTGCGTATCGTCTTACAGCGCTTATATGTTTTATTTGCTGACCTAAGCTAGCGTCTTGCAAATTCACATCTTTTATTAAACCACGGGCTAGTAAATTTACGCTTATAAACTGAGTTTGCCGGTGTTCAACTCTTCCGTTTACCAATTAATTCGAAAGATGTGTGCTTTACTGTTGCTCCAGATCAGTTTATCATATACCACATCTATATAACTATCTGGCTCAAAACTATTTACAGATAACCTTAACTCTATAGGTGCGTGGCGTGGACACGAAAACACATCGTGCACTTTAAATTTATCAATAATATCAAATGCACTTTTATCCATCAAAACATAATCAATCAAACTTCTCCCTAGAGTAGAAAAATATGTAAAATTACCAATATTAGCATCATCGCCTACTCTGCCATTAACAATTTTCAGGTCAGAACTGTATATATGGAGAAAAATGTTAAAGATATTTACCTATTCCCTCATATTGACGCCTTTTGACACCTCTGTAAACGTCACTTTTTGAAACCATCGGAGCAAATGCTCTTTTTATCACAATCGTTTCTAAACTGCACAATTCTAAAAGTTTACTTTTCTCAAGCAATTGCTCCTTTTCGGTAGATTTATTCAAAGCGGTTGGGTTTAAAAATAGCCTATGGGGTAATGAGTTAAACATGCAAGCTTTTATCGATTCACTTAAACAGACAATGGAAAAAGTTCATTTACATTTTTTACAATCGACATATATCGTGTTTATTAGTGCAATGTCGATGTTCATGATAGTGTTATGTTATAACTCATGATGCTGTCCATGAACTAGAAATATCTTTAAAAAAGATAGTCATATCATGTACAAAACAATAATGGTAATTAATTTCTGCCAGATTAATTCAATGTTTTAAGATGTTTTAGTACAGGGCACTATATCTACGAAGCGTTGCTTGTTATTATAATAGCAAACAGGCGTGCAATCCAAATGACTTAAACAAAAGGCAGATCTACTATTTCATTCAATATACACTGTATTTTATGGTTGTGTCCTTTAGTTAGTGAAATCGGAGGAGATGCTGGTTAAATATAATAAGTGAACGTGAAGTAGATGAAACAATTATTGAAAACATTTCAAGTAACTTTTATAGGAAATCACTATTAAAATGTGCATGAAATGCAAAACAACCACAACAGTAGTGGAAAGATGTATTTGGATGACCATGGGAAAATGACCGAAGCACGTTCGGAGTACTATCAATAAATTATTGCGCGTAAGAATTAATTCATATTTTGAAGCCTCAAACGTGTTAAATCAATACTATAGGACCATTTATACGTATGTATTACTATCCCTATCAATGGGGGGCGATCAATGAATAGGCCAATCTAAAAATAGAAACTGAGATGCCCGTAACTCGGAGTTTGTTATTCTCTACATATGTTTTAGTTATCTGATGGGGAAGGTTTGTTTAGGAATAAAATAACTTGATGTTTTTTTGCTGTTTGTTATACTCATAGACAGTTCTTCAAGGAATGGACTTTTAGGAATATAAATAAGCAGTCTGTACTCTAGTCTGGGCATCCGTAGAGGCATTGTAATAAGGCTGTATGCCAGTCCACGGTATTAAATTCTGATTGGTAAAAAATCTAGGTCAAGAATGAAACTAGACATCTGCCGCTGAAAAAAATGTTAGTACCTATTTGTCAACTGATATTCCAAAAATCAGTAACGAACAGGAATAATAATTGTTAATGCAGAATAATTTCACATATACTATGTGAATGAAACCCTCGCCTACCATTTCACGGGGATAATAATGCGGTCCCCATTGTCAGGACCTGAAAACAAGGTATTGCAGAGGTATTTGTCAAATACAATTATTGTTCTAATTTTCTCCAGAATAAAGTGTATACCGACTCTTTCTCCTGTCATATCACCAACATAAGTAAGACTGTGTGGAGCAAATATGCATGCAACTGGTATTTGGCGGTGGTGTTTCTATAACAATCAGTTTTAAATTAGTCAAAGGCCTATACTTATGCCAACCACCTTTTACACAAAATCCCAGATCAAATATATTGTAGGTTCCAACATTCTGAATCAAATCTGACTGTTGTAAGTAACAGTTTGCTTGGATCTAAAGCGGATGACTTCTTACAAACCACAAGTCATCAAAACCTTTAAAGTTTATGTACAAAGTTTTAGTTTAAGAATGTATATAGTCCCTTATAACTCTATTGAAGAGTGGCAATGTGCACATTTTATGTATTCTATATGTGTTGTATTATACTGTCTTTGAGGAGAAATAAATAAATAAAATACTCACAGGTTTACGTATTTTCTAATAAACAGTTAATCATCAACTAACAATTGATTATAAAGATTTTTATCGAGCCCCGTGGCCATAACCTACAGTGTTTGTCTGTATATTTTACTTACTTTATTATATGCCTTTACACACAGAATTATAGTTTTCAGGGCCAATTGTTGTTTTACTTTGCAACAGTGCTATCGTGGTTTCGTTCTGTAACATATCTATTGTAGTATAATGCATATAAAATACAACAACAATATGAGTCTAAGATTTCTTTGTGTTGCGCCAAGAAATGGAACAAGAACTGATGTCTAGTGTACACAAAGACAATTTCTTAATGGCCATGTTCACAGGTTTTTGATTTAATAAGTTTTATTTAACTGTTATTATACAATGTATTGCGCTTTGTGTGTTACGAGATAACAAAATATACATATTAACATTGCTTGGTAAAGTAGAATATAATCTATATTTAAATTACTTGTATCGACAGATTCCATTAGGAAAGAGCATAATATATGTTTCCGCTCTCGACCCTTAACAATAGACCAGTAGATCGATTTGTAACGTGATATTTGTGTTAGTATTTATGTTGTTTTTTCTTCTGTATGTTTCCGCAAAATGTCTGCATGTAAAACACACTTAGGGTCGATGATAAACGTTATGGTAGGTCGGAAATGCAGGTATCTTTGCGCATTATTTTAGCAAGGCCACGCAGGTATTTGGTTTAATTTAACAGTTTGGAATATTGAAATTAATGCATATTTGTGAGAAAATTAACGTTTCGCAAGCAAGGTATTGCATATCTGATGTGAATAATTCAATCTTGTTTATAAGGAAATCAGTATTGTTCTGTAGAATATTTGCAATTCAATAACAGCAATCACGTGTTGAAATACGGTTACTACAATGCCATACCTGTCTTGAGCGAACATACATATAGCAGGTCTACTTTCTGTCAACTCTTTCGCTGTCAATGTCGCATAGATATGTGAATACATATGCAAAGAGTATGTATCCAGATGAGACGCCGAGTAACTCGACGCCTCATCAGGATCCAAACTGTTTGTTACTGTGACTGTTGAAACAAATGTGGAAAAAAAAAAAAACTGAATATTGTAGCAAATAGCAAAGTTTGCAATGGCATAATTTGGCAGCGAAAGAGTAAAACCTTTTACCCGATAAAAGTGCCTGTTGACGCATTTGCAAACAGAGTAGACCGCGTTAATTAATGTAGATCTGGTTCTACAGTTTCTTTCATAGTTAAAAGTTCCTGTGTTCAAATATCATCATATAAAATAGCTAATCAATATTCTTAATGTCATTATTTGTACACGAATATACATGTACACCAGATAAAAGGTTAAGTTAATGCCAGATAGACAGATATTCTTCATACCCACCATTAGGAGAGCTCATAATGCATATATGCATACATGAATCAAAAACGTTATTTCTAGAGGTAAACATCTGCTTTAAAATGCTACAACAAACTGCAATATATTGTTAAGAAAAATACAATTTCTGAGAAATGACACAGGACAGACAATAATTGCAGGCCCACAATTTGTTATGGTATTAAACATTTATACAAAGTTTCAATGAAAAATTCCAAACCGTTTTTGAGATATCACTCTGGGGCACACGGACGCATGGTCGCATGGACGCACGGACGTGCACACGGACGAATGGACAACGTCAAAACAATACCCCCGCTGAAGGCGGGGGATGATAATATGGTCTTAATAAATGCGAATATAAGTGGAATTACAATATGCTCTCCAATGACGTAGTTTCCACTCATGTCATTCGTTGTATCTTGGTTCTGAATACCACATTCATCCTAATTATTAACACAGAAGATAGGCACATAGTTCATACCTCAACCAATTTTGTACCCTAATTACCCAAAGTATTCGGACAGACAACTTAGGTAAATAGTGCAGACCCAGATCTAGTGGAGGAGCAGTTTGATTTCGGTCAACACGAATGGCTTATGCATTCGTGTTCATTTGAAGATAAAAGACGTATCTATGACGTAAATGGTTAGAAACTTATTAATAGCTTTTTCATCCGAGAATATTGACAGTATATCCTAAGGACAACTCTTAAGACTATTTACATCAATATACACTGTTGTAATGCTCTTGTGTTATAAACGAGAAAAACTGCCATTTAGTTATAAACGAGATAACTTTGACATATATAAATTTATAGACAAGCGATAAAAATGGACAATAAAGCATGTAAATACACATGGGTCCACATAGATGTTGCCTGTGCAGTGGAATCTGTCTAAAGCGGCCATAAAAAGATTTAATTATGGATCTGTAATGCAGTTGGTAGCTTAATGCAGGTCAAAAGTAACACATAAAGCTTCTATAGGAGTTTTCTGTATCACCTTTGGCCTACATTAAGCAACCACCTGCTTTTTAATGAATGGAGCTTAGGACAGGTCCTGCTGTACATATACAAGAGAGCAAACACTAAACGAATAAATATTGGCATCTTTAAATGCAGGTGTTTGCTTAATGCAAGTCGAAAGTAATGCAGAACGCCCCCAATGGGAAGTGTCTGCATAACTTGGGTCATGTTATAAGCCAATACCTGCTTCTTTTTGTCAAGAATTAACCCATTCCCTCATATTGACGCCTTTTGACGCCTCTGTAAAACTCATGTTTGTAACCATTGTGATAAATAGAGCATTTGCTCCGTTTCTCTAGTTAATGCTCCTTTTCGGTAGGTTTATTCAAAGAGGTTGTGTCTAAAAATAGCCTATGAGTTAATGGGTTAAACCTGAGTTTGGTGGGTTATACAGTACACTTAAAGAAGTAAAGACACGTTAAAGACTGATTTGTACGGCCACTATCAATTTTTGTCTATATCCTTAAAGGGGATGTCCCTACATTTGACGCGTTTCATAAACACTTAAAATATACAAAACTCATTTGTTTATATGCTGAAAAGTAGTATATTGTAAAAAGTCCCATCCAATTACCGTTTATAATGACAAAACATCCATGTGTTTTATATCGCCGATCCCGGTTTTACTCCCCGATGTTTCAGTTTTATTCGGGTTGGGTTTTTGTTTCGTAACTGTTCGCCCTATTCGCGATTCTCCGACCACTACCGAGAAAGCTATTACGTAAACAATGGGGGGATCGGGTGATCATCGGCAAAACGCGGAAAAACTTAACGGAAGAGGCCGATAATATTGTGTTGTAGAACAAAAATTATCAGTATTGATGAAATCGGTTTATTTGTATTACATTTTTCGATATAAGTTCAAATTGGGAACCTTCATAATAATGATAGAGCATAACAAATACCAAGTGTTATGATATTATTGAAAATATGCGACCATTGTAGGGACTTCCTCTTTAATTTGCTGAATAATTAAACCAACTCGTCATTCCTTTATTAATATTAATCATACAAAACAATTACATAAAATTATCACTGAAGAACATGATTGTTATGACAAACTGAGCAAATCCTGATCAAAGAGCCCAATCAGGAGCCCTCTGATCAAAGATCTCAATCAGGAGCCCTCTGATCAAATAGCTCAATCAGGAGCTCTCTGATCAAATAGCTCAATCAGGAGCCCTCTGATCAAAGATCTCAATCAGGAGCCCTCTGATCAAAGATCTCAATCAGGAGCCCTCTGATCAGGGATCTCATTCAGGAGCCCTCTGATCAAAGAGCCTCAGGAGCCCTTTGATCAGGG
Source organism: Azorinus chamasolen (assembly GCA_963576725.1). Lineage (NCBI taxonomy): Eukaryota > Metazoa > Mollusca > Bivalvia > Cardiida > Solecurtidae > Azorinus > Azorinus chamasolen. The sequence continues at coordinate 48,567,125 of OY755239.1, read as the reverse complement.
TCTATATTATAGGCAAAATTCTTGAACCCTTTCCCTGTGCTATGTTTACTCCAAATGTCAATACCTATTGAATATTCATGAACAAAGCAGTTATAATAAAATACAGAAGGTGAACCATTTTAGCCATTTAGAAAGTACAGAAACAGATTCCATTAGCAAACAGAGCAGACCCTATCGGAGCCGTCTCATTTTGGTCTACTCTGTTTGCAAATGTGTGAAAACGCGTTTATATGAGGGAAAGTGTTAAGAAATATACTTGTCGCCTACTTGAATGTTTTTATGTTTTTCTATGTCCTATTTGTTGTTTCAAAACACATTCGTAGCATGCTGATGGGACGCTGAGTTACTCACTGTCTCACCTGGATCCAAACTGTTCGCAAAATAGTTGACCACAGATTCGTCCACGACAGTAATCATGCCGGGTAACGTTTTGCATTCTCAGAATTTGACCCGCCCCATTTTTGATCATGGTGAGATGCGGAGTTACTCGGCGTCTCATCTTGGTCGAAGTTTGCTTACAAAGTTATCACAACTTTGGCAATAGCATATTAAAGATTAAATAATAATAACATAATAAACAATTTATACGAATTATGCTGGACAATGTGATGTTCGCATTGTACTATGTAATCGCGTTAGAATTTCCCCTATATCTGCAACTCAATTTTGTTTCTAAATGCACCGTATGTGAAGTTAATCGAGCAATAGTTCAAAACTTAGACCGTGAGAACAGTCTTCGATTATAAATGAGTGTAACAATTACGGAGAGAGTGTCAAAACAACCTGTGGATTGATGATTAGTCAAAAATAGGATGTAATTAGCAATCCTATGTTTTCAGCCATTTCCATCATGGGTAAGAAATAAATACTGAATAAATGTTAATTGGCTGATTTGTTTTAAATGACATTTGAGCAAGGGAAGTTTGGGTCATGACAGAAACTGTAGACACCCAGATCTATATACTATTCCATAAGCAAATGGAGCCGTCTGATCTTGATCTACCGTGTTTGAAAAGACGTAAAAATGATTAATTTTGAAGGCATATCTGAGAGAGGTGTGACCATTCCTAAGACCCCGCCCCACCACTTATTATTCATTTACTTATTAACCCGTTACCTGAAAGAGACACATTTTGATGCATTTGCAAACAGAATAGACCTAGACCAGACGCCTCCTGTATGAGCTGTCTGATGGGGGTCTGTTCGTTTTGCTAATGGAACAGTATAGATCTGAAACCATAGTTTCTGCAATTGTAAAACTCCCTGTTTTTATACTCCGGATTAAATACGTATACTCCAGAATTAAGACAACATAATCAATAGTCATAACGTTTCTTACAAGAATATTCATCCCGTAAAGGATAAACCAACAAATTGACTTGTTGCTACATTCCTTCATTCCTTGCCATATGAGAAACTTAGAAGTATTAGTTGGCTGTATTACATACTTTAAATCCAATCCTTATTTGAAAAAAAATGGTTTCTGCTCAAATTTGGGTCGTGTGCAATTTTGTCTACTTCCGTTTCGATAAAAATTTTAAGAAACTATTGACCAAATGTCAAACAGCCTGGATCATGATGAGACACCGAGTTACTCGGCGTCTCATCTGGATCCAAGCTGTTTGCAAATGTGAGTCAAGTTGCAGATAACGGGATAAGGGTTAACCCATTCCCCCATATTGACGACCTTTGACGACTCTGTAAACGTTGTGAAACTATTGTGATAAATAGAGCATTTGCTCCTATAGGAGCAAATGCTCTATTTATCACAATGGTTTTTCAAACTACCAAATTCTAAAATGTTCCTTTTCTCTATTTAATGCCCCTTTTCGGTAGATTTATTCAAAGAGATTGTATCTAAAAATAGCCTATGAGGGAATGGGTTAACTGATATCAGGTTATTACTTACCGTGGTTAGTTCAACCTGACTGGCATTGCAAACAGCTTAGAAATAAAACTGAGATGCCAAGTTTCATCAGAATTCCAAACTGTACAACATTTGCCAATAGTTTCCCAAACGCTTCAACGAATTGGCAAGTATTACAGTAGACCAGACTTTGAGCAGGGCTTTTTGTCAGGTGTATAAAGGTTAATTAAGCAAATTTCCAGACAACCAAGTCTGGAATTGACAGGAAACAAGTAAAGGTTTGTTGCTGTTACAAGTTCTGAGGTTCTGTTAAAAGTATAGAGCATAGTTTCCTTTGCTGTTTACAATTTAATTATTTCAGTTTGATTATTTTATGTCTGACTTAAAAAAGTGATCATGGAAATTTTATTTAACCCTATACTCCATAAAACGTCATATTACACGTTTGCAAACAAAGAAGACCCAAAGCAGACGTCTCCAACTGGAACTGTTTGCTTATGAAAATGATATAGATCTAATTCTACAGTTTCTGCTATGGCAAAGCATTTCTGTGTCCATGTGTCATAATAACAATAATTTAATTGATATCCAAGATGTAATTATTTGTTACATGATCATTCATGGAGTAACGGTTTAAACATAACGTCTACCCATATTAGCTCTAATTCTGGAATAAACGCGTAACATATACATGTACACTGTTTACTGTTCAGAATCCAAGACCGATCGAATCCAGGGTGCACACATTATCTATTTCAAATTTACGTTATTTATATAAATCAAAGTAAAACAATATAAGCAATAGTCGGTGGTATATGAATCCTATTATTCTTTAAGAATATGGGGAATTCGTGTATTGGCATTTGCATTTACAAACTGTGTAGATCCAGATCAGTTTTCAAACTTTCATTATGGAAAAGAACTCAAAGAGACATTTCAGGCTAATTACTTGAACCGACTGATCTTATACGAGTACCCTTAAACTCTTCGACTGCAGGACGCGTATATACTCTATTTACAAACAGTGTATACTTAGATCAGACGGCCCCTAGAGGAACCTTCTGCGGCCCCTAGAGGAACCTTCTGATCAGGGTCTCCACTATTTGTCATTCGAAATTCTCTCGGAAAACTACGCTTTAATGCGGTATGGACTCTACCAATAAACACAAATGCTCTATTCCAGTCTGAAATGTCAGCATTGAAAGGGTTACCACGCTAATAAGTAAATGTACACGTGACGAGTGGAATAAACACCGGTCAGTGCTAAATGCCAATTGATTAACGGTGATTCGAGCGAATGTCAGAATATTGATAGATATGTGTCCATCCTTCTTGTCGTGTAGATCAGTGCCATCGTTAATGTTCCGTTTTATGACATTCGGCCTGATTAGATGCCTGGTCACCGGTTAACGAGATCGAGATACTGACATCATTACGATTGGTCATATACTGTATAAGTTGCCTACATGTATATTGCCTTTGGGTTCCGTAAAGTACTACTTTAGAAGAATGCATCTAGGGCGATCACTTGATAACTATGACTGTCTGTAATAGCAGAAGGTTGCTTAACATAATAGAAGTTTGTACCGTACTATATAGGATGTACTGGTCTGGACTATGCTCTACTGTCTGAATGCAGTCGTAGCTAGTATTTATATTATATTACATAATACATTAGAGTACACAAATGTGAACTAGAATTTACCCAGAAATAAAAATGTGTTACTACCTATACATAACTTGTAAATGTTGATATAATGCATTCTGCAGCTTCTATGGTCCATTCCTTTGGGTGATTGCATAATATAAGTTTGACCGGTCTTAGTATAAGCTATACTTTATCCTTTGTAATGAAACATTGGTCCCTCCCAACAAAACTCCCTCCGTACAACAACCTTTCTTCCTGATTCAAACAAAAGTTGTTAAATACAGGAAGCATTGAATATCAAAACTTAATTTCTTCAATATTTACTCAGTTTACAACAATAAAAACACATTAGTTTTGACGAAACATTTATTCATTTATTAAATGACTGAGTATAGAAGTTTGTGATTGGTGTTACACCTGCAGATACTGAATGTGAAGCTTGCTGTTTGAGTAGTTAAATTTTTATAGCATCATATTGATATACATGTATTGCTATGTAGAAAATAAATTTCAGAAAACAAGTAGTCATATCATTATTTTACCATGCATAAATGTTATGCTAGTTTATGCTCCAGGTATACTGGAAATGGTGCCTTTTGTAGTCCAGATTTAAAAAAAAATCCGACCAGGAGAAGTGGCCAAAAAATTACTTTCTCCAGTGGAAACCCTGTATTACATTATATTACATTAAGAAATCGATACTTTGAAATTTTAGTTATAACGAGGTGATGCCTTTTTAGGCAGGTGGCTGCTTAATGCAGGTCGAAAGTCATGCAGAAAGCTCCCCTAGTGACGTTCATCCTGCATTAAGCTGCCATCTGTTTTAAAGACCGATAATGATACTTTTTAGTGTTCGGAATATCGGTTTTTACTGTATATCATATTAGTTATGTGTGAAACGTGTATATGATGCAGGTATACAATACAGTGATACGAGGCAGACAATTTATACAACACCCGATTAGTATCAGCTGACCGAAAAGGTGATGGTGATATTTGGTAATGTTTTCTCACAATGTGCACAGTCATTTTCTGAACCATTTAAAGGTACATGTATGAGTCATGCAGGAAACACCGCATACAAAACACACAACCGCCCAAACTGCACCACGATCACACACAGCAAATGTTCATAACTATCAAAACATAAAGAGACGCACAAAGACAGAACAAACATACAATAGGGGGAAGATGGTAGTATCGCCTTGGAACGATCAGTGACAAATGTCACTTGGGGGGTTAAACCGGTTTAGGGGCGCCCAGCCTCACACTTATTCCATCCCCACCCTAAAAGACAAACCGTGTAAATAAACGTATCCCCTCTCCGACTAATCTACAACAACCGCGATGGCAAATGCAGTGGTAAAGTGCATGTAAAACAAAACCATATTTGAGTGAAACAACTGTATCCACCTATCGCTTGTGTACTCAATGATTGAGCTGCAAACAGAATAAATGTAGAAAGGTAATAAAGGGTACGACAAAAAAGAGATAGTACAAATGTCCGACGTCCTCCTTCCGTTTCCGGATTTAAGAGGTCGCCTTCATAGAGTACTAAACCTTTCTTGTCGGCGTATATGCAAAGAAGCCATCGTGATTGCCAACTGTAAAAGGGTTGACAACCAGACATGCAGTATGATGTAGTACCATAGGATCATATCCATTTTTAATAAATTGTTAATGTATTTAGCGAACAAGGTGAGAAAATGGGTATGTTTAATAATTTTACTAAGTTTGTAAATCACATCATCATAAAATTCAAGATGTGAAATACCGTGTCGCAGGAGCGCTTGTACTTGCCAATAAGTGAGAGATTTCGATGATAAAATTTAGAGAATGTTTTTCTTAGTTTATGATATCTATATCCTTGCTTAAGCAGCTTTTCAGTTAAAATGAGATTTCGACTGTTAAAATCGTCAACAGAATAACAAGCTCTAGCGAAACGAATAAGTTTAGATATATATATATATAAACCCCGTAAGATGGGGCACGGGGAACACCTCCATCAAGGTGAGGGAAATTTACAATATTAAAATCAAAATCGTCTCTTTTGTCATACATTTTAGAAGAAATCATTCCATTGTCAGTTTTAAGCACACGTGTCGGAAGGGTTAGCTTTATTTAATTTAAGTTCTTTTAGGTAAATGGTAGAAATCAAAACATCTAAGAAATGGTTATCTAAGTTGAAAATATCATCCAAACATCGAGAAGTATCATTGAAGGTTATTATGACATCTTCTTGTGATTGTGGGTTCAAACTCAACATGAAATCTCTCTCATAGCAGTACAAAAACAAATCGGCGACCAGTGGTGCACAATTCGTACCCATGGAAATACCAATCACCTGGCGGTATATACCTTTCCCATAACGTATAAATATGTTATCCATGAGAAATGTTAGTGATTCGCAAACTTCTGAGCAAGACCAATTGGTGTAATATTTCATTGGCTCGTCAGTAAAGAAAGCTTTTTAGCATCACATGCCAGAAATGATGTTTAAATCCATATTTACCCATTTCATATTGGGTAATTCCAAATGGAATCCCTGCGAGCTAAATATATAGTGATGTTTAGATAAACTGGTATATCAAACAGTGCTGGTCCTTCTGGAGTCGTGTGATCTGGATCTACACTGTATGTCTAATGTATTATTTTAGAATCGTGAGAGGGAAATGGTTTTACTGCGAGAGTTTTCCAAAGTCACCTGACTCGATACACTTTTTTGTCGTATTGTGCCGATGTCTTAATTCTTTTCATGAATATTCCGGATTCTGCTCACTACGAGTTTTAAGGAAATATATTGCATTGACAAACATTAGAGAATCAGTCCTGTAACATAATCAAACCGAGCAGAAACTCCTGATTAAATGCGTTCTACACGAGCTGACTGATCTGGGTCTAACTATTTGCAAATGCGTCAAAAGGCGCCACTATCAGGTGTGTTTAACCAATGTCTAGTATCGTTAAGCATTACAATTATGCCTTGACCCCTAACTTGGTACCATACTTCCAGGATTATATATCCCATATAATGTTGGATACAGTTGGAACTTCTAGTTTATGTTCGTCTTATCAACGAAGGACACGCAATCCACATAAGCCCTTCGTGGAAGAAGCCTTGTTTATTAATGTTCACTATGTATTACGAATACAACAGACCCCCTCTAAAGCGAACATGCAATGAATATAAATGTGTATCTTTAAAAGCAATAATGCGTAGTTGCGTAATGTTGGATTAAAGTAATGCAGCAAGCTCCTGTAGGAGTTTTCTACCTACATAACGCTCTGTCTGCACTGAGCTACTACCAGGCTTAAGACCCATCAATAAGTATCTTTAAGGGGATCGCTTTAGAAAGAGTTTGCTGTATATACACTTACATTGTACGCGGTGTATACCAAACACTTGGATACTGGAATTTGCCGATAAATGCCAATTAATGTCCAGACGACCAATCTCAATTTTATAATTAAGTCTGGTGTATCAAGACAAATGGTGCAGGAAATTGCACATATGCCAAATAAATTGGATTGATATGTCAAATCATTATCTGTATGGACCTCTTTGAACAGTGTACCCGTTAGTTTATAACCCTAATCAAATGGGGTGGTGAGGTTACCAGATATATTTCGAGAATTGAAACCCACGTATTGATTCACAACATGTAGTGTTGAACTAAGAGATACTATTGCAAAATACGCTTTTCATTTCATTATTTAGAATTCCAAACCGTTATTCGCGAAAAACGCACGTTTTGTAAGTTAATCGACATAAACCATAATTTCCACTTCATTATTGGTTCGTCCATACATTAAGAAAACTGTGTCTAAATACAGTATTTCATTGAATCAAGCTTGTATCAATTAACTTCTTGCTAGCCATATAATGCAACCCGGTATTTAAGAGAGAGAATGTATTAGCGTGAATATAAGTGTGATTAACACCAATTGAATGTAAAAGCGCACGTAAATGCATTTCAGTTCTCAGTTTAAGTTACGTCCGCCTTGTAATGTTAACTACAAACACCCACTCACATACTTGCATTGCTACACTTATGCATATATGTATCGTTTTATGACAATGAACTGTGCAGTTTAAGTATTTCAATAATATTTCTGTTCTGTTCTTTTGGCACGAAATAAGCATATTAACCCTTTCACCAATGAACGTGTATGCATGAGTTGACCAATACTTCAACATCCATTGGCTTATTTCTATAAGTTAAAACTTAAAAGGATTTGTTGACTTAGATAAAACTCAGATCTATATTATTTCAAGAGCAAACATAGCAGACCCCGATCAGACGACACCTTCAAGAGATGTCTTATGCTTGTCTACTCTGTTTACAAAGGCATGAAAAGGTTGTTATATGGAGGGAATGGTTTAAACATAAAGTATGCAGTTGTGAATCCATGAAGTTGAAACTGGGAATTCGTGAAGTTGAAATTAGAAATTCATGAATATGTGAATCACGACGTTGAAAATGTGAAATATTTCAAGCATGAAATATAACAATATGAAGTATGTTTCCGTCAGCTTTTCGCAGTTAAAACATAAAAATATCGTAATCCCACGGAACCTAAAAATGGCACGCAGAACACTGATAATGCCATATAGCGACACAGCCTGTAATCCCACGATAAGCAAGGTTATGAACAAGGGATAACGACGGTCTTGTTATATAAAGCAATATGTGTTACAGTAGCTACTCAGTGTTTTTCAGTACATTAAAGGTTTACTCCATGAATACGCCTTTCTACTCCTTTGCAAACAGAGTAAGGAATTGTCTGATCAGGGTGTGCTCTGTTTGCTTTTTATATAATATAGATATGACTCTACAGTTTCTGTCATGGTTAAAAATATCACGTGTGTATGTGCTATTATAATCAGTATTCATGAAGTCATTATTTTCTAAATAAATATTCATGAAATAAATGGTTAAGACGGCTGCTCAAAAGCAGGTGGTGGCTTAATGCGGAACGAATGTAATGCACAAAGCTCCATTGGAGCGATCTGTATAATTTTCAATCTGCATTAATTAAGCAGTATTCTGCTTTTAAAGACACCGATCTATTTAGTGGCTCCTTTAAAGACGTTCTACAATATGTGCCCTGGTGGGATAATTGCTTTTATCGATAGAATGAATGCGATACTGAGTTTATAATTAATAATGAACAAACCAACTTTCTAGGGCACCCAACACCCAAGTCAAACATCCATTTAAACCATTGCAAGTACTCTCGCGAGCACATCATGATATATAGGCAAACGGAGTAGAGCCAGGTTAGATAACTAATGGAAGCCGTCTGATGATCAGGGTCTAATGTGGTTGCTTATGATATTATATAGATCTGATCTACAAGTTTTGTCAAAACAACATATTCCCCTGAAATCTTTACGTCATAAATTCAGCTAATCTACATATTTATGATGGTTTTGTTTTAATTTTTTACATGGATATTGAAACGATAAAGGCCTAAGCGACTTTTCTGTATATTATGTGAGAGTAAAGGGGGTGAATATAGTGTTACAGTAGGTAGGCTATTATTAACCAGTAGTCATTCAGACATTGATCATTCTGTTAGCTAATCGATGGCTACAAAACTACAGTAAGATCTCTATAACTCGAACTCTCAAACAAGTATCATTACTGGTCATTAAGATAGGTGGCAGCTTAATGCGTGGTGAAAGCAAATTTATATCCCAATTCTTCTTAATTAAAATTTCCAGTTAACGAGGTTTAACTGTATTTTTCTGTCTGCTTTGTAATTAGAGTCCAAGAGTTTATATTCATCATCTACTAGATCTGAAGGTCAATGTCGGCAACGTACACCCACATCATTTAGTCATCTGCCGCCGCAAAGAGTTTAACAGAAAAGCACATAACACTAATCATAGATAGCACAGAGACACAAATCCTTCAATGTCAAGCATAACTGCACACGCACACATATTTAGATCATTTTAATCCTCATAGTTTCGCATTTCAAATTTAAGAACTACCAAAATGATTTTACCTGCAACTAAACCGATGGCTTTGTTCATCGAAGTGTGCATATTATTTATTAATTACCAATATATGTATTACCTTATCAGATGCGTGTTATTTTGTTCTATCGTTTAGTGAAACTATCACTATCAAATTTACACCACGTTTTCTTAAGGTAGTGGCTAATGGTGTCTAGTTCTAAAGAACGGCACCTCTACTATCATATTTACATTGTGGGCAGGTAGGGGCTTCGAGAGAGTGTTTCATTCATTACCCATTCCCTCATATTAATACCCTTTGACGCCTCTGTAAAAGCCACGTTTTGAAATCATTTTGAATGCTCTAATTATCACAATGGTTTCAAAATAAAAACTACACAAACCTTTTCCTTTTCTCTAGTAAATGCTCCTTTTCGGTAGATTTATTCAAAGCGGTTGTGTCAGAAAATAATAGGGGGGGATTAATTGCGACAATTGCACCAAGCTCGTAAGAACGACCGACGCTGCTTTAGCTACCTAACGGTTCGAAGGATCAGATGCATCTTTTTAACCCTGACCATGCTTTGATAGAATAATGTGTGCTTCAATTCAGATATGTTGCAAGTGTGATTACTTCCAATCCGACGATTAATGTATTGAGAGTCTTATGACTGAATGGCAAACAGCTTGGATTCCGGTGAGTTACTCGGCGTCTCATCAGAATCAAAACTGTTTGTCAATTAAGTAGCACATTTGCTGAAGTAGGTTTAAGTCTAAAGAAGGCGCCTCCGTTCGGCTCTTCTTGTTTCAATATCTACTATATCACTGTCAGAATCTGTCGTCCCTGGATAAGCCTTCGAATACTAATGTTAAACACTGGCGATAGGGATGTTGATTTATTCAATGGGCAATCAGAGCCAATGATGCATGGGTCTGTGATTGAGTGCAATGGCCCTATCGATGTGTCTGTCAGTAATATTTCAATATAAGTCAGTCGGAGCGATGATACGTCTGCGTATATGACAGATTGGTACTTTTTAGCAGTATGTATTGAACGGAAATGCCCAACCCTGCCCACGTTTACTCAGCGCTAATGTCTGAACCACCTACAACAAATATAGACACGTGCACGCACACTTGGTCTTGGTTATTGCTGTCACATGGAGGTGGTACTATAGTTACTATACCAAGTTTGAATTATCATCATGGAATAAAGATCAACACCCTACTGAGAAAATAATTAAATGCTTTAACCCTTTCCCCACCAAAGTCGCATAAATGCACCACGACAAATAGTGCAGTCCCAGATCAGACGCCGCCTTTTCAAGGCGGCGTCTGATCAGGGACTTCACTTTTTGTCTCATTCTCTATTTCTATATACTCGTATGTGCTTTATTCTTTTGAAATTTGCATTTATTTATTTCATTTTCTTATTGTACCGAATGATTTAACAAAATTTGGATTGCAGACGGCAATTAGAAATTTGGCGCCGAAAGGGTTAACTCTTTCGCTGCCAATGTCGCCTATGTGATTACATAGGCAAACATGTTGGACCCGGATGTCTGAAACGCCGAGTAACTCGGCGTCTCATCAGGGTCAAACGGCTTGTTACTGTGACTGTTTTTGAAACCAAAATGAAGAAAAATAAAAACTGAAAATGGTAGCAGACAACAAAGTTTGAAGACGACAAAATTTGGCATAAACCGGGCTGAAAATGTAACCCACTAACTGACTCCCCCCTTTTCTGAATATTAATTATACAAAAAAACTTGTATAGAAATTGATTACCGAAAACATCATCTTTTGTAAAAAAAAAAAAAAAAAAACAACAGTATAAATCCAGTTCAAACGGCTCGCTCCGGAGGCCTGTTATGGCATGGGTCTACACCGTATGTAAAGGTCTTACATGTTTATACTCTGTTGCTACAGTTTAAGGGTTACGGGAAGGTCAACACTCAATCTTGAGTGATTACCCGAAAACGGTTGGAGGCTAAAGACCTATGAATTGATGACTTTCAGTTGAACTGAATAGGAGATATCAAACATGTTTTCTCATTCACATAGAATTGACATGGTAAACAATCATTCATAGTTGTAGAACATGGGCATTTCATTATGATGCTTACAGGTAACAGATATCCTCGCTTGATTGGTTGCGCTTTGTTTTCTATCGACAACATTTAATATGTTAGGTTGTTTCAATGTTGCCGTTGAAATGGATATCGACCAATAAAAAGGGTTGCCTTTCTTCTCAAATACTCAGCCTTTAGGTATAAAACTTTACCTTTTAAAACACTGGTGCTACTGGGGACATAAAATACAATCTGCACTTGGAAAGCACGAAACAAAGCGATATATCAAAGCTAATAAAAAATATTGTCTTGTAGTTTTTCAAATATAACAAATGTACATGTATGTATAAGTGTTCCCTTGCCATCTTGATAATGTTTCTAAATGCTACAAGAACGGCCATTACTACCGGAGCAAATATCCTCATGAACTGGCGGCGTGCATCATATAAACACTACATACATTGTTATCGCCCACAGCAATCATAAACTAAACTATTATACAAAGACTAACTGTTGTAATGGAACGAATTCAATCAAACGTGAAATCAAACAGCCCAAACGAATGAACTGATTTCAATGGTGCGTTCGTTTTGTTTATCATATACAGCAAACCCCTCTGTAATGGAAATTAACCCTTCTCTTGCTGATTTTTAAAAATACATTTCTCCTTCTTTACCCATGCCATGTTGTATAATTACATATATCTTCACTGTGTACAAGTATTGCGCTGTGCAATCACTGCTGTGGAGTGCATTGGTAGCACAATCAACTAGTAAACAGTGCAGACCCTGATGAGACAGCTCCTGCAGGAGCTGTCTCTTCTGGGTCTTCACTATTTACAGGTAGGTATATTGACGTGAATAGCAAGAGAAGGTTTAAATAAAGGAGAGTAAATCTCTTACTGGCAGGTGACCTGCTTTAAGTTGCCACCGTTCTTACTATTTTAAAAGCCGGGTTTAGAGGGGTTTTAATGTATACCAGTCGGGGATATTCTGATGTGCGGGATGTATGGGACCATACATCATTTTGGCGGGGGAAAACAGAAGCATAGTTTAGTCAAGTGCCTTATTAATCGTGAATTATGTCAGTATAGTTATTCTTATTGCATTCTGAACATGTTTTATTGAATACATGATAAAATCCATTAATGATACAAATATATTTAGCTGCATATGCTTCATGTAGTATGACTATGATCCGATTTAAGCATGTTTTCCAAGAATTTAGTTATGACGTCATCCGAATGTTCCGGAAACAATACCATATAAGGTAATGCAATATGACGCCGTACAAGCTAAATAGGAAATACGTATGTTTCTGAAATGAAGTTGAAATGTTGCAGATTTCTCCCAAACTTCTTCTTCTGGTTGGTTATAAATTCGTTACACCGCCGTCTTGAAGTCTCAAAAAGCATTACGACATCTACACAGGAACCAGTCCGTACATCTTGCTAGCATATTTTATTCAATAAAAATATATAAAATATACCTCTCCTTATCACACTCACAAATCACAATTGTTTACGATTTCACACTGGTCAGATATTCAGAATTTATTTCGGGAAGTTCAGTATATATTGTCGGCTATCGTAATCGATAAAGTCAAACCTAGCGCTTGGGTGTGTGTGTGGTGGGATGGCTATCTGTACATCCGCATATGGGACCTTAGCCCAAAGTCTGATGCACATGGGTTGCCACAAATGCGATACGCCATAGAGCGTTCAGTGGCTATACTGTTGGCCTTGCTTGCTACACGGTTCTCAACTTCAGTCAGTTGTCTAGACTTTTAATATGCAACTGCTCCCCTCCGGATAGTTTGCCTCCAAATAGGCCTATTTGGTACATTGGCTTCACAATCAGCAACCACAATGCTACATTTCTGGAGTGAACGTTTTAGGGTGTCTTTGAAGCGGAGCTTCGGTCTCCCTCTTGATCGACTGCCCTCTGACAGCTCACTGTAGAAGATTTGCTCAGTAGAATCTGTATAAAGTGACTGCTTATTGAAATATCTTATGTGCCTTTAACTCATTCCCTCCTAGTGACGCATTTTGGCGCCACTGTAAAAGTCACATTTATAAACCATTGTGATAAATAGAGCATTTGCTCCATAGGAGCAATTAAATGCTGCATTTATTACAATGGTTTAAAAAACACATTTCTGATGTTCCTTTTCTCTAGTTAATGCTCCTTTTCGGTAGATTAATTCAAAGAGGTTGGATCTAAAAATAGTCTAGGAGGGAATGAGTTAATGGATGGACAGTGATGTCGAATGCTCCTATAGGCAACCAATGACCTGAAAGACCAAGGATTAAACCTGTTTAGTTGTAGGAATGTTTTACTGACGATTGCCGTTAGAAGAGGTTGACACATGTTGCATATTAAGCTGATCACATGCAATCGTAAAAAGCAAAAGATATTGATATTTGTTCAACAGAGCTGTAAATAAGAGACGTATTTTGCAAATTTAATTAAAATATTGTTTGGTGTTTCCCCGCCAAACCGTAGCTTACTGGTACTCATTAGAATCACCTCTTCAATGCGATTCTAATAAGGAGCAGCAAGATTCGGTTTGGCGGAGAAATGAAAGGTTTTGACTGATCAGTCCGTATCTTATCTACATCTATGTTTTTAATTGTCCTTTTCTCTATGTGATTGTTAAATTAAAATCAATTTCCATTGCTTATGAAACCTGTATCAGTCAGTGTTAAATATACAATGCCCTTTTATCATATCATGTATTGTTCACCTGGGCTTTATAACAATATTCCTTGTTTACAAACCCGTAATTTATCGCTATTCAGATGACCGTTAACCCGTTTGTAACGATTGTAATGGTACACCAAGGTCCTGGCGTTTGGTCTTTAATGTGTCATAACTTCGTTGTTTTAGTAAGGTCCCCTGTCAAGAAACACCGACAAATGGGACTATATCCATCTGTCATTCTATTGATAGGAATACTCTGGGGAGATTCAACAACAATTATAATAATGAATTTGAGACGATTTGCGTTTTGCCACAGTGAACAAATTGATACTATTGTTTATAACATCAATAATAAGGTTTTAGTCTGATAGTATGACTTATATTGGACCGACTGACTCTATCATATAAATTACACAATACAGGGTCACTATGTCGAGAGCATAGTGCAAAGTGTATTGTAACTTTACCGTATACGACGAATTCATATAGACGCAGTTTGGATCCAGATTGCACACCGAGAAATCCGAATGCAAAGCTTTGAAAAGATATGGGAAAATAAACGTTTATAGTTGAAGCATCTGATCAATAAATGTTCTGTTGTATATAAAGGCTAAGAAATGTACCCGCAACAGGTTTACACGTGTTTGATATGTTAACCCTTTACCTGTTCATTATTCATGAAAGATAAAATGACACCATGACTATTTATTTGCTGAATTTTTATCACGGTATATTATACTTTTGATGTTTGTACCTTGGTAGAAAATGTAGAATCACATCTATATTATTCCATAAGCAAAGAGAGCAGACCCTGATCGTAGGAGCTGTCTAATCTGGGTATACTTTGTTTGCAAATGCGTGAATAGGCGTTTATATGAAGGAAATGGATAACGGTTGAATACATACATACAATGATATTGTTTTATTTGATCAGATGGAAATGATATGCCTATGTCGATTGACCTGAATAATTTAATACATTTAGAAGACATGAAGAATCACGAACTGGAACCAGACAAACTAATGTAATATATAGCAGAGATCAACGATTGGTGTAATAAAGCAGAAAGTGACACCAATAGCTTCAATTCTTATCTGAGTACATTAATTATTTCACTGTTGAATATATAAGACATAATGACATCATAAATATGTATTAGATGAAATTTAATAATGACATATGTACATCGGATTTAATTTGGTATTGGTAGAAACTGTAAAGTCAGATCTATTATGTTTTCATAAGCAAACAGAGCAGACCACTCTGGTCAGACGGCTCTTCAGGATCTTCAAATGTGTGAAAACTGTTTATACGAGGGAAAGTGTTAATGTACTGTTTAAGATCTAATGAGGTCGAGGTACTGTTTTAAAACTGTGTTGATTACATCGTATGATTTTAACTCTTAATATTTTGATAATAGTATTTAAAATCAAATGATATAATTATGGAAAACGAGATATGGATGAACACAGTAAACCATTCTAAACCATTGGCATAAAAGAGACACACCCGTCCGTCCTAAGTCAAAGTGGTAGCATAATGCAGGACGAACGTTATGCAGAAGCATACAAGAGCTTCATTTAGCAACCACATGCGTTTAGAGACTCCAATATCTTTTCATTATGTTGTAGTTCCGGGAGGGGGGGGGTTCTTCTGTACATTTGATTTTATACGCAAATACAGTAAAACGTATGTGTATTTACACATATTAATTAAATAGTGTTCATAAAAGGGAACAATTGAAAGAACTGTCATCATTATCACACATGATTAAAAATCGGTTTTATTTTGCATTCCATGGCTTTATATTCAAATATATGCAGTGTGCATTTGTAAATACGGAGGGCAGAAACTCTGTACTTTTAATGCGATTTAAACCTATAACATGGTTTCCTGGATTCCTATATGGGCGTGATACAAGGAGGTCCAAACTTTCATTTTGTAATGTTTTTGTATAACATGGTTCGTATTTTAGTGTAGATGAGATCGAAATATATTCTGCGATGATGCAGTGTTTGCCTACCGTAACATCAGAAACGCTGCATTCAATTTTCAATGATCTTGATAGATATTGCTTGGCAGGTTGACACCAATACAACACAATTTTTAAAGAAGGTTCTTTACCAGACACATTTTTATTAAATGACAACTATGACTTGGTAGAGTGTCGTTGTTTTCTTCACGGCCATAAACGGAAATTAACCTCGCACCTTACGGTCATATGCTTACACAATACAACGGTTTGAACATTATTGGTATATAGTTATCACAGAAACAGCCATGCACGTTTGCATTTAAATCTGGTATACGGTTTCGAAGAAGATGTTTTAATATTCAATATATCTACATATGTAACATTAATTCCTAGCCTGGCAGCTATGAGATTTTCGAATTTAAAAAGCCTTATATCCAAGAAGCTGTGTCAAAGAAGACATTTTTATCTATAGCAATTTATGGAATCTCCAGATTTGGAGGCCATGGATTTAACGAAACATTTGTGTAGACAGGCGCTTAAGTAAAATCCTATTGAAATCTGAATATTAGTTTCATAGAAGATGTTTAAAAACATCGCCTTTGTAACAGTTTGAAAATTAGCCCCGCCTCTGAGGGCAATGGACTTCTACAAATTAAAACGGCTTGAACCATTTCGCCAAAAGGTCACCATTGGAAGGAATACGTCGCCGAAATTTCCGACAAGCAGATCGTAATTCTGTATTATCTTGACTGCCATGACATCTACAGGTACAGTTGGCTGAGCGGTCCTTCGGGCTGAAAGTAGACTATCACTGGTGCTTTACATGGTATGCAATGTTTTGAACAGCTTTGGTAGAGGACCATCCAAGGAGTATCCACGTCTTTCACTTATCATCCAACGGTTTCATGGGAGATGCCGTTTGAAAATACAGTTGCTCTTTGAAACCGTGCAAGGAACATCCTTGCTATGTCTCATCGCTTATCTTCAAGTTTATTTCAGAGTATATGATTTTAAATAGAAAGCCGACGGACGCACATACCGACAAGTAGCGAAAGGTGAGCGATCACAATGGTACATCCTGAGTAACAGCACACTGCACGGGTAAGTTTATAATGGAGGATGTTTCCGAACACAAAAGATGTTAGCTAAACAAAGTTATCAACTCTTTCATTGTATTTTAACATATCGATACCCTTGTTGCCACGATACTTAATTATAATGTGTAGAGTCATAAAAATGTAACGCTATTTACCAAACGCATTGTAAAACCCATGTGTGCAAAGAAATCTATTTACCTTTCTAGACTATACGGAGTCCGGTAAAATGTATCTTAACCTTTTCCCTGTTCTATGTTTATTTCAAAGTTCAATACCTACTGAATATTCATGGACAAAATACTTATAATGAAATATAGTGAAAGGTGGAACAGTGTAGCCATTTTAGAAACTAAAGAAGCCGATACATCAAATTTAATTAGCAAACAGAGCAGACCCTGATCAGACGGCGCCTATAGGAGCCGTTTGATCTGAGCCTACTCTGTTTGCAAATGCGTGAAAATGCGTTTATATGAAGGAAAGGGTTAAAGTAAGGCCTACGTTGGACGAGGAATATGTAGCAAATGGTACTGTTATATAATTCGCTTTTACCTTTTTAAGAGATGATCGAGGGGGATACAGACGATCGTGTAAGTCATGGTCTAACACATTGGACTGTCCATATCCAGAGCTACAGATAAACGTGCGTACCGAAATACTGAAATCGTCATTTCTCGACCAAACCCTATGCTGTGACCACTCTTTAGAATCGTTTCTTCGAGATGATTCTAAAGAGTGGTCACAGTATAGGGTTTGGTGGAGAAATAAAGGAGCTATTGTTGAAAATGTTTAAATTTACGCATCTTATCTGAATCTTTGCATAGCATAACTATACTGTAGGATACTGGAATGATTAATCTTTGGCAAAATAACACAATGTTTGATTATCCAAATTATGAATTGATAAAACAATGTATTCTGGACAATTAAATTTGCAAAATCGGCACTCTCGTAGGCGAAGTTATGAGACGGTTGTCGTCTTACTTTATACACAAAAACTTATGGTGTAGACTATTAGCTAGAATGTATCAATATGAATAAATTCCGAATGTGTCTTACGCCAACTAACAATGGAGACTGCCAGACACGTTAATACACCTTGAGACAAAGGAAATGTTTACGGTGACCATTTAATTTAACCCTTTCGCTGCCAAACTCTGTCGTCTGCTAACTTTGTCGTCTGCTACAAATTTTCATTCTTTTGATTTTCAAAAACATAGTAACAGTAACAAACAGTTTGGATCCTGATGAGACGCCGAGTTACTCCGCGTCTCATCTGGATCCAAACTGTTTGCATAGGTAATCACAGATCCGGCATTGGCAACGAAAGGGTTAAACGTTGCTGAAAATAAAAAAGTGTTAATAGCGTGGCCTAGATATAGAATGTCAAACACAGTAACACCTAGGGTCAAATTCTGGGTTTTAAAGGTAGGGAGTAGCTTAATGCAAAGCGGGCATCGTGCAAAACGCTCCTGCATGAGCTTTCTTTATTACTTTTTACACTGTATTAAACAACTACATGCTTTTAAACACATATGTGTATTCATAACATGGTGCATCAGAGAGTGTATACTGCATTCCAAACCATATTTCTACCATTGGTCACCGAAATGTGACGTTATGAAATAAGATATGTTTAAACTAAATGTAAGTCTCTCATAGCAAACAGCAGCAAACTCTTATATAATTATTATGCACCCAAACGAAGTGGGGGAAATTGTGTTTGCTCCGTTTTTGCTTATTATTATTATAGTTATTCTTTCTTGCGATTCCGATTCTTCCTATTCTTCTCCTTCCGCCGTGAACTTGGTAAGCAACGGTCCGAGCCTAATGAAACTTCACACGAATATTGGTGGTTACATGCAGATGTCCATCCCCCATTTGATTTTTTTTAAATTGTCGATTGGTCAAAATTTAGATATGTTTTGGCGAAGTTACATATCAGTCGATTATGCTGAAAATGGTATCGAGGGATATTTTAGTACTCCAAATAGGTGCTTGGAAGGTATTTGTTGCCATGGCAACTGATTATTGACTCGCATTGGTCGAAATTTAAATCTTTTTCGACGAAATGAGATATTGTTCGATTTGGCTAAAATTTGTATGGCGTACTATTTTGGCACTCCAAATTGAATGGTAGGTCTTTCGAAAGAGTTGGCTGCCATGATAACTGAATGGTGGCTCTGATTGGTTGAAATTTAGATTTTGTTCGATGAATTTAGATATTGTTCGATTTTGCTGAAAATTGGTATGTCTGGATTATTTCGGCACTCCGAAATGATCAGTAGGTCTTTCGAAAGAATTGGTTGCCATGGTAACTGAATGGTGGGCTCTGATTGGTCGAAATTTAGATATTGTTCGATTTTGCTGAAAATTAGCATATAGGAGTATTTGGGTACCCCAAACCCAATCAGGTTGTTTTAAAAGACTTGGATGCAATGGTCATGGTATCATTTTCCTCTGATTGGTCACACTTTTGATATCATTAGATAATTAGGAACATTGACCAGTAAGGGTATACAACTTAATGGCAGATGTTTGTTGCCATGGTATTCCCGTGGTGGCCTGTGATTGGTTGGAATTTAGATATTTTGCTTATCAATACCAGATGTCAGTTTCGTTTGGGGTGATTATTTAACAGATTCTGTTATAATTAGATCTTTTTTAATTCATATTTATGAGGTATGCCTTCGATTGAAAGTCAGAAAATTAAGGTCATCTATCGTTCATTCAAATACAATTGGACATGTGTGTCAAACAGTTCATCGCTTCCTTCTGACTAGTAAATCAAATCAAATGTAATATCAAATATATTAGTACTGTATTTATGATTTATTGATTTATATACTTGATTTTCATAATTCTTATCTTCATAACTATGTGTTCCATAACCGTATACAGTAAAACCTCTCTAAACAGGACGTTCAACTTAGGAGATAGGTCGGAGCTTAATACAGGATGAAAGTCATGCAGACAATTCCTCCTCTAGGAGCTTTCTGCATGAATTGCATCCTGTATTAAGCAGCCACCTGTCGAAAAGTATCTAATTTCTTCACTACTAGAATTCCGGTTTTAGAGGGTTTTTACTGTGCTACAAGTGTACAACTACAATGTGCTTTCTACAACCTTACGACACACACGGGTTAATGCATGAACCCTTCAATCTATGGATATGTCGTTTAACCCTTTCCCTCATATTGACGACTTTTGACGACTCTGTAAAAGTCACTTTGTGAAACCATTATGATAAATAGAGCATTTGCTCCATTAGGAGCAAATGCTCTATTTATCACAATGGTTTCAAACTACAAAGTTCTAAAATTGTCAGTTTCTCTAGTTAATGCTCCTTCTTGGTAGATTTCTTCAAAGTGGTTGTATCTAAAAATAGCCTATGAGGGAATGGGTTAATGCCTGATCTGTGTCTACCCTGTTTGCTTATGAAATAATGTAGAACTGATTCTACATGTTCCGGGCAAGTCCGAAACCTTCAGTGTTCACATGCCGTTACAGTAAACCCCCTCTAATGCGACCAATAAAATGAGATGTAATCCTGGGTCTTAGAGGCTTTGTTTGTTTGTTTGTTTGTGTTGATTTACGTCCGTTTCTGCTCACTATGGGCTAATTGGACGCCCCAGACAGATGGGGGGATGATACTGAGAAACCCGGGCGCGATGCCCTACTCTTATTATCGACTGAGTTTCTCTGGTTCTTTTAGATGCCCAGTGTAAAGCACTGATACATCGGACCTCGGTTTATAGTCTCGTCCGAAGGACTTGGTCCGGCGGGGGATCGAACCCGTGACCCCTGGTATTGCAGTCGAGCGCGTTAGCCACACGACCACGTCCGCCGGTCTTAGAGGCAGGTGGTAGCTTAATGCAGGACGAATGTAATACAGAAATCTCCTGCATGGGCCTTCTGTATTACTTAGGTCCTGCATTAAGCAACCACCTGTTTTTAAAGACACTAATATTTATTCATTACGTGGTCACTTTAGTTTTTTTACTGTATAAACATTCATCTAATTGGTATTTATGGGCAGATCTACAGATAATGGTGCGTACCCAAATACTAAATTCTAATAAGTGGTCACAGTACATGTATATGGCTTGGTGGAGAATAAAGGAGATATTCTTGAAATTGTTTAAATTTACGCATCTTTTCAAGACCTCTGATTATTATTTCTTACGAGTTGTGGTCACCTTCGATTGCGAAGGACGAAAAACACTTCGTACATTATAATATTAATGGAATATTTATGTTATGTATGCCAAGTACTTAAAATATGTATTCGAGCGCTCAATTCGTGTGCTCGTTTCCTTTGGTTAAGTTTTAAAACTTCGAAAGGTAAAACAAATTACGCCGATTGCATAACTGTTATCCACATGTTTCTTTAACCATTTCCTTCATATAAACGCGTTTCCACGCATTTTCAAACGGAGTAGACCCAGATCAGACGGCTCCTGTATGAGCCATCTGATCAGGGTCTGCTTTGTTTTGCTAGTGGAATTTGAAAGATCTAAAATGTCTGCAATGGTCCACCTTCCATATTACATTATAACTATTTTGTCATGAATATTCAGTAGGTATTGACATTGGAAAAAACCACAGAACAGGGAATTGGTTAAATGCGTTTTCGTAAAATTCATTGCGAACAGTTTGATGTCTAACTGAATGTTTTATCAAGACCCACACGTCTTTTTACTAATCATGGCATTTGGGGAAAAAGCAAATACAAATATATGTTGAAAATTCGAGAACATTTCGCAGCAGTTGTGTGCTATTTTAATATCTCGAAATATCTTTATGAACAGAATTTGAATAGAATATTGACAGAAGTTACCAATCATATATACAGTTGAACTTCGATAACACGAAAATCAAGGGACCGTACAAATTAGTTCGACATAACAGGAGTTCGACTCATCCGATTTCTAATCTGAACAATTTTTCAATGCCACAGCTTAATACAGGTCCAAAGTAATGCTGAAAGCTCCTGTAGGAGCTTTCAGCATTACTTTAGACCTGTATTAAGCTGTCACATGTGGTTCTAGATATCTGTAGCGTTACATTTTAGAGCAATTCTGTATTGTAAGTTTTGGAAGGACTAAAGTTTTTGTTCGAGTTATCCCGAAGTTCGAGTTATCCGAGTTCGAGATATCGAGGTTCAACTGTAATTCCTTCCTTCAAAGGTTTTGGTGCGTTTACTCGTCGTCTCATCTGGATCTAAACAGTTTGTAAAGGTGAATTACAGATTCGAAAATCGCAGCAAACCCTGGGAGTAGACAATGAAAGAGTTGAGCTGAGATTGCAAGCCAATGTGTAATGCGGACAAGGCAACCGATACCCAAGCATCGTGGGTAGCCGATGGATACATAAATAAACACTGAATAGAAGCTGCACTTTACATGACCGTCGGTCAGGGTCTACACTGTTTGTAAAATAAGATAATTACACTTCAGAAGACATGACCATCACCAAGTCATTTGAAGATAGATGCTGTATTGAATGGCTTCATCTTGTTTCAAATGTAATTTCTTGTGGGATAATGTTGTTCTCGTCTTCGTTGTTGTAACTGTATTGAATGATGTTGTATTGAATGGTTTCGTATTCTGCAAAGCGTCAACTTTAGAGTTTAAGATGTAGTTTCTTGTGGGATAATGGTGTTCTCGTCGTCGTTGAACACTGTGCTTGTCGTTGCCGTTTTTGTTGTTACTGCTGTCGAGAAAATGCATCGTCAATTACCGTAACATAAGATTCACTCACTTAAAGACAGATTATAGCTTAATGGAGGACGAAAGTTGTACAGAAATCTCCTGCAGGAGCTTTCTGCATTAATTTCGTTCTACATTAAGCAACAACCTACAATTAAGGACATCTATGTATATTTAGTATGTGATTGCTACAGATCAATATGAAGATACATACTTAACCCTTTCCCTGTTCTATGTTTATTCCAAATTTCAATACCTAATTAATATTCATGGACAAAATAGTAATAATGAAATATGGAAAGTGGGACATTGTAGCCATTTTAGAAAGTAAAGAAGCAGATCTTTCGAATCCCACTGGCAAATAGAGCAGGCCCTGGTCATATAGGAGCCGTCTGATCTGGGTCTATTATGTTTGCAAAAACATGAAAACACGTTTATATCAAGGAAAGGGTTAAACGCATCCTTTATGTCTCTAGTACTCTCTACCAAATCCTGTGCGGTGACCACAGCGACTTCTTTCAAGTAGCATTGTATCTACAAATGTTAACGTCTCACCAGTACTATAATTGAATAGCATATAGAATCAAACACAACATTTAAAATAATGATAACCGTCAAGAAAGATTTACTATACACTGTCCACTACTGCACTTTTTACAATTATTATGCTTAACCCGTTACCCCATAAATACGCCTTTCTACGCATTAGTAAATAGAGTAGACCCAGATCAGAAGGCCCCTATAGGAACCGTCTTATCAGGGTCTTCTCTGTTTGCGAATGGTATAATATTAATCTGATTGTACAATTTCTGCATTAAAATTTGCAAAAACAATATTTTTAATATGCAATTTTGAAACTTAATCTAACTAATATTCATGATGTCATAAATTCTGTCATGAATATTCATGGAGGAAAGGGTTAAATTTTTATCTGAAGCCATGTTACAATCTTCCGATGTATTTAAGCTTTTGAAAACCCACTGACGAAGTGTCAAACAGGTTGACCCTGATAGGACGTCATGCTAAGTTTCATCTAGATCCAATCAATCAGGCTCCTCAAAGAGTGATGGTTAACATACAAGTAGCAGACAACGAGCAAATTTGAAACCACCTTGGCAAACTTTAAGATGAGTAAATTAAAACATTTTCAAGAATATATCCTATAACCCCCCCCCCCCACCCACCCACCCACCCACCCAATTAACCACAGTGGTGTAACCTCTGTTTAGTATTGTCTCTCCGAGGCGATTCTAAATGGTGACCACAGCACAGGGTTTTGTGGAGAAATGACGATTTTAGTATTTGAATACACACCTTTATATATTGCTCTGAAACACTTCTACTAATGAAGACGCATTATGCGACAAACAAACATATGCTCGTTTTCATTTATGTATATACACATGTAGCTTAAGCTCTCTAACAAGCCGTATACATGTACACACTTTATAATTGTCACAAGAGTTGATTACAATGTAACTTTCGTTAAAAACGATATCCTGCTTTTATGTTTGGCTGGGAATCGATACCATGATATATAGAATTCTGTGAGCTTCGCAAATAAACCCACTAAACAGGCAGTGGGACTGAACGGATTTGCCACTAGCAATCACAGACAAGGTTGCGTTGTCAAAGAATTAGCACTACATCCGTGCAACAGGTTCTTAAACACAGGAGAAATTTAGAGTAAATTAATTTTTATTTAGTATATTAAACATAGCATTCAGCTGCAAAATTTATGTGAACCATGGGACTAATATATACATATAATTGTATCAATTTTGAAGGAAGCGTGGGTGTTTGTATCAAAATGGTAATAATGAAAGATTGGATAGAATGACACAACTGT
This sequence comes from Azorinus chamasolen, assembly GCA_963576725.1. Taxonomy (NCBI): domain Eukaryota; kingdom Metazoa; phylum Mollusca; class Bivalvia; order Cardiida; family Solecurtidae; genus Azorinus; species Azorinus chamasolen. The sequence continues at coordinate 48,542,241 of OY755239.1, read as the reverse complement.
TGCGCGCACTGGATGTGATTTATATTTAAGGTTTGTACAATAAACCCAAAATACAGTGATTCAAGACGCTGCTTTAAAACATGATCCGTGCAAAATTCTGGATATGTAAATATATATGGTTGGCGCTCCTGGCATTAAAAGGTAACTTTATTTCATTTCAAACCATTATTAAATACAATTAGATTTTATTGGCAGTTTACTTTTAATAAATAACTTACTTGAATAGTACATTTACTGGGCAAATTGGAAGCTATAATTAATCTTGAGTTGTTGTAATCTAATGTTAGTGTATCAGTGTGTCTTAGTTGTAAAAGACTAAAAGTAAAAAAATAAAAAAACAAAAACGTCCATCGGAAACCGAGTACATATGACGTTGCAAACAGTGTCGACCATGATCAAAGGGTTCCTGAGGAAATATTTTGATCGGGATCTGCACTGTTTGTCACATGTAACATTTACTCTGTGAAAAATACTTGATTCAGTTTTTTTGTTTTATTAATGTTTAAATGATTTGTTTTATTAATACATGTATTTAGAAAAGGGAGCAGTACGCTTTAGTTATTCAGCAAAGTATGTGTTAAGAGTTAAAAGCTTGAAAAGATGCATTCTGATTATTCACATAAATAAGTAAAATAACTTTGGCATATTTGATATAGATCAGACTCCAGACTACTTAACCCTTCATATGCTGAACAATTAATCTCTGCTTAATCTCTGATTTGCTGGACTCTGCACTGAAGTCCTATTCGATTAAACCTTTGAGAGAATATTAACCTAGTGTCAAACAGCTTGGCGTCTCATCTGGATCCAGATTGACAGCTGGGAGTCTCATCTGGATTCAGATTGTCAACTGGGCGTCTCGTTTAGATCCAGATTCACAGCTTGGCGTCTCATCTGGTTCCAGATTCACAGCCTGGCGTCTCACCTGGATCCCGGTTGTTTGCAAATGTCAGTCAAGGCACGCTTAGCATGAGAAGATTTAACCCTTTCCTCCATGAATATTCATGTAAGAAATAATGACTTCATGAATATTAACTAGATGCATTTTCTTAATAGTATATGAATACATCAAAGTTTGGCATTGACAGAAACTGTAGTAATCAAATCTATATTATTTAATAAAACAAACAGAGTAGACCATGATCAGACGGCTCATATAGGAGCCGTCTGATCTGGGTCTACTATGTTTGCAAAGGCGTAGAAAGGAGTATTTATGGAGGAAATGATTAATATTAGGACAACAGTTACAAGACATAAAATAATTAGACGTTTTGGCAAAACCAATGTAAAGAACTTTCATCTGATACAGTCATTACCTATTGTGAATTTGATGTCTTCGCCTGATGAAATACCCATGCGAAATACCCATACTGTTTCAAGTTTTAAGACAGGTCGTGGCTTAATATAGGAGCTGTATGCTTATTAAACAACCACCTGCATTTAAAAGACACGGACGTTTATTCGTTAAGTGGTCATTTTAAAGAGGTTCTACTGTAATCTGTTATCCTCCTTGCCAAAACGCAAACCTTACGGAGAAATTGTGTTGTATTTATGCAGCACTTTTATATTTACAATACAAACGTTTCATAATGACAAATTGTATATAGTAGAAACCCCTATAATGCGACCACCAAAAAGGGGCATAATTCTGGGTGGCAGAGGCAGGTGGTAACTTAATGCAGGACGAAAGTTATGCAGAAAGCTCCTATAGGAGTGTTCTGCATTACTTTCGTCCTGTATTAAGCAACCACATGCTTATAAAGGCAGCTATGGTTATTCTTTAAGTGGTCGCATTAGAGAGGATCTGCTGTACAGTAGAAACCGTCTAAACCGGACTTTGATTCGGTATAAATATCGGTCTTGGAGACAGGTTGCAGCTTAATGTAAGGTGAAAGTCATGCAGAAAGCTCCTCTAGTAATATAAATGATAATAGTAACAATTTGTCTAACAGAGAAGAGAACGCCTTTCAACGGCTTTGCAAAGAGCAGACACAGACCAAAGGACTACTGTAGGGGTCGCCTGTCTTATCTGGGTCTGCATTGTTTCCTTATGAAATGTTATATAATTATCTAATTCTACAATTTCTGCCACGGACAAAATATCTCGAATACAATTATAAAATGTCAGCTAATAAATACTGGTGATGCCAATATTTCCTTATATTAGTATTCATCAGTTAAAGTGTTAAACCTTTCCCTGTTCTATGTTTATTCCAAATTTCAATACCAACTGAATATTCATGGACAAAATAGTTATAAAGAAATATGGAAGGTGTAATTTTGTAGCCGTTTTAGAAACGAAAGAAGCAGATCTATGAAATTCCATTAGCAAACAGAGCAGACCCAGATCAGACGGCTCCTAGAGAAGCCATCTGATCTGGGTCTACACTGTTTGTAAATGTGTAAAAATGCGTGTATATGAAGGAAAGTGTTAAAGTGAATGATATGTAAACTGTTTGTGAATGTGCGTTATAGTATTATAAACCTATCCCCTAATTTGACAACGATTACACATTTACATTAACCATAAGTCTTTCGGAACGCCACTCACATGTCTTGCTGCAATGGGCGAATGTGGGGTAATATTTACAAACAGTCTAGGTCCAGAAGTGGCATGGGTATTTCTGTGTTTCATCAGGATCCAAATATGATATATCACTTGCGTTTAATAAAGAAATAGCAGAAAAGTCGATGCTTGAAATACAACTGTTACAGACGTTTGCAGACTAAAAGTAGTTGAGTTGACACCAAAAGCGTTAAATAAAGTATTACACTAATACTTACACAGTATGAAATATAACATATCAAATGAAAGTGCACAGTTAATGATGCAGTTATTAGCTACGGCAAATCTCCTCTAAAACGACCACCCAAACGAGGTATGATTCTGGGCATTAAAGACAGGTGATAGCTTAATGCAGGACGAAAGTTGTAAAAACATATCCTACAGAAGCTTTCTGCATTAAGTTCGTCCTGCATTAAGCAACAACCTACAATTAAAACATCTATGTTTATTTATTATGTGATCACTATAGATAGGTCAATATACAGATACATACTTAACCCTTTCCCTGTTCTATGTTTATTTCAAATTTCAATACTTAATTAATATTCATGGACAAAATAATAATAATGAAATATGGAAGGTGGCCCATTGTAGCCGTTTTAGAAAACAAAGAAGCAGATCTGTCAAATTCCATTGGCAAATAGAGCAGACCCTGATCAAACGGCTTCTATATGAGCTGTCTGATCTGGGTCTACTCTGTTTTCAAATGCGTGAAAACACGTTTATATCAAGGAAAGGGTTAGCAGCCACCTTTATGTCTCTACCAAATCCTGGGTCGTGACCACTCTTAGTGTCCATTCTAAAGAATGGCCATAGCATTTACTGGACTGGAGAAATGACTATACAGTAAAACCTCGATTATTCGAATTTTCGGTACAGAAGAATTTAGACCCTTTTAGGCAGGTGACTGCTAAATGCATGGTGAAAGTCATGCAGAAAGCTCCTAGAGGAGCTTTCTGCATGACTTTCACCATGCATTAAGCTGCCACCTGTCTTAAAAATCGATAATAATGCGTATTTTAGTGTTCGGATAATCGAAGTTTTACTGTATTAGTGATTGAAATGCCACTCTTTATCTATGACATCTATGACTCTTAATATAGATTTAGTATTCTCACAGACACAGATATGCCAGAAATCTTAGATAAAATACATTGAATGATTGTTGCAGAAGGGATATATTTTATTATACATGTATGGCACTCTTTGTGACCAATTCAATGTACAGAGTAGTGTAGTTCATACATGTGACACTGACATGACGTAAGGAAGTCGGGTCTGATGGACAGTTGTCATTGACATATATTTAGGAAAAAGGGGGTCAGTTTTTGTTGTTGGTGTTGTTTTTATATGTTACATGTATGTGATAGAAGATTACATGGGTGTTCATTAACTTTTGAAATTTACCAAACAGGTTGAGTGAAATAATTATAACACTCTGCAAGTTCTGACCTGCTGTTGTGAAGTACATAAATTCTGAAAGAAGGAGATCCTTCGAAAGCAAAAGCAGCAATGTAAAAAGAGAAAATTGCAGGCTCGGTTTTATTGAGTCTGTTTAAGAGCAGATAATAAAAGTGCAAAACTGCTCACGTTCCCTAGCACCGGCTTAAGCGGTATTCAATTTTCAAAACTATTAACATCGAAACTAATGATCCAGAAGACCAGAAAATTTAACATTACTGAGAATGAAGTACCACCAGCGAATTTATTCATTAGACGACGTGGTATAAGTGGTGATGTTAGTTTAACCCATTCCCTCATAGGCTATTTTTAGATCAAACCACTTTGAATAAATCTACCGAAAAGGAGCATTAAGTATAGAAAAGGCATATTTTAGAATTTTGTAGTTTGAAACCATTTTGATAAATAATTTTGATAGCTATTTTTCACAATGGTTTCAACAGGTGACTTTTACAGAGGCGTAGAAAGGCGTATTTATGGAGGAAAGAGTTAAAGCTAAACACAATTAGCGATATCAGACTAAAATTCAAATTTGCAGTACATAGTTTTGAATTTTGAATTTTTGGTGTGGATCGATTTAGGCGGGGGTAGTGAATGAAAACAATAAGGGTCTAGTATGGTTTACTACATGTATATGTATACGGACATCAGTTTGATACAGCTACAGTTGGTCCCAGCCTATGTTAAAGATGTACAGTAAAACCCCTCTAAACCGGACATAAAATTCAGTATAAATATAGGTCTTTGAGACAGGTGGCAGCTTAATACAGGATGAAAGTCATTCAGAAAGCTCCTCTAGGAGCTTTCTGAATGACTTTCACCCTGCATTAAGCAGCCACCTGCTTTAAAGTATAAAAATTCTTCTCTACTAGAATTCCGGTATAGATAGGTTTTACTGTACACCACGTGTTAGGTTCGGGGTGGTGGTCTAGTATGGTTTACTACATTTATATGTATTGAACATTAGTATGGTACAGCTACCTTTGGTTCCAGGCTATGTTAAAAATATTCACCATGAGTGTTCATGTAAGAAATGATATCTTGAAATAAATTATGATAATTATAATGGCTACAATATCGCCTACTTTAAGTGTCAGAATGGACTTTCCTTCAATTTATTATGTAACACATACGTGATGTGTCAAACAGTTTGGATCCTGATGAAACGCGGAGTTATTCGGCATCTCATCTGCATCCAAACTGTTTGCAAAGGTAGTCACAAATTCGGGCATTGCAGTAAGCCTTTCATAATGCAGGTTGCCAGTCATGCAGTAATCCCCCATAACCGGTAGTTAAATTTATATAAATATCGGTCTTGGAGACAGGTGACAGCTTAATGCAGGGTGACAGTCATGCAGAATATTCCTCTAGGAGCTTCCTGCATGCATTTCACCCTGCAGTAAGCAGCCGCTTGCCTAAAAGTATGTAAATTCTTTTCAACTAGAATTCCGGTTTAGACGGGGTTTACAATAGACTCACTTAAGTTTCATACCGGAATAATTTTCCCTTCCCCCCTACTTTTTCGCATATCCATATATTGTGAAGTTGTCAGTATTTGCAGTACGATATCCATCAAGCTACTTGAGTAAAAGTTACACCTAAAAGGATTTTCTGAATCCAATTACACTATATTAGAATTACCAGTTGTGTTCCAATATTCAGAAATCCTTAACGATTTCGCTGCCAATGTCGCATCTGTAATTACCTATCCATACAATAACTCGGCGTCTCATCAGGATCCAAACTGTTTGTTACTGTGACTGATTTTGCAATTCAAAATGAAGAAACATAAACATGAAATGAAAATTGTAGCATACATGTACGACAAAGTTTGCAGACGACAAAGTTCTTTGGAAACAGTGTATACCTGGATAAGAGGGCTTCTAGAGGAGTCCTCTCACCAGGATCTACTCTGTTTGAAATTGTGAGAAAAGATGTTTCTATGGGGCAAAGGGGTTAAACAGCCAATATTGAATTATTCGCAAGTGATATTCAAGTCTTGGATTTTCGTGTCTCAGTTTTCAAAGAGTTTTCTATTAATTACGTGCATCTGAAATGTTCCCAAAAGATTAGCTTGATATTGCTCCTCAATGACCCAGAGTAATTAATGAAATCCGTCACCACGAACAATTTGGTGTAATCTGAATTTCATGGTTCTTTTACAAATGACTAGCTCATTCCCCTCCGTCCTTTGTTGACTTGAGTTAACACTTTCCCTCATATAAACGCCTTTACGCGCATTTGCAAACAGAGCAGACTCATATTAGACGACTCCTGTAGAAGCCGTCTGATCATTGTCTACTCTAATTGCTTATGAAGTCATACTAAATCTGGCGCTACAGTTTCGACTGATACCAAACATTCATGTATTCAAAATTCAGCTAATATAATTTACAAAGCTACAGATAAAGGTGCGTACCCAAAATCGTGATTTCCCCCATCAAACCCTATACTGTGACCAGTCTTTAGAATCGTCGGTCGCAGTATATGGTTTGGTGGAGATATAAATGAGATCTTGAAAATGTTTTAATTGACGCATCTTAACATCCATGATATCTTTATTTCTTCAATGATTATGGAACAGGGAAAGGGTTTACTCATGTACTCTCGTATTGTATACCGTAAACTCATCCAGTCCGATAAATGCATTCTGGTGAATACATACAGTAAAATCTCTATTATTCGAACACGAAAATACGTATTATTATCTATCTTTAAGATGGGTGGCAGCTTAATGCATGATACTTTCACCATGCATTAAGCAGCCACCTCTCTAAAAGGGTCGAAATTCTTCCATACAGAAAATTCGAATAATCGAGGTTTTACTGTATACCTTTTGTAATAACAAACAGCGCTGACCCTGGTCCTTCAAGAGCCCTCCACCCCCACCCCCACCCCCTGATATTGGTCTGCTTTGTTTGTCGTTGTCCGAAAAATTGAGATTGGGTGAGTAAATTGGGTAGTTTTTCATCTTGGATGTCTTTGTTCTAGAACTACATAGTAAGCACCAATACAAGAACTAAACGGGGAAACTTAAATGTTTTATTCAATACAGTAAACCCCTCTATACCAGAATTCTAGTATTCTAGTAGAGAATAATTTAGACACATTTATGCAGGGTGAAAGTCATGCCGAAAGATCCTAGAGTAGCTTTCCGTGTGACTTTCACTCTGCATTAAGCTGCCACCTGTCTGTAAGACCGATATTCATACTAAATTGAACGTCTGGTATAGTAAGGTTTTACTGTATTTGCAATATTCTTCGACGCAGGTATCTTTCAGTATCTCTTCATGCTGTTTTCTGCACCGTTGCAGTGACTGAAGAATAACCTTTTAGTGTGGTGAATTGCTTTAAAATTAGATACAGCAACTGGATGGGAAATATAAACAGCAGTTGGCTTTGTTTAGGAACATAACTCTTAACGCATGCACAGCGTGACATTGCAAGGTTTATCTCTTAACAATATCACCATCTTTTTAAGCAAGCATTGCATAACCAAAATTTCTATTTTTAACCCATTTGCGCCCAGTGGATTCTTTCAGGATTATATATTGGATTAGTCCATTTTTTATCTAAGGGGTGCATGGCCTAAAACATTTTCTATTTCATTTTGTTCCTATCAGCAAACAGTGTAGAGTCTGATCAGAGTCTACACTGTTTGCCTACGTCCCATATATGGGATTGTTGGAGCAAATGGGTTAATGTGACATTACAAAAGCAGTTAATGAATATTTATGCAGTGCAATATTGTTATATGAATATTCGTAAGGGAAGGGGTTAAACGATTTAATTGTTTGTGGTTCAGTTTTTTGGGGAGTGTCATGATAACCATATAATGGATAAACATGAATGTGTATAAGAGCGTGTGACTGCTTAATGCAGGGTGAAAGTTATACAGAAAGTGTCTACTGCTACCACCTGTCTTTAAAACCCAGAATTAGCCTTCTTCTGCATGGTCGCTGTTGACAGGTTGTACTGTACAGTAGAACCTGTCTTAAGCGATCATTCATTTATTGGACATAGGAACTTTAAAAAGTAGGTGGTTGCTTAATGCAGGTCAAACGTAATGCAGAAAGCTCCTATAGGAGCGTTCTGCATTACTTATGACCTGTATTAAGCTACCACCTACCTTATAGGCCTGTAATTATGCCTCTTTTTGACGGTCGCTTAAAACAGGTTCTACTGTACTTCAATCATTAAACCTTATGAAGAAAAACAATCAACGAGTTATTTCTCTCAGAAGCATAATGAGAACCTGTAAAGAAAACATGTTAATGCTCTTGAACCAGCGAGCCTCCTAGACAATTTGGCCAAATTGCATTTGGACTTAATTTCTAATTTTGCCACTCGTATCTGTTAGCCGCAGCGTCCAGGCAATCTCACTAACGAATGTTTTATAGGCGACTTATTGTCTGCTGCAGCCCCTATTAGCGAAACATTTCCCACTCTCTGACGCGCTATGGAATTAGCATATGTCGCCACGCCGCTAATAACTCTATGCCGATTATTAAACTACAGTTAAAACGATTTAAAAAAAAGTTATTTTGTGCTTCATCTGAATTTCATTAAAGAACTGAGCCACTATCTGGTTGAATAATCTTATTTCAGTACAAACATTGTAGACCCAGATCAGACACGTCGACTGGTTAATGTCTGCACTTTTTGACGCTGATCAGCATATGTAGTAGTTTGTTATCTGTCCATCCATACAGTGTAAACTTTATAAGATACCTCATTATATGTGTGTTGTCTCATATGGGTCTGCACAGTTTGCAATACAATGAGTCCCCTTTTCTTAACCATTTCAATCATGAATATTCATGTAAGAAATAATGACACCATGAATATTAATTAGATTAGTTGTTAAAATAGCACATAGACACATGTACATGTATGTTTGGCCGTGGCAGAAACTGTAGAATCATAATAATCTATATTATATCATAAGCAAACAGAGCAAATCATGTTGTATTGAACAAGTCGTTGTAGGAGATGTGTTTCAAAATAGTTACAATGATAAAATACATAGTGTACGCTATTTACTAAGAAACCTAGGCAGAAACAGTGATGCTATTCTAGAAATAAACCGTACTATAAAGGATCCAAGATGGGAAAACGCTTGGTTAACCCTTTCCCTGTTCTTTGTTTACAGTAAACCCTCTCTATAACGGCCACTAAATTGTGTTAATTAGTTGGTATTTAGGACAGGTGACTGCTTAAAAGCAAGGTGAAAGTAAAACAGAATGCTCCTATAGGAGCGTTCTGTTTTACTTTCACCTTGCTATAAGCAGCCACCTGCCTTTAACACAAAATACTTGATGTAATTTAGTGGCCGTTATAGAGAGGTTTTACTGTATTACACATTTCAACAACTACTGAATGTTCATGGACAAGATAGTTATAATGAAATATGTAAGCTAGGACATTGCAGCCATTTTAGAAAGTAAAGGAACAGATCTATCAAATTCCATTAGCAAGCAGAGCAGACACTGGTCACACGGATCCTATAGGAGCCGTCTGATCTGGGTCTACTCTATTTGAAAATGCGTGAAAATGCGTTTATATGAGGGAAAGGGTTAAGACTTCATGTTTCTGGGATCCGCTGGTACGACATTATTGACATTCTTATTCAAGAAGGTAAACTAACCAGAACTTGACTTTGTGTACGATGGAATGGTAAAGACTTTCCCTGATTTCAAGTTTCAACACATCTGTTTCTTAAAACAGTTATACAAATAAATGTTGTTTAGTATGTGTATGGTTTTTTCTATTTATACAAGGAGACGGGACACACTTGAGTTTCTGTCAGCCGACAGATATGGGAAACGAAAGGAAAGGTGCATGGACGAATGACCGAACTTTTTGTGTCCAAAGCTACTGTTATCTACTTCTCGTTGAGACCAATCTTTTTTAATCCTTTGTTTCAAACGGATTTTTAGCTATTGAATGTTAAAGGAGTTCATGTTTGTGACCTTGACATTAGACCAAGTGACCCCCGTATACCATATTGAGCTTTTAAAGTATATTGAGGACAATCAACTTTTGAAAAATTGAATCAGTGACTAAAAATATCAATGAATTAACAGTCAATGTCACAAATGGTAAATTGCCATAAACGTGTGGCATTGACCTTTAATTCGTTGACCCTAAGTTCTACATGGACCATCTCCTCAACATGTTCCGTCATCCAATGGTATACGAAGGCTCTCTCAGACAGAGCAAACACAATATTCCCAATAGTCTATCTGAGAAGCAAAACCTTCATGTGCTTACTCACATACCATGAGACAATTGTTTTTGACGTCAATATTTCTTATATGAATATTCATTAATTAAAATGTTAAGTAACTGATGACAAATTGTAGCGTTTTGGCAAAAATACGGTAGTATCACTCTAATGTGTCCACTTAATGAATAAACATGTCTGTATAAGCAGGTGGCTGCTTAATGCATTAAGCTACCATCTGTCTCTTCCAATTGTATATATACGAAGTCCAATTGTATATATACGAAAAGTTTGTTATATGTGTGTGGTGGTGGTGGGGGGGGGGGTCAACATTTCTATGAGATTTGGTCGTGTCTCGACTCATTGTAGTTAAATGTTACATTTAAATATCGGACTGTATAAGAGACATTTTGCTGTACAGATGTATAATAAACGGATTTGGAGAATGACCAAAATCTGTTGAAACATTTTACTTACAGTCTATCAAACGATAAAAGCCTTAATTACTAACGGTAAAACGGTTATCAGAAAGTTTCATATGTGTTTGCACCGTACCCAAAATGCTGTTGATGCCACTTCAAAGGAAAAGTTCCTTATTCTGGTAAAGAAAGTTCATACGACAGAAAATAAAACATGTTTGATCCGTTGCAAGTTTTATTTCAAATTCTTCCAACCACTGACTTAATGTTCCACCTTCCATATTTCATTATAACTATTTTGTCCATTAATATCCAATAGGTATTGAAATTTGGAATAAATATAGAACAGGGAAAGGGTTAAATCTTTTACTGCCAGATTCTGTCGTCTGCTAACTTTGTCGTCTGCTACAATTTTCATGTTTTAAGTTTCTTCATTTTTGTTTTAAAACATAGTCACAGTAACAAACATTTTGGGTCCTGATGAAACGACGAGTTACTATGTATACAGTAAAACCTATCTAAACCGGAAATTTATTAAATAAACAATTTTGATATTTTTAAACAGGGTTTGCTTATTTCAGGATGAAATGCATACAAAAATCTCCCCTGGGAGTTTTCTGCATGCCTTTCAGTCTACATTTGGCTGTCACATGTATTGAAGACTGTATCCTAAAAGATCCATCTGATCTGGGTCTATTCTGTTTGTAAATGCGTGAAAATGCGCTTATATGACGGAAAGGGTTAATGCACTTGACATGAAATGTAATCAATAATATTCTATAAGTTTAATACACAAGCTTTAAACGTTTGGACAGAAACGATACCTTTTATTAGTTTGGTTGTCATGATCAGATACTTAATTCCATCTCAGACCCAACGGCGTATTTATCCTGTCAAAGACAGATCTATTACTACGTTATTCAAAGACCATAAAAACTGCAATACCCAATAACTTTCTCAAACTACCAGATTTCACTCGAGAATATGAATATCCTACTTTTAACTTTACGTCAATAATGCAGAGTCAGTCTATATCAACCACATAATGGACAAACAAAGGGGTCTATAAGAGCTAAAAGTGGGTGCTTAAATCTTTCCTCCATGAATATTTATATAAAAAATAATAACGTCATGAATATTAATTAGATTATTTTCTCATAATGGCACATGGACACATGCTTTTCTGGCTTTGGAAAAAACTGTAGAATCATATATTATATATACATATATTATATCATAAGCAAACATATTATACATATATTATATCATAAGCAAAAAGAGCAGACCCTGATCAGACCGCTCATATGCAAATGCGTAGAAAGGCGTAATTACGGAGTAAAGGGTTAATTCAGGACGAACGCAATGCAGAAAGCTCCTGCAGGAGTTCCAACCTGCGTTAAGCTACTATCTGCCATAAACCCAAATAAGCCTTAGTTTGGATGGTCGTTGCAGGTTTTAATGTATACAGTAAAACCCCTCTAAACCGAACATTCAAATTAGAATAAATATCGGTTTTGGAGACAGCTGGCAGTTTAATGCAGAGTGAAAGTCATGCAAAAAGCTCCCCTAGGAGATTTCTGTATGACTTTCACCCTGCATTAAGTTTTCTCTACTAGAATTCCGATTTAGATGGGTTTTACTGTACAGTGGAACCCCTTCTAAATAGACCACCAAAAGAGGCCTTATGCTTGGTATTGAATGCAAGCAGTAACTTAATGAAAACTTTGCAGAAAGCTTTCTGCATTACTTTCGTTCTGCATTAGGCAACCACCTGCCATTATAGTCACCTGTGTTTATTCATAAAATTGTCGCTTTAGAGGAGTTGTGCAGTGCATTAGAACCCCTTTAAACCGGAACTCTAATAGATAAAACTTTACAGTAAAACCCCTCTAAAACGGACATAAAATTCAGTATAAATATAGGTCTTTGAGACAGGTGGCAGCTTAATGCAGGATGAAAGTCATTCAGAAAGCTCCTCTAGGAGCTTTCTGAATGACTTTCACCCTGCATTAAGCAGCCACCTGCTTTAAAGTATCAAAATTCTTCTCTACTAGAATTCCGGTATAGAGAGGTTTTACTGTAGATACTTTTAGGCAGGTGGCTGCTTAATGCAGGATGAAAAAGGACGAGCATATTACTTATACGCATTCGGCTAAAAGTAATTAATATTAGATAAAAAATTAATATCCAGATAACATAGTCAGGGTCACAAAGCCCATAAAGTGTAACGTAACATTGGACATGTTGATTGGATCAACCCATTACCGGTAATTGGCCGTGATCGTATGACCATATTATATATGTTAAAAGTAAATGTGTGGAACTAAATGTGGACGGACGGACGGCACGTAAAATTCCTAAAAAATCATCTTTATCAAATCGTGCTTTTTGGGAAATGAAATAAGCTGAATTCATATATGTAGTCATTCATTGTTATAATCATCACCTCATCATTCAATTGGCGCCTATTCAATGTTGCAGCACCATAAAACCCAACTGACACACCCATCTATTCTACATCGACAATCTTCGGTGTCAACCCAGATAACTATCCAATACATTATACCCTCGTCTGTCAGCCTCTACCAGGAAAAAAAATCAACCCACAACTTGTTCCTGTTAAATTCTGACATGTTGCACTATTTACTTACATTGTATTTCCGTTTCGTTCATTGCTCCCTTTCCCTGTCCTATGTTTATTTCAAATTTCAATACCTACTGAATATTCATGGACAAAATAAGTATAATGAAATATAGGAGGTGGAACATTATAGCCATTTTAAAAACTAAATAAACAGATCTATCGAATTCCCTCAGCAAACAGAGCAGACCCTGATCAGACGGCTCCTATAGGAGCCGTCTGATCTGGGTCTACTCTGTTTGCAAGGGCGTAGAAAGTCATATTGATGGGGTAAAGGGTTAAATCTCGATTCTGCCAACTGTTAACTCTTATTCCACTGAAAGAAAATAACGGCTGCACAAACATTGATCCGTTGCAGTTTTGACTACTTCCGATTCGATCAAGCTTTTAACCCTTTCCTCTATAAATACGCCTTCCTAAGTCACATGTTGAAACCATTGTGATGAATAGAGCATTTGCTCCTATAGGAGCAAATGCTCTATTTATCACAATGGTTTCAAACTACAAAATTCTAAAAAAAATACCTTTTCTCTAGTTAATGCTCCTTTTCAGTAGATTTATTCAAAGAGGATGTATCTAAAAATAGCATATGAGGTAATGGGTTAAGGAACTATCAAACATGTATGAACACTGTTTGAATCCTGATGAGATACCGAGTTATTCCAAGCTGCTTTCAAATGCCGGTCAGGTCGGGTTTAGCATGTAAAGGGTTCCTACTACCCGTAACATTCCACTATCTATCGATTGTACGCAATAAGCCATTGGGATTTACAGCATAAACCACGAATTGATATGCACATTTATGAATACGTCAATGATAGAAACTTGAAACGGATAACTAAAACTCCTATCAATGTATCTTTATGGGGTAAATTAACAACCAACCCGTTTTCTATTTTACTGCATACATGTTTCGATTTACATCTTCATCAGTGCGTAACAACTATAATATGCTTAACGTCACGGAAGTGACGTCATCGTATTTTTTATCAATGTATCTTTGTAATATATAAAAATCACACTTTGCAAATGCTTAACCTATTGGTGCCCAGGTCCTTTAAAAGGACATAGACATACCCAGATCAGAGGGTCCCTGAAGGAGCTATCTGATCAAGGTCTGCACTGCTTGCTCAATCCAATGATGTCAAATATTTTGTTTGATATTCCTCCTCAACCTGAAAAATCAATGTGTTCCAAAATAAGATCTGGGTCCATGCTTATAAAGCTTTTTAGTTGAGTCTGGGTTTGTTCTCAAGCTTTTGATTGGTCAGATTTGAGCCAAAGGCTCAAATCTGACCAATCAAAAACTTGAGAACGAACCCAGACTCAACTAAAACGTTTTATAAGCATGGATACTGGACGGTGTTTCTTTAACTTTTTCGCTGCTAATGTCGTGTCTGTGATTACTTATGCAAATACTTTGACTCTAGATGAGATGCCGAGTTACTCGGCGTCTCATCAAAGATCCAATCTGTTTGTAACCGTAGTAATGTTTTTCAAACACAATGAGAGAAAATTTAAGAAACGAAAACTGACGACATTTTTTACAAACGACAAGATTTGGCAGCAAAAGAGTTAAATACAGTAAAAACTCGAAAACTACGAAATTTTAGTAATGAAGAATTTATGCCTTTGCTAGCAGGTGGCTGCTAAATGCAGGGTGAAAGTTACGCAGAAAGCTCCTAGACGAGCTTTCTGTGTGACTTTCATCCTGCATTAAGCTGCCACATGTCTTAAAGATCGACAATGATACTTGTTTTTGTGTTCGAACTATCGGTGGTTCGAACTATCGGAGAATAAATGGGTTTATTACAATATATTGAAATACCAAGCAGTAGATATTACAACACCGTTGTTACAGTTTTACTTTTCTGTATAAAATCTGCAGTATGGAATTATTTACTGCTGATATTCAAGGCATGGCTTTGTTGCTGATAAATTTTCTTGTCGAATTTAATCAGTTAGATGCACCTTGTACAGGGTTCTAGATATGAAATCAAATTACAAGCTGTCGTTTAGATATATAACAGACAATTAGGAAGCTTGGAGAGTGAGGTAAAATGAGACGCACCATATCAGCGATATTTCAACTGGGACAAATTTGACAGGTATTCGGGAAAATCTAAACCAAATTTGAAACCAAAACAACTTCATCAGGGAAAAAATATATCGCACAGAAATTACCAAACATAAATTGAACATAATTGGATATTCTTTTGGCATATGCAGTTTATGTAAAAAAAAAGTGAAACAATAAGAATATTTACTTTTGGGGGCACACTTGCACAGTCTGTTATGGAAATCAGTTCTGTCATTTATTGACAAGTTGGCTTTCAGTAACCAGGCACATAGATACTTGTTATATACAGTAAAAATCCTCAAAACTACACGTCCAGATAAGTATAAATGTCGGTCTTGGAGATTGGTGACTGCTTAATGCAGGTTGAAAGTCATGCAGAATGCCCATAGAGGAGCTTTCTGCATGACTTTCACTCTGCGTTAAGCAGTCACCTGCCTAAAGTATCTAAATTCTTGTCTACAAGAATTCCGGTTCAGGTTTTTTTTACTGTTTATTACAAACGGTCAAAATGCAGACTGATAAATACTTTAATTTTCGACGAAACAAAACAATGTATTTGGAAACACAGAAAGATGTAAACATAAAAATAAACAGAAAAGCAAGAGAGGCGGGTGTTTGTCTGTAAAAGTGTCCGTATACACATGTATCTGTGTTTTAGAATTACAGAATGTTCGCTGTTATCCGCTACTTGACTCGCAATTGCAAACAGCTTGGATCCAGATGAGACTACGAGTAACTCGGTGTTTCACAAGGGACAAAAGCTGTTTGACACTTGGTCTGTAACTTCTCAAAAGCTTGATTGAATCGGAGGTAGTCATATTTGTAAGTGTTAAACATACAATCGCCGGTCCGGTCTTTATAGTTCAGTAAAGTTCAGTAGAACCTGTCTTAACCCTTTCCCTCATATAAACGTGTTTTCACGCATTTACAAACAGAGTAGATAAAGATCAGACACTCCTGTAGGAGCCGTCTGATCAGGGTATGCTCTGATTGCTAATGGAATTTGAAAGATCTGTGTCTATTTTCTAAAATGGCTACAGTGTACCATCTTCAATATTTCATTATAACTATTTTGGCCATGAATATGCAGTAGTTACTGAAAAACGAAATAAACATAGAACGGGGAAAGGGTTAAGCAACCACCTGCCTTACATACCAATAATTAAACCTCATTTTGATGACCGCTTAATACAGGTTCCAATGTCCCTATAAACTGTTCACAAATTAATAGAAATTGGTGTCATTAAACGCTGATGGTTACTTAATGCAGGACAAAATTCTGCATAAGTTTCGTCCTGCATTAAACTACCGCCTGTCCTTACCACCCACAACTGGGCATCATCCTGCTGCTCGCATTAAAGGGGGTATATACCATTGGACAACTATCTGTGAAATGCTTCTATCTATGGCTTGAACAATGAGCATAAACTGTAGTTACATGTGTTAAGTGCACACTATGGGAAAGGATAGGGAGAGAGCGAGAGAGATAGAGAGAGAGAGGGATAGAGAGAGAGAGACATACAGAGACGGAGACAGAGAGACACACACAGACAGACACACAGACAGAGACATAGAAAAACACATAGAGAGACATACAAAGACAGGGACAGAGAGAGACACACAGAGAGACAGAGACAGAGAGATAGATACAGAGAGACAGAGAGATACAGAGACAGAGACAGACAGACAGTGACAGACAGAGGCAGACAGAGAGACAGAAGAGAGACAGAGACAAAGAGAGAGAGACAGAGACAGAGACAGAGACAGAGAGAGAGAGAGAGAGAGAGAGAGAGAGAGAGAGAGAGAGAGAGAGAGAGAGTCAAAATCCGGTAGAATACCAATATAGCTGCCAATTAACGAATTAACATGAGTCACTGCAGGTTGCTGCTTAATCATTTACTCCATAGATAAGCATTTTAACGCATTTGAAAACAGAGTAGACCCAGATCGGACGGCTCCTGTAAGACATGTCTGATCAGTGTCCTCACTGTATGCTTATGAAGAAATATACATATAGCACATATTTAAAAATGCCATTAACAGAAATTCAACTATATAATCAATATTCAAGAAGTCATTATTTGTTTTACATATATTCATATGTCTGCCAAATTCCTGATATGATACATTTTTCCTTGTTTCTGATTCGTACTCCAGAGGTCCAGATAAGATGCGTTTTCCTTTTCAAGAGTAGTTCCTTTATTTCTCCACCAAACCCTATACTGTGACCACTCTTTAGAATCGTCTCTTACAGTATAGGGTTTAGTGGAGAAATTTGGGTATTTGGGTACGTATTAGTACGCACCTTTATCTGTAGCTCTAGGATTAACCCTTATCATGCTAACATCCACTTTAGTCGCATTTGCAAAACGTTTAGATCCAGATAACCCGCATCTCATCAGGATCCAAGCTGTTTGAAGATAGATCAATAGTCTTTAAAAAGCTTGTGTAAGGCCACTTGGTGAATATTTTCTTAAAAGCTTGATCGAATCTGAGATCTGCTCAAAGAAATTAGTATGTGTCGACTTCAGTAAAAACCCTCTAAACAGGAATTCTAGTAGAGAAGAATTCAGGAATTTTTATGCAGGTGGCTGCTTAATGCAGGGTGAATGTCACACAGAAAGCTCCTAGAGGAGCTTTCTGCATGACGTTCACCCTGCATTAAGTTGCCACCTATCTCCTATACCGATATTTATACTGAATTTAACGTCCGGTTAGATGGGGTTTACTGTAAATGAATAGAGTTAAATAGACATTCTATATACAGTAAAACCCCTCTAATGCGACCACCAAAAAGAGGTATAATTCTGGGTAGAAGAGGCAGGTGGTAGATTAATGCAGGACAAAAGTAATGCACAAAGCTCCTAGAGCATTACTTTTGTCCTGCATTAAGCAACCACCTGCTTATAAAGACACCAATGTTTATTCATTACATGGTCGCATTAGAGGGGTTCTACTGTACGCATATTGCGGTTATCAATTGCGTTATTGTCTGTTAACTATTACACTGTTGTGAAAATATATTGTCTGCTTAAATTTCGATCCGATGCAAATTTGACTACTTCCGATTCGATCAAGCTTTTTAGAAACAGTTGTCCGAGTGTCAAACAGCTTGGATTCTGATGAGACGCCGAGTTACTCGGCGTCTCATCTGGATCCAAACTGTTTGTAATTACAAATCAGGTCGCGGATAGCGATACAAAAGTTAATAATGCATATTGTTTGATTAACTTTTACCCTAAGTCAAAACTTGGATCGTATTCAAAATCATTAACTTGATTGGTGATACTCGGTTAATATGTTTGGAGGAACAGACAAGAGTCCTTCATACAAGTGTCTGTTCCCCCAGACATGAGTCTGTTCCTCTAGACAAGAGTATGTTCCTCCAGACAAGACTTTGTTCCTCCAGACAAGAGTATGTTCCCCCAGACAAGAGTATGTTCCTCCAGACTAGAGTCTGTTCCTCCTGACAATACTTTGTTCCCACAGACAAGAGTATGTTCCCCCAGAGTATGTTCCCCCAGACAAGAGTCTGTTCTCCCAGACAAGAGTCTGTTCCTCCAGACTAGTGTCTGTTCCTCCAGACAAGAGTCTGTTCCACCAGACAAGAGTATGTTCCTCCATACATACAAATCGAGCATCAAACAAGTTGAATCCTGATCAGACACATTTTAACTGGGTCCAAACAGTTTGTAAAAGCCAAAAGGAATCCCATAAAGGGAGCTTTATGCGTGACTTTCAACCTGTATTAAGCTGCCACCTCTCTAAAAGAACGGCATTGATGCTAATTTTAACGCCCGGTTTAGAGGGATTTTAATTTATTTGCGAACAGTGTTGTCCAAGATCAGACGACTCCTGTAGGGACCGTCTGGTCAGTGTCTGCTCTGTTTGCTTATGAAATCGTAATAGATCCCACTCTGCCGTTTCTACCAATACCAAACAAATGCCATTATAAAAAATCCATCATTCCTTACTTGAATATTCAACAGGAAAAGGGGTTAACCCGCAGACACATCATGAAGCATGAAATAACACTTAAGCAAACATAGCAAACTCCTATCGGTATACAATGTCTTCAACCCATTCCCTCATATTGACGCCTCTTGATTCGTCTGTTTCCTCCACAGGAGCAACAGTGTGTATATGGTGTAATGGTGAGCTACACACCGTTGAAACTGGATCTACATTGTGTGTTAAGACAGTCACATGGTAAACGTTAAGAAAAGCTAACCGCCAGCTTGTCACATAACCCACAAAATACTTATATTGCTCTGAAAATAGCAGGATTAAACGGATAGTCTTTGAAACTATATGGAATAATAAAAGATATGACCGTTGATCTGGGTGTACTCTGTTTGTTACTAAGACTGGTTTTGTCATGACACGATTCATATACAATTAAAGCCACATTTAAATAAGTTTAAAACGAACATTTAAAATGAAGATCAAACCGGTCTCAAATGTTTTACTATATGCCAAATGTCTTAACCCTTTCCCTGTTCTATGTTTATTCCAATTATCAACACCTATTGAATATTAACGGACAAATAATTATAATGAAATATGGAAGGTTGAACATTGTAGCCATTTAATAAAGTAAAGAGAAGGGGTTTTCAAGTTAGTTGAACATTGTAGCAAACAGAGCCGATCCTGTTCAAACGGATTCTATAGGAGTCGTCTGATCTGAGTCTACTCTGTTTGCAAATGCGTAAAACGCGTTTATATGAAGGAAAGGGTTAATCCCTTATTTCGATGCGGATGGAGATATAGAAATAGTATCAGTCCGTCCGTACTTCCGTCCGTCTGTATTTCGTGTCCGATAAGAGTATGTTTAAGCAGTACCAGTTTAGATATACAGTAAAACCTCTCTATAACGACCACTATATTGTGTTCATTAGTTGGTATTTTAGGCAGGTGGTTGTTTAACGCAAGATGAAAGTAAAACAGAACGCTCCTATAGGAGCGTTCTGTTTTACTTTCACCTTGCTTTAAGCATCCACCTGCCTTTAACACACAATACTTCATGTAATTTAGTGGTCGTTATAGAGAGGTTTTACTGTACTTGAATCTTTTCTTTCATGCAAAAACGCCTTTTCACGCTTTTGCAAATAGAGTAGACCTGCGTCAGACGGCCCCTATAGGAATCGCCTGAATAGATCTGCTCTGTTTACTAGTGGGATAGCATAGATCTGACTTTACTGTTTCTACAAATACCAAAATATCATGTATGCATATGCCATTATAAAAGTTCAGCTACATGTAATACATATTTATGACGTCATTATTCCTTACATGGAAAGGGTTAGATATTTATTTGCCAGTCTAATCCAGACTTTCAGAAGTCTTTTCTTGCTGTAGGGGATATACTTGTCTTGTTTTAAATTGAGATAGAAATTTCTTAAGCAGTGCTGAAAGCATGTGGAAGAAATTTAAATAAATAAAACTGATCTTGATTCTATATCCCGACCACTTGATTCTTTGTGAACACGGGCTCAGACGCGTATCCCATTTACTTGGAGGGGCACTCCATTGTCAAAGAACAACCCAACCATTTGATTTAACTCTTTGCACCAGAGCGTCGAAACCGTAATTACATAATTATGCAAAAAGTTTGGATCCAAATTAGACGCCACATGATGCGGCGTCTCATCAGGATCCAAACTGTTTAACAATTTGACCATATTCTTGTAAGGAAATGAGAGAAAAATTAAAAGAAGTTTTAAATATTGAAGCAGACGACGATTTTTTTGCAGACGAAACATTGCCTAGCGTGCGAAGAGCTAACATTTAGCCAATTGTAAAGATGGCGTCTGCATATACATTAAACTGCTACAATATTTACCTAACTTCAATTCGTTAAAACTTTTGAGAAACCAATGTCCTAGTGTAAAACATGGGATCCTGATGAGACGCCGAGTTACTCGATGCCTGATCTGGATACAAGTTGTTTGCCAATGCCAGTCAGGTCATGCGTGTCAGGCTGAGCTCTAACTCTTACAATGCTGAATTTTCAAATGGACTATTCCAAAAGTCAAACAAGTCAGGCCTTTGGTGAATATTTAGGGATTGTTTCTAAAGAAAAGTGTTACATGACAAACAGTGCTGACCCGGATGAAATGGCTCCTCAAGAAGCCCTCTCATCTGGGTCTACACTGTTTGCAAAGCACAATAGTGACTCGTTTCCCGCATTGTAAGGGTTAAAATATTCATTTATGAATACGGTAATATCTGCATCTAGAAGTGGAGACGAAGCCTTCTCCAATGGTCTCTTTGGGAAAGTAATGTGTCGGAAAATGGTTAATTACAATGTATTGAAATGTTTCGCAGTTAAATATTTGTAAAGATGCAATCGTTTCGTTATCTGTTCAGAGCCAGCAACGTAAAATTATTCCCAAGTAATTTTCGAGAATTTTTTGTTTAGTGTTTTCATGTTTTGGGAGAATCTGCATCAATTTAATGCTTTTGAATAATTATAAAATATTCACTTGTCATGTTACCTTGCGGTTTATAGTAATTTGCACTGAATTGTCAAATGGATTATTCCAAAATGCAAACAGGTCAAGCTTACCGAGAATATTCATTCAGAGATTTTTGAAAAGAAATGAAAAACAGTGCAGACCGTTATTGGAGGGTCCCTCTAGGAGCCCTCTCTTCTGGGTCTACAATGTTCGCAAAGGACATTAGTGAGACATTTCCCGCACTGAAAGGATTAATTTAACCCCCCTCATTGCAGTATTTTACAGAGGCTGAGACTTTCGTATAAAATTACACGGGACATGATCTACAATCGGATCTGTTACAAACAGAAGTAAGACAGTAGAAAACGTTGTTAATTGTAAACGTCTACAGTAAAACTCCTCTAAACCGGACATTAAATTTATTATAAATATTGGTCTTGGAGACAGGTGGCAGCTTAATGTAGGTTGAAAGTCATGCAGAAAGCTCCTAGAGGAGCTTTCTGCATGACTTTCACCCTATACATTAAGCAGCCACCTGCCTAAAAGTATCTAAATTCTTCTCTACTAGAAGTTCGGTTTAGGGGATTTAACTATATAGATACAAGTGACATTACTCAGCTTTTCAGTTTTCTTTTGTAAATATATATAGAAAATGTAGTCGGTTGCATTTGCTGCTTTGTAAACACACACACACACACACACACACACACACACACACACACACACACACACACACACACACACACACACACACACACACACAATCCCGGACCAGGGTTTGCTCTGGTTGCATTTGAAATAACATAATTAACATAGATCTGATTCTGCAGTTTCTGCCATAGCCTAGCACATAGGCGTTCATATGCCATTACAAAATTTAAGCTAATTGGTATTCATGGCGTCATTATGGATGTTCATGGATTAATCCTTTACTCCATTAATACGCCTTTTACGCATTTGCAAACATAGTAGACCCAGATCGTTTAGGAGCCGTCAGACCAGGGTCTGATTTGTTTGCTTATGATGTAATGTACTCGTAGATATGATACAGTTTCTGTCATGGCCGAAAAGTCCCGTGTCCATGTGCTATAATAATAAATATTCTTATTAATATCCATGATGTTATTATTTCTTATATGAATAGTCATGGAGCAAAGCGATGAAGAGTTGTGTATGTATGCAAATATAATAAAATAAAAATAAAATAAGAAAATGGGGAAAAAGTATGACCTTTCAACTGGTTATAACACTGTCTTACGCACTCCTAAATACGAATATCTCTTTCGCCTGATTCGAGTGCTTGAAAGCAACGAAATACTGTTAATCATTTCCATCGCCATATTGTCTTATTTCCTTGTTACAATTACCATTTCCTATTTTCCAATTATTGCTGATAAAACTTATGTCTATAGTCACTTTCGCTACGAAGATATTAAACTTTTATCCCGCTATTCGCAATCTGACTCGCATTGACACACACTCTAGATCCAAATGAGACACCGAATAACTCGGCATCTCATCAGGATCTAAACAGTTTGACACTCGGTCAATAGTTTCTCAACAGCTTGGTCGAATTTGAAGTAGTCAAAATTGCACTAAATCCAAATTTGAGCAGATACTATTTTTTCACACGAGGGGTTAAGGTTTAATGCTATAAATACGTGCAATGTTAACGACCTACATCAGGATATTCCAAGACGATAATGTCCATAAAGCGCAGCCTAATTCACAGTATGAGAATTATCTGTTCACTTTGAAAATGCTTGTCTTTGTACATTAACATTTTCAACGCTCAGTAGTCAAATGGACTGTTTCAAAACTCAAGCAGATCAAGCTTATCGTTAATATCTAGGGATTTGTTTAAAGAAAAGTGTAACGTGTCAAACAGTGCCGAACCTGACGCGAATGCTCGTCTTGGAGTTTTCAAACTTGGGTATACACTGTTTGCAAAGGATGTTAGTGACTCGCTAACAGGGTGCATCTCTTCTCTGTTCTATATTTAGTCTAAATTGACAAAATAGTGTAATATGGAAGGAAGAACGTTGTAGCCATTTTTAGAAACTTAAGAAACAGATGTATCAAATTCTATTAGCAAATAGAGCAGACCCTGATCGGACGGCCCCTATAGGAGCCGTCTAATCTGGGTATACTCTATTTGCAAATGCGTGAAAATGCGTTTGTATGAAGGAAAGGATTCAAATAATAATAATATACATAGTTAAATGATTGCCTCAAGAACATATTGTAAACCGTATGCGGGTTGAAAATGAAACGTGATTCTAATTACAACAAAATACTAACCAGTCAGTATGCGGTTTGAAAATAAAATACTTAACCTTAACCTGCTAACCCGTTTCTATGTTTATTGCAAAATTCAATTCCTACTTAATGTTCAAGGACAACATAGTTATAATGAAATATGGAAGGTGAAACGTTATAGCAATTTTAAAAACTAAAGAAACAGATCTATTAAATCCCATTAGCAAACAGAACAGACCCTGATCAGACGGCTCCTATAGGAGGTGTCCCTTTAGTCAGTTAAATACTTAGGTCAGCGCTTGTTTGGCAAGGTCTATCAATTCAGCGATTTTGCTTGTTTCATTATGATATATTAACATGATAGTGCACCTCAACGACATTTGCAACGACATTTTGAAACAAATTCAATCAGCCAAGTTGCTCTTTTAATATTTAATATATACTAGCTGGTGCATGTAAGTTTCAACACGTATTTTACTAGCTTAAGATATATTTGGCGTTGCTTAGTTTTCTAATCATGTTGATTCAGATATCTTCTGAATGAAGTTTATATTAGAAAATGAAAATATTAAAATAAAATGAAGAACTAACTTCAGATTTTTTTTAAAAAAAAAAAAAAACTTTTAAAAATTAAAGCATTAGAATTCTTGTTTTCTGTTTTCTGTTTTATATCATATGAATAGAATAGAACAGAACATTATCTTATACATATATTGTTTTTTATGAACCAACAAAGCATGTGTAAATTACACTGGTCTAACATAACATGGCATTGCGTGTCGGTACTGAAGAAATTACAAAGAAAACATAGAAAGAAACCATACACGATAAACTATATTCTACAAAACCTAGTTAACCCTTATCATGCTGTACTAGTCCACTATGAATAATATTTATGTGAGTCATTCTAAAGGTGCATCGAATGTGTACACTGAATTATCATGGCAAATAGTGTAGACCCCTACGAGACAGCTCCTCTAGGATCTCCTCTAGGAGCTGTCTCGTATGGGTCTACACTATTTGTAAATACAACCATGAACGCTATCAGCTTGATAGGCTAAGTTTGTATAATACTTGGGAACTATTACATAAAAAACAAGAATATCGATAAACTGGTTTTTTAGTTTCAATTTAGTGAGGTTCGGCTTTCGTTTTGAGAGGCAATTAGTTATGGAACAGAGTAATGGTGGAGAATATTGGGGGCTATGTAACACATTAGAACAGCGATATTTTGACATGTAATTCAGTTTTCAGGAAGACTAAATTATTTTTGCATCTTCTTAAACTGACAACAATACTGTGAATCGTGCTAACTACCAGCAAATCAATGGGTATCGCGTGCCATTTGATACTCTGCGTGTGTGCATGTAAAGTTTATGTCGTTGCTCTAGAGATGTCCAGGAGATACCTCAAATATCTACAAGTATATGGCAAAAACATCACGTGTTATTTGCAACTCAGATTTCTTCTATAAAGAAACACACACACACACATATGTAGCATTGACATCATGCTAGATGTTGGGTGTTAACAGTATTGTGCGTATTATGTTTAACTTTTCGGAAAAGAAGCTTTTCCGAACTGAAAGTGTATCTATGCGGTTGTTTGCTAGAGAAAATAAGAATACAGTAGAATATGTACTATGCGTTCAATCATTTATTGAACATAGGAGTCTTAAAAAGAGGCGAATGTTTAATGCATAGCAAAAGTAATACAGAAAGCTCCTATTGGAGCTTTCTGTATTACTTTTGACCTGTATTAAGCTGCCACCTGCCTTATATACCCATAATTAGACCTCTTTTTAATGACCGCTTAAGACAGGTTCTTTTGTGTAAGCGTGTCGCAGTCTAAAACTCCAAATAAACATTTTTATTAACTGATGTTTATATTCCTTTCCGAATTCTTAACAGAGAACCATATTGATAATTTCTTTTATATGGACAAGCGGAAAATTATAGCAATAAATGTATTTTACTTATTGTCTGTGTTCTTATACAATTACCGTTTCCTATTATCCGATTATTGATGCTTAAGCTTATGTCTGTAGTGACTTCCATAGAGGAGACATCTTTACTACTATTACTGCGGAAGAAGGACATTTCCCTGACGATAATGACCATAAAGTATATCCTAAATCTCAGACTAAGAATAAACTGTTCGCTTTGAAAAGAGAAGTACAATAAACAAGCATGATATATACTATAAACAAAAACTATATAAGAAGGCATTTGAAAAATGGGAACGGGTTGAACATAAACTTTGCTTGCATATATAATACCAAATAGATTACACAAAGTTTGACTAGTGTTTACGCTGAGGATGCACAGCTGCTTTCAAGACTGGGTTTAAAAATGGTATTGTTATGCATAGCTGACTTTTCAATGCGATTTTCATAAACCATTTATTGCATGAATATTCATGTAAGAAGTAATTACAATTTTAATATTTATTAAACAAAATTGCATAATGGCATATGAACACGGGCAATATTTCCGTGCCATAGACTTCAGAATCATATCAATTAAAATTCCATCAGCAAACAGAAATGACCCTGATCAGACTGCTCCTACAGGATACACCTGATTAGGGCGTTACATGTAAAAGATGTATTTATCGAGTAAAGTGTTATGTCATCTTCATTTACAACATGTTCCACATCCAGAGATTCTGTGCTCAGCATTCATTGCATTTGATGTTCGATTTAGCTGCTTCGGTAAAAGTTACACATGAACGGATTTTCTGAGTCCCATTACACTGTATAAGTATTATCGATTGCAGTACAACCCTCTAAACCGGAATTCTAGTACATAATTCTAGTACCCTTCTTAATGCAGGGTGAAAGTCGTGCAGAAAGCTCCCGGAGGAGCTTTCTGTACGACTTTTACCCTGCATTAAGCTGCCACCTGTCTCCAAGACGGATATTTATACTAAGTTTTAACATTGGGTTTAGTGGGGTTTTACTATACATTCTCTATTCAGGGGTTTGTACGATAATAGGGATGCTTGATGCATGACCTCAGCAGATAGATACTGCATTGTCCAAGAGCAAATCAACCATTCAATTAAAATGTTTTCTATGAATATATTAACCCTTTGCCTGCTAAACGTGACCCGACTTGCATTTGCAAACAGATTGCACCCAGATGAGACGCCATGTACGAGTAACTCGGCGTCTCATCAAGATCCAAACTGTTTGATATTCGATCAATAGTTTCTGAGACGCTTGAACGAATCGGAATAAGTGATCATTGTTATATATAGGAACTTAAGCAGTCCTCTTTTTATACTAGACAAAATTTTTATATCTGAAACTAGAAATAGAAGCAAACCATTCACCAAGGATTTAATAGGAAATGTTATGCGCCAGAAATGGTTAATCACCATGTATTTAAAAGTAAACAGTATACGATGTAAAATGGGACATAAGTATGACAGGAAATTAGGAAATGATAAACGAAAGTCAACAGCAACACCAAGAGACACAATGAAGTGCGCTCTCACATATACATGTGCATGACTCCTAACGGTTAACCCAACCACGTGCAATTGATCACGATATCAAGCGCCTCTCTCTCTCTCTCTCTCTCTCTCTCTCTCTCTCTCTCTCTCTCTCTCTCTCTCTAGAAGTTGATCGATACATATATATTTGGCGTTGCTTGGCCTTCTTGAGCATATATCCCTCATCTCTATTAACTTTACACTCCCTAAATACGCCTTTCTATGCCTTTGCAAACAGAGCCGTCTGATCAGGGTCTGACATATGATATAATATAAATATGATTATATAGTTTCTGCCATGGCCACACATTCAATTGATATTCATGATGTCATTATTTTTTTACATGAAGATTCATGCGGTAAAGGGTTAACTTATTCTCTTCTGAGTATCCATGTAAGAACGATATAATGAATATTTATTATTATGAATATTCATTAGTGGAATTACCATAATGGTATACGAGCCTTTGGCCTTGGCAGAAATTGTAGAATCAGATCTATAGAATTTGCATAAGCAAATAGAGCGATCTGTATCAGATGGCTTCTACAGGAGCAGTCTCGTCTGGGTCTATCCTGTTTGAAAAGTCGCAAAAATGTGGGAAACAGTTGATTAAGCTCGAGTACTAGAACACTCTTGATATTTTTTACGGCTTCTTGCACATACGTAGATAATGAAACCCTTATCCCATGTTGAAATAATGTCCGCTCAAATTCATTTTGATCGATTAAATGCAGATTCGATTAAGCTTTGGAGAAACTTTTTGACCGAGTGTCAAGTCAAACTCTTGGATCCTGATGAGACGCCGAGTTACTCGGCGTCTCATCTGGATGCAAGGTGTTTGCAAACTCGTGTCACGTCGCAGATAGCAGAGTAAAGTATTAAGCATCCAGCAACTTCAGTGAAAGTTGCATCTAAACGAAATTTCTGAATCCTATTTCACCATGTAAGTATTGCTCATTACATTTCAATACTCGGGGGCATGTAAGATAGACACTCCGCCACACAGAGACACGGCGTTGTCAAAGAGCAGCTCAACCATTTGATTAAAATGTTCATTTATGAATACGGTAATGTCTGAAACAAGAATTAAAGACGAAACCTTCTGTAAGAGTCATTTTGGAAACGCTATACGTTTTGGGGAAAGTTGGGAAAGACTAATTCCATTTATGTGCAGAACAAACCAAACTAATATATTCAAGACTTACCATTATAATACCGTCAAGATCCGGTAAAAAATTATTCGTTTGTTGCTTTCTGAATGTTTAACTTTGCACTACATCCCGTGTTCTTTAGTACGTAATTGAATCTATAATGTTGCAATATTTTGGGCTGGTTATAAGATTTACACTGTTTGTCTTTTAGGGTGGGGATGGAATAAGTGTGAGGTTGGGCGCCCCTAAACCGGTTTAAACCCCAGTGACTATTGTCACTGACCGTTCCGAGGCGATACTTCCATCTCCCCCCCTACTGTTTGTTTGTTATGTCTTTGTGCGTCTCTTTGTGTCTTTTGATATGCATGCATGTACATTTACTGTTTTTGTCGCGATGCTGTTCGGGCGGCTGTGTGTTTTGTATGTGTTGTTTTCTGCATATCTTATACGTGTACTTCCATATTAAACTAAATTTCAAGTCGAAATATCTGTAATGTGGTCTGTTAAAACAGAAATGAAGTAGTACACATATATTTGCTGTTGACGTTTACATTATAAATTTCATTTGTATTTCTTGAGCAAGAATATGTTTAGAAAAAGTTGTGGATTTTAGCTGCTATGTAAAAATATGAATATGAAATATTGTGTGCAACGTTATCCTATGTCATGCTGAGAAATACGCACACGTGTTTGTTTTAAGTAGAGAATGTGTAATTCATTTGGTAAATAACTCTTAAGAGTATGAAACACATATTCTATTTGACCATTAAATCCCTGTCTGTTTGCATTTCTAAAGAAAATAATGTTTTCCAATTTCTTGAAACGAAATAAATAATATATTGTATGTGTACCAGTGGAAAATTAAGGAAATTGCTCTGACATGTTAAGTTACATAGTGTCTATTTCCTTGTTACTATTACCGTTACTGTTTTCCGATTATTGCTGCTAAAGCTTATGTCTATTGTTTCAACTTTCTTTTGTGCAAAGTAACAAGTTTTTTTTTTATAAATACGCATTTCTACTCCTTTGCAAACAGAGTAGACCCTGATCAGACGGTTCTTGTAGTAACCGTCTGATCAGAGTCTGCTCTGTTTGCTTATGAAGCTCTACAGTTTCTGCCATGCATTCATATGCCATTGTAAAAGATCATCTAATTAATATTCATGATGCTATCATTTTTTCCCGAACATTCATGGAGTAAATGGTTAAAGTAGAGGATGATCTCATTATTTCGGTAAATAGGGACTTGTTACTGAATATGAGAATAAGAATATGACAAATAATATATGTACGCCTATATAACGTTTCGCAATCCCAAAGCGTATGTTCTGTATGTTTTCCTACTTCTTGAAAACAACATAATAAAGACAATGATTTCTATGTGTACCAACCGAACATGAATGGAAATTACACTTTAATATTTACATACAGTAAAACCTCTCTTTAACGGCCACTAAATTACATCACGTTTTTTGTGTTAAAGGC
The DNA here is from genome assembly GCA_963576725.1 of Azorinus chamasolen. Classification (NCBI taxonomy): domain Eukaryota; kingdom Metazoa; phylum Mollusca; class Bivalvia; order Cardiida; family Solecurtidae; genus Azorinus; species Azorinus chamasolen. The sequence continues at coordinate 48,511,996 of OY755239.1, read as the reverse complement.
AGGTGGCTGCTTAAAGCAAGGTGAAAGTAAAACAGAACGCTCCTATAGGAGCGTTCTGTTTTACTTTCACCTTGCTTTAAGCAACCACCTGCCCTAAATACCAACTAATTAACACAATTTAGTGGCCGTTGTAGAGAGGTTTTACTCTATTTCCTATTTCCGTGTTACTATTACCGTTTCCTATTTTCCGGTTACTGCTGCTAAAGCTTATGTTTATATTGACTTCCATTAAATGCTACCATTACCTCGAAACATTTCATTAAGTTTATCTCCTCCATCGCCATAGGCGAGTCCGTGACTACCTTTCGCAAACAGTTTGGATCCTGACGAGATGCCGAATAATCGGCGTCTCATCAGGATGCAAAATGTTTGACACTCTGCTGTATTTTGTAAAGACATTGAAGGAAAAACTATATACTGAAACCCAAATGAAGACGATAGTCTTAGCTGACGAAATTTATTCGGCGGCCAAAGGTTTATGGCTTACACGGGGGATTGTCCATGCTGATAATGTTCATGAAACACAGCCTAATTCTACATATGAGAATTACCAGATCGCTTTGAATGTTTTATCGTACACCAAGGATAATACCCCTTTACTCCATGAATATTAATGTAAGAAATGGTGTATTGATGCACATTAATTAGTTTATTATTTATAATGGAATATGCATAAGAAAGGTTATGGCCCAGGTCAAAATCGTAGAATTAGATCTATATAATCGTATAAGCAAAAAGAGCAGACCCTAATCAGTCAATCAGTCGACTCTTGCAGGAACCGTCTGGTCTGAGTCTACTATGTTAGCGATAGCATTAACCCTTTCGCTGCCAAACTCTGTCGTCTGCTAACTTTGTCGTCTACTACAAAATTTCATACTTTTGATTTTCTTCAGTTTTGTTTCAAAAACATAGTAACAGTAACAAACAGTTTGGATCCTGTTGAGACGCCGAGTTACTCGGCGTCTCATCTGGATCCAAACTGTTTGCATAGGTAATCACAGATCCGGCATTGGCAGCGAAAGGGTTAATAGTCATGTCTATGGCGCAAAAGGTTAATCCCGTAACTATATCATAAAAGGATAACGAACTCTATGTTATCTTAATGAGAAGGCGTAGAACTAATTCTTCACAAATGACGGGACTATTTTACTATGAAACAAAACTCCTGCGGTAACCACTGGCAATCTTATTGATCATTGGAAACCTCGTAATCATAAGGAGGATAAATATATAGTATCAACGAATATTTGGTTTTCGCTATCTTGAACACGCGAGAACATGCCTCCGAAACAAGAAAAACGAATTCGTGACCACATCACCCATTGCTTGACAGAAGTCGATATACACGTACACATTGGCTGTAAAATTAGATATCATAACACCTGTAAACCGGATGTTAAGTTCAGTATAAATATCGGTCCTAGAGGTGGCAGCTTAATGTAGGGTAAAGGTCACGCAGAAAGCTCCTGTAGGAGCTTTCTGCATGACTTCACCCGGCATTAAGCAGCCACCTACCTAAAAGTATCTAAATTCTTCTCTATTAGCATTCCGGGTTATAGTGGGTTTAATGTACAACTCCTTAACGCTTTCGCTGCCAATCTTTGTCATTTGCAAACTGTGTTGTCTACTACAAATTTCATTTTCTATTTCAAATTGTTTAATTTTGTTTCAGAAAACAATTACAGTAACAAACAGTTTGCATCCTGATTGGACTTACTCGGTGTCTCATCCTGATCTAGTTTGTTTGTATATGTAATCACAGATGCTTCATCGACATCGAAACAGTTAATGAGTCGTGAAATAATTAAAAGCAAACAAAAAACTTTCTAGTATCATTTTTACATTTTGCAAGACATGTCTATAGCGGTTTATTTAACATATACATTTACAAATTCCCAGTTGTCCCTTTCTAATGCATTTCTAATTTATGTAGTGCATATAGTTCACATATATTCTGCCACATAAACCAACCTACTTCGAAACCACTCATCTCTGAAAAAACTAACGATGTAACGTTCAGAGGCCCGTTTTGTGAAAGACCGTACGATTGAAATAGTTGTAAGTTCTAACATACGACGATAGTAACTTCCAGCTGAAACTTCCAGTTGTATCTTCCAGTTGTATCTTCTAGTTGTAACTTCCAGTTGTATCTTCCAATTGTAACTACTAGTTGTATCTTCCAGTTGTAACTTCTAGTTGTATCTTCCAGTTGTAACTTCAAGTTGTAACTTCCAGTTGTAACTTCCAGTTGTATCTTCCAGTTGTAACTTCCAGTTGTAACCTCCAGCTGTAACTTCCAGTTGTAACTTCCAGTTGTATCTTCCAGTTGTATCTTCCAGTTGTAACTTCCTGTTGTAACGTCCAGTTGTAACTTTCAGTTGTAGCTTCAAGTTGCATCTTCCAGTTGTAATTTCCAGTTGCGATCGTCGTATGTTAGACCTTACGACAATTTCTGTCGTGTAGACTTTATATTTGCATGCTAGAATGTGCTATAATTTCACTTTTGTCAGAAGTAGCGATTGTGGTATATTATGGCTTACGATAAGATCATGTAGCACAGATATGCTATAGGTTGTGAGCATGCAATGTGTATGAATGTTGTATGCGCGTATGTATACGCATGTGCGCTCGTACTTCATTTATACTTCTGGTGTTCCTTTGGACTTGCGTATGGCATCTCCTGCCTGACGTATATTCTATTTTCGTCTTACGGTCTTTCATAAAACAGGATCCTGGTGAAAAAACTATTGGCCACAATGAAGATGCTACATGTATTATCCACTAAGTGAAACCATAATACGATTAACAACTTTTGCCCTTACCTTGAAATACCGGTAATGTCCGCTCAAATTTGACGTCTTCTGATTTGATCAAGCTTTTGAGAAACTATCAACCGAGTATTAAACAGCTTGGAACCAGATGATAAGCCGAGATACTCGGCGTCTCATCTTGACCGAAGCTGTTTGAGTTGTGCGAGTCATGTCATTGATATCGGTATAAGGGTTAAATTCACTCTAGTTGAACTATACCTCGTACACAGTTACACGTAATTTACCCAATTAGTCAACAGCGACTGTTTTTATATTTTAAAGTGAACACAAAATCTTGGATTCTTGGACTCACGATTTTGTAGTGTACTTTGTAAACAACATTGCTCATAATAAAAACGCGCCCCCTGATATGCTTAGACGCAACATCTATTGAAAATGAGTATTTATTAGAAGAAGGAAAATTTCAGAATTTTGTAGATTTTAAACTATTGTGATAAATGGAGCATTTGCTCCGTTGGAGCAAATGCTCTTTTATAACAATGGTTTCAAAAAGTGACTTTGACAAATGCGTCATAAGGTGCCAATATCAGGGAATGTGTTGAACTGAAAATAAGTTTATTGCCGTTGACCTTAACCCTTATCCCACTGACCTTGACCTTAGTAGCATTTGCAAACAACTTATACCTAAATTTGACACCAGGTAACTCGGAGTCTCATCAATGTCCAAGCAGTTTGACATTTGCTCAATAGTGTCTTTAAGCTTGCGTCATGACACCGCAAACGTTTGTGTCATGACACGTTGTCCATATTTTCTTAAAAGCTTAATCGAATCGGAAGTAGTCAAAATTGAATGTATAGTAGAACCCTTCTAATGCGATCACTTAATAAATAAACATGGGTGTCTTTACAAGCAGGTGGTTAATGCAGGGCTAAAGTAATGCAGAAAGCTCATCTATGAGCTTTATGCATTACTTTTGTCCTGCATTAAGCTACCACCTGCATCTATCACCAAGAATTATACCTCTTTTAGGTGGTCGCACTAGCGGGGTTTTATTGTATCCAAATCTGAGCAGATGTTAACAGTTTACAGTGGGTTTCGGGTTGATAATAGGCAAGGACAGAATGAGTGAAATCCGATGGCATTTCAGACGGTAACAATGGTTATATTTCAAACACTGTGACTAAAGCAGATATACTTGTCTTATCTGAAATGGGTAAGTCATGGGTAAATCGAATAATACGCTCATTGCACAGATATGACGAATGTATCCGGCTCGAAGAGAATACTTGATACTCGGCAGGTTACGCCCCAAGGATCCTCTCTTCCCCTGATAAATTAGTCTTATATCGGCAATGAACATACTGTCTATATAGTGACAATGACAATATTAGACGAATGCATCTAAAATACCTTACCAAGTATGTACGAGCTGAATGTTGAGATTCATTGCAAATAAAATGATAGTAAAACCCCTCTAATGTGACCACCAAAACGAGGTATAATTCTGGGTGGTAGAGGTAGGTGGTAGCTTAATGCAGGACAAGAGTAATGCAGAAATCTCCTAGAGGAGCTTTCTGCATTACTTTTGTCCTGCATTAAGCAACCACCTGCTTTCAAAGACACCAATGTTTATCCATTAAGTGGTCGCATTAGAGGGGTTCTATTGTATAGTAAAACCCCTCTCAACCGGACGTTACAGTTAGTATCAGTGACGGTCTTTCAGACAGGTGACAGCTTAATGCCGGCTTAATGGAGCTTTCTGCATGAAGACTTTCACCTTGCATTAAGAAGCCACCTTCCTAGAATTATCCTTTATTAACAGCCCGATTTAGAGTATAGTCATGTAAGAACTAACAATAACATGAATATGTATTAGCTGATTTTTGATAATGCAAACTTTACAAGAGAATGTTTTGCTTTGACAGAAACTGTAGAATCAGATTATATTATACCACAAGCAAACAGAACAAACCCTAATCAGACGGTCTGGTCTGGGTTTACTCTGTTTGCGAATGCGTTAAAAGTCGTTTATATAAAGGAAAGGGTTAAATATCATGATATTTATATGGACATATGAATAATAAAGGTTTTGTTCCTGATAAATACTGTAAAATCATATCTATATATTTCCATAAGCAAGCATAGCATACCCTGATCAGAGTATATCCTGTTGGCAATTGTGTTAAAAGGTCTATCAATTTAGTAAAAGGTTCAGTAGGCCATACACTGTGCATGTTCTAAACAATGCAAATCGATGCTGTTGTCATATCGACTGGTTTCCAATTTAAGAGTATTATTTCAAATGTCATGACAAACTACATGTATTCAGTGACGTGAACTAATCAATCTAAGCACGCACATGTGAAGGTTCATTGTTATAAAAAGCAGCCGCCAGTATCCGTGGTTCCTGTATCTGATGAGGTCAGAATCTAACAGTTGTTTTACACTGCCACGGTTATGGTGCTTAACCCTTTCCCTTATGTAAGCGCATTTTTACGCATCTGCAAACAGAGTAGACCCAGATCAGACGGCCCCTATAGGAGTCATCTGGTCAGGGTCTGCTCTGTTTACTTATGGTTTAATATAGATCTGATTCTAACAGCTTCTGCCTGAGCCAAAATGCCATGTGTTCATATGCCATTATAAAAAAAATAATCTAATTAACATTCATGACGTCATTATTTCATACATGAATATACAATAGGGAAAGGGTTAACTTATTTAGCCCCAAGTACCTTTCGTCTGCAAAAAAAGTATTCTGCTAAGTTCATTCGATGTCTTCTCTTAATGTAAGTGGTATGTGAAACTGCTGGGACCCTAATGGGATGCCAAGTTACTCGGCGTCTCATCTGGATCCAAACTGTTTGTAAAGGTTATCACATACTCGCCGCCCATTTTAGCCAGCTCTATGTGACGCTTACCTGCGAATTCGGTAGAGAAAGACTTAATTCTTAGCTTGTATACAAAACAACTTTTATCCACATGAGTAAGTAAATTTATCCAAAAGCAGATATCGAGCATGGTAAGAGCCGACCATTTCCTTCATACGATTGCTTTTTCGCACATTTGCAATGCAAACGAAGTAAACCCAGACCGGAGCCGTCTGATCAGGACCGGTCTGCTTAGGTAGTAAATTGCCCTACAGTTCTTACTACAGTAGAACCTCTCTAAAACGACCACTTAATGGATAAACATGGGTATCTTTATAAGCAGTTAATTGCTTAATGCAGGACAGAAGTAATGCAGAAAGCTCCTGCATAACTTTTGTCCTGCATTTAGCTACGACCTGCCTCTACCACCCAGAATTATACCTCTTTTTGGTGATCGCATTAGAGGGGGTTTACTGTAATACCAAACTTCCATGTGGACATATGCCATTATAAAAATAATAAATATTCATGATAGCATTATTTCTTACATGTGTATTCAACAAAAGAAGGGGCAAATGTAACTGAGGATATTCTATTGGCAAAGGTTTTCGCCATGTCAAGAACAAATCGGAAGGGTCCAGGGATACATGTAGTATAGATTCCCCCTGTTAATCATTTTATCATCAGCAGCAACAGCATTTGCTCCATCATCATCATCATCATCATCATCATCACCATCATCATCATCATTATCATCATTAAAGTATGTCTGATGTCGTATTTTGAAATATAAGTTATGCCATCTTTTTCTTCAAACGTACGGTCCTCGTGCCTGCCGAATGGGTTTGGACCATGACACCTAAATATGATATACGAGTATGTCTTCCATTGATGAGTTGATGGTAGAAAATGAGGTTGATGATATAAAGCAGATATGATTTCTGCTAACCTCACCCTCAACAATCAAATAAACCGACATATAGTCTTGCCAGTTCATGCCGTAAGGGATATTACTGCCAAACAAAATTAACCCTGGTGTAAAACTAACCTTTTACTCCGTGGTGACGCCTGTTGGAGCCTTTGCAAAGAGAGAGCAGACTTGTAGGACTAATCTGTATAGGATCTGCTCTGTTGCTTACGTTTCTGCTATGGTAAAACTCCGTTGTTTATGATGCGTTACACCTGTTACTATGTTCTGCACTCACTTTTGTCGCTTAATTTGAATCGAGATTATTTCAGGACATACTGAACTTATAATTCACTGCGTTCGATTGCAACGTGCTTTAGGGACTCTCATGCTAAATATTTCTCTATTGCATTGCGCTAACAAAGAAGAAAACATCGAACATGCATTTTCCATAATTATGCTAACTCGATCAGCTGTTTCTTTACAAATGGTTGCCTTACCTCGTAGACATATTGGGCAAATACATGTACGTAAATGAACGGTGGAGTGTACCATTTCCCAATAGGCATGAATTCCATAGTGATATGAAAATAAATTATGTTGTTTATATGTGACGTCAGTTTTCTAAGAGCTATACTGACCCACGTAAAAAATGAACTATTCGTCCGCAATTTGGAATGAAGATGCTTTCAATGGATAAGATGGATTCAAGGAAAATTTCTTAAAAACGATCATACATGTGATCTAAATCTACCCTCAATCCGGTAAGAAATAAAAAACAAATACTCATCGTCATCTAGTTTTGAAATAACTAGTTATGGAACAGAGGGTTAAGTCCTCAAAACCAAGGTAGGAAGGCAAGTAAGGTCTAAGTTTAAAACAGTTTGCACCACTGAAGAGACACCCAGTAACGCTATCCGGATCCACTGTGTGCCAAATGTTATGGTAGGAGATTTCAACATTCGGTGTAAAGTCATGTTGTATCTAGTTTTTAAACTAGACCGGACGGACGGCAGGACGGACAGAAGGACGGACGGACAGACGGTCGGACGGACAAACCCAAAACAGTGTCCCCCTGCTTTTGGCAGAGGTTAATAATTAATAAAAGTGCCAACATAGCTGTAAGTCATATCTGAATAGGACTGGTTCGGAAAATAATAAATTAATGGGACTTTTCTGTCGCGTTGTGGGCTTCATTTACAACACATTTTCAGTCTCAGATATTTTAATACAACATATTTCATCAATTCTAATACAGCAACACATATTTAAAGTTCTCTAACATGACTGTCTCTATTCGTTTCTAAGTCGATACTGGCATATGCCTGACCAAGTACCGTGCAGTCCCTACTCCCATAATGCATTTCTAGATCTAATCTGCCCAACTGATCTAATCTAGACTGACTCTCCAACTCAACTCCCCACCTGAACTCCCCGAATGTCCACTTTTTGACAGTATATATCACTAAGCAAGGTGACAGACATTTCCTGTTTTGCCGTGCAATGTCCCATCTAAGGACAGTTGCCATAGCAATATACCCATAAACTATAATAAAATAATAATCAATCAAAGCAGATCGCGACTCTCAAAAAGTGTTTCCTGGTTCATATTTAAGTATTTCCTGCTTACAGAGTTCTTTCTATATAATGTTTGGATCCAAACCAATATATTGGATCCAAATCAAGAGGTTAAAAGTCACTACGTGACACTCGCCTCTTCCTTCATTTCAGATTTCATTGAGTCAACAATTAAATCTGATTAATACGTGTTTATCTGTATCGCCCATGAAAATATAATATTGATCTTATTAATGTAAAATTTAAAACCCCATCACCACATATTAATTACGCAATACTGTATACAGTAACTCTCTATCGCTATGTTACGATTTACAAAATTCTCAGGATTGTATAAGGCATTCACTAGTGTCAGTATTTAGCTTAAGGCTTCCAATGTCAGGTTCATAACACGCAATAATTAACACACAGTTCAATAGTCCTTCCCACACAGGTGTAATTCACTGTTTTGTCTCTGTAATCCGTTGTGTGTAGGTAAATGTTCAAGTTCACAATGAATTTCGCCTTTAAGCCACAATTTTGCCTTGTCCCTGAGGAGAGATCTGTATACAGTCTTTCTAACTTCTCATGTCTTCTGCAATGATAAAAATCAAAACACGAAACAGTAACGTACTTATAATTTACATGACTTAGTTACTTAACATTCCATTTTACTCACTAAACTGACAGTCAAACTCAGAATTGAGCAGATGCTCGTATCATCTCAATTAATTAACACCTTTCTTAATTAACTTGAGTATAGGACATAATGGTGTTAAATGAGTACCAATTAATTTTGACACATTTGGCAGTTACCAATTGTCACCTTTAAGCTGAGTAATGAGTTTTAATATCCGACCTAATTGATATTCTTTGCGTATAAATTCTCTAACTAACTAGTTATGTAGCATAAGCATTTTGACAGTGAACATATAAAGTCACATTGAATGGCTTTAAAACTGAATCTAAAAGAATTAAATGGATTTTATACATGTAACAAGTAAGTAAATCTCTTATGAAATTAATACAATTACGTAACTTCTACTAATGTCTGCTTGTCGTTTTCGGCTGGTCCTACTGTGGGTTGCTACTGTTGCCATAGTAACCGCTCATTCGTCCCTGGTTGTCTCGACTGGTTTCCATTGTTGTTTGCTTGTTATTGTCATGGTAACCACGGACTCGCCTTTATCTGGCTGGTTCAGGTCTCTCTGGTTCCCACGCTCTGCGCCGATTCAATGCTGTCAGACAAGTCTCTTGAATATACACGCATGTGTATATGAATAAAAACAATAGTCAATGTTCATATCTGGCTATTTACACAAAAGTTAATGACCACAAGTATTTCATAGTTCGTCTCCAACTCAAACAGAGAGATTTTTCTCCGTTTAATTTCTCCTCTTCTAATTGGTGTCAAAGTCTATTTAACTCAACCCTTGAATGCTCGATGTAAGCACACCATAACATGGTCACCATATGGAGAACTGGTTGTTATTGTTGCCATAGTAACCGCTCATTCGTCCCTGGTTGTCTCGACTGGTTTCCATTGTTGTTTGCTTGTTATTGTCATGGTAACCACGGACTCGCCTTTATCTGGCTGGTTCAGGTCTCTCTGGTTCCCACGCTCTGCGCCGATTCAATGCTGTCAGACAAGTCTCTTGAATATACACGCATGTGTATATGAATAAAAACAATAGTCAATGTTCATATCTGGCTATTTACACAAAAGTTAATGACCACAAGTATTTCATAGTTCGTCTCCAACTCAAACAGAGAGATTTTTCTCCGTTTAATTTCTCCTCTTCTAATTGGTGTCAAAGTCTATTTAACTCAACCCTTGAATGCTCGATGTAAGCACACCATAACATGGTCACCATATGGAGAACTGTTTCACCCGCTTGTGTATTTCATGGCATATCAATTATTAATAAAACATATTCCTATGTATTTACTCACTGTTAATAAAGATAGTTTCCGCCTTGAAATCTTTGCTTATGCAGAGGAGTACCTAGACCCAATTATTTTTCCAATTTTTAACCTATAGCTACAACTCATTTAAAACAGCAACTTTCTTACAGTATCTTATTATTTTCCTTGTTGATGCCCGCCCGAATTTACAATTAGCTAGTTAAGTGGTGGGTTTTATGACGTGCACTCGTGCATGTTAATTACCGATCAAGCATATGGGTTATCGAATAAAAAGTACACATTTTACCCGTACTATTGGTCACATGTCAGTCATTTACATATCAGTCCGGTCAATCTGTCAAATACCGGCCCTACTATATATGAATCCTTTACATAACATCTATTTACACTATGTTGAAGTCTTATTTGCAAACATACACTCATTAACCCTACTTAGAAATCTTGTTCTATAAGGAATCTAATAGAACATTGAGACAGGAAGCTAAAGCCTTTTTTACAGTCTGCTTGCCAGGCTTTGCTTTCCGTTTACGCCTACATTTGGGCACAGTTGAGATAGCATCTATCTCCATGTCATCTGATTCTCTGTTGTCAGACATTACCCTTTGAGTCTTTAACTCTTCTCCTTCTGACCTATCAGATAGATTATCTGTTTCATTGCCACCTACAGCCTGATTCTGAAAACTATTTGATTTTTTATTTCGCAAATGCTTCTTTAATTCATCTGACATAGGTGCTTTAATAGCAGTTAGATTGCGAGGCTGGCAATTAACACATTTGTTGACATATGCATATAGCTCTTTAAACATACCCGGCCAGTAATAATTCTGTTTAATTATATGAAATAATCTTTGACAACCCGGGTGGCCATTCTCGTCATGGTATTGGTTTATTACCATTCCAGTCATATGTAACGGAACATATAATCTCAGACTGGGTTCGTCATCTACATTGGAAATATAGTGCAATACATTATCTATCTCAAGAAATCTACTTTCTTCTGTTTTGCTCGGCTTCCCATGTTTTAGTCTCATCCTTAACTCTAGAATTTTGGGATCTTTATTCTGTTAAATTTTCATGTCACATTCTGACACTTCTTTGAGTGGCTCTATGAAAGAATCTGGCAACTCACATTCTTTATCAACAATCTGCTTTAGATTTAGGTGCGTTGAGTCAATTAGGTTAACGCTTTGGGCTTTTTCAGAATTGCTACCTTGTGGGGAGATCTCGTATGTTTTATCATTGATATCTAACACACATTCTTGATCTAATTCACACCCTTCTTCATTACTCTGATTACTCTTTGTGTTACAAGCAGGCGGTCTGCTTAGGAAATCAGCAACTATATTCTGTTTGCCCGGAATGTATTCAATCCTACAATTGTAACTGGCGATTGTTAAGCTCCATAAAGCTACTTTCTTGTTCTGTATTTGTGTCTCTAACATATATTTCAACGGCCTGTGATCGGATCTTATGATAAACTCTGCGTTATGTAGATAGTGATCAAGTTTATTTAGGCTATAAAAGATACTATAGCATTCTTTTTCAATTGTACTCCATCTAGTTTGGGTTTCTGTTAACTTATGTGACAGGAAATAGATCGGTTTTTCCCCTACAAAATCCCCAGTTTCATCAGCATCACATTTCTGTGTAAGGCATGCCCCGATATTCCGAAGCGATGCGTCTGTATACAAAGTATATGGCTTATTTGTGTCTGGATATGAAAGATACGGAATTTGTGTTAACACGTCCTTCAGTTGTCTGAAGCTATTTTCACACTCTTCGGTCCATTTAAACTGTATTTTCTTTCTAGTTAAATTGATCAAAGGTTCTGCTAATTTTGAGTAGTTTGGACAAAAACGCCTATAAAAACCTGCCATACCTAAAAGTGAACGAACATCCCTCTGACACTTGGGTTGCGGCAAATTTCTGATTGCTTCTACTTTTAATGGGTCAGGCCTTACGCCGAATTTATCAATTATGAAACCTAAAAATTTCGTCTGCTCCTGAAGAAACTGACATTTTGTTATTTTCAACTTTAGATTATGATTGTGTAAGCGTTCCAATACGTTATTTATATGTATCAAGTGTTCCTCAAGGGTTTCAGAATGGATAAGAATGTCATCGATATAAGATGAGCTAAAGCTTTCGCAGCCTCTAAGAACAGTATGAATCAATGATTGAAAATTCCCCGGGGCTGTTGAAATCCCAAATGGCATCGTCTGGAACTCAAATGCTCCTTTGAAAGTACTGAAAGATAACTTCTGTTTATCATTTTCCTCCACTGGAATCTGCCAATACCCAGAAATTAAGTCTAAACTTGTGAAGTATTTGCTTTTCCCTAAGTTAGCTATACAATCATCTATGTTTGGAATTGGGTATGCAATTGGTTTGATAATTTTATTGAGCTGCCTAAAATCAACACAAAAACGTTTGCTTCCATCTTTCTTATCAACAATTACAATGGGAAAGCTCCAGGCAGATTTAGAAGGTCTAATTATGTTTGCCTCTAACATTTCGTCAATGGCTTTATCAATAGCAGCTCTGTTATTCAGTTGTGTACGATATGGCCTTAACTTAATTGGTGGATGATCTCCTGTTGGCACAGTCATTTTTACTGTGTTGGTTTGAGTTAGTTCCAAATTATTCCTAGCAAACAAATGTCTGTGTTTTAGAAGCAGTGGTAAAATTACATCCTTACAATCTTCAGAGCAATTTAAACCCGCTAAAATCTCTTCTTCAGTTAAACCTGTATTTGTTGAATTATTTCTAGTGGTTTCTTCCACTGAGCTAATCTCTTGATCGTTAATTGAATTAATCTTTCCTAGTGCACACCTTTTTCTAAGTTTAATTGTCTTGTGGCTTTTGTTAATAACCAATACCGGAATTTTTCTGTCTGCTCTGAGTTCTACTACAGAACTGACAACTTCTAATTCTGGTTGATTATCAAAAAATGAATTACTGATGTGTTTGAAGTCATAAGTAGTTTTTGTCTTAAATCCTTCATGTTTCTTTAATTTTGCAAAAACAACATTGACCGTTTGTGGTTTTAATACTGCGCTTTTACTTAACCTTGTTATTGAAGCAATGTGGTGATCTTCTTCTAGTGAAACATAGCAGTCGTCTATTCTCAAACAGCCTAAATCGAAATATAATCTAACACCATTTTCTTGTAGAAAATCTCTCCCTAGAATCATATTTCTTACATTATCGACAACTACGAATTTGTGAACTTTTTCAATCTTCCCAATTTTGAAATTAAGCATTGTACATCCATGTATTTTAAGAAAACCTCCATTAACCGATTTTAATTGTATATTTTCTGGCATTAGTTTCGGTCTGTTCTTTAACATTTTATAAGCTTTGAGACTTATTAGACTCACACCAGCTCCTGTGTCTACCAACGCCCTGAAGTTTTGTCTGCCCGTTCGTATTAAGCACGAAGCAGGATTTCCGCATAGGTTAATTGTGTATGTTTGACTGCTTGAACTTTCGTCAACGACTTCATTATGACGAAAGTTTTCCCGTTTAAAGATTTTCTATTGCACCTCGGTCTAGAAACTCTAGGCTTTCTACAATCCCGACTCATGTGACCTTTATTTCCACAATTCCAACATTTAAAATTAGGCCACCATTTATTTCGAGTTTGTCTCTCTCTAAATCTCTTATTTCGTTTCATTGAGAACATTTTATTGCTTTTAATCCTATGTCTACAGTCATCAACAATATGTCCAATGTTCCTACAGTGTGTACAATATTGTCTGGGTTTTAAACTACCAGTTTTCTTTGTTCTCGTTTTAATTGTCGGTCTGAAATTTGAATTTTGTTCTGAATTGTCTCTTAATTTAACTCTTTCTCTAACTGTTATCTCATTTGCAGCAAAAGTAACAGCTTTTTCAAAACTCTGAGGTTGTAATTTCATAACTTCAAATTTTATATCCCTTTCTGCCAGACCATCAATAAAAAACTCTGTTAACTGTGTTTCAATGATTTGCAATTCTCCATTAACATTTTTGTAAGCCTCCTTTGCCAAATTCCAAATTCTTTCTGCATAAATGTGAATATTTTCTCCTGCATTTTGTTTAATTTTACCGAGTAGTTTTAAACAATAGTGTGCGTCATGAACCTCACCAAATCTTGCTTCCAAATCATTTTTCAAATCTTCCCACTTTGCTTGTGGACTTTTAGACAAATATCTCTGAATGTAGTCGCTGACGATATCTTTACTTGTTTGAAAGGCTGTTAATTTAAGCTGATCTCCATTTAATCCATAAACAACCCCATACTTCTCAATTTGCTTCACCCAGTTTTTAAACAATTTTGAATCCCCGTGAAAATTAGGTACATTCTCTGCAATACTGCAAGCATTTAAAGACGTGGAAACGTTTTGCAATAATTTTGACATATCCTGATCTGCCATTTTAAAACACAAAAGAGTTTAACAGTACTCACGATTCTCCTGTTTTCCTCCTTCCTCATCGTATATAGTGGTTTGTACTCGCTTCGAATCCTGGTCACGGCTCCATTTTTATACGTGTCGCGTTGTGGGCTTCATTTACAACACATTTTCAGTCTCAGATATTTTAATACAACATATTTCATCAATTCTAATACAGCAACACATATTTAAAGTTCTCTAACATGACTGTCTCTATTCGTTTCTAAGTCGATACTGGCATATGCCTGACCAAGTACCGTGCAGTCCCTACTCCCATAATGCATTTCTAGATCTAATCTGCCCAACTGATCTAATCTAGACTGACTCTCCAACTCAACTCCCCACCTGAACTCCCCGAATGTCCACTTTCTGACAGTATATATCACTAAGCAAGGTGACAGACATTTCCTGTTTTGCCGTGCAATGTCCCATCTAAGGACAGTTGCCATAGCAATATACCCATAAGCTATAATAAAATAATAATCAATCCAAGCAGATCGCGACTCTCAAAAAGTGTTTCCTGGTTCATATTTAAGTATTTCCTGCTTACAGAGTTCTTTCTATATAATGTTTGGATCCAAACCAATATATTGGATCCAAATCAAGAGGTTAAAAGTCACTACGTGACATTTCAAACTGCATACAAACTCACTACTGGTATAATGCCTTTGACCTTCATGGTTCTCTTCAGACTCAATTTTGAAAAATGAAATAAGAATGTCGGTACGTTTTATAGAATTTAGTTTCGCCGTAAGTAGTAATGTCCATGCTTGGTGGCAAACGTATGGTTACATCTATGTTATTCATTTGATCAAACATGCAATTTCCATGCTTTTTTGTGTATTTCAATTATGCTTGACCGACCACTGAAGTATGTCATCAATTAACACTTGTCCTGCTATTGGCGACACATCAAATATTAACACGATGATTGAATTTAGTAAGACGTCGAGTAAATACATATGACACACGCATCCTTTCTTGTAATAAAAATAAGCATTTCAATGTGTTTGAAGATAGAGTGGACCCAGATCAGAAGCTCCTGTAGGTGCTGTCTGATCAGGGTATGCAAATAATATAGATCTGGTTCTAATCTGATTCTACAGATCTCCTGCCACTGCCAAGATTTTCTGCTTTCACATGCCATCAGAAAACATAACCAAGTTAACCCTCCGCTTGCTATTCACGTCAATATACCTACCTCTAAATAGTGAAGAGCCAGATGAGACAGCTCCTGCTGGAGCTGATTCATCAGGGTCTGCACTATTTACAAGTTGATTGTGCAACCAGTGCATTCCACAGCAGTAATAGCACAGCGAAATACTTGTACACAGTGAATATATACATGAAGTAATTATACCACAGGGCATGGGTAAAGAAGGAGAAATGTATTTTAAAATTCCGCAAGAGAAGGATTAAAACATGTTCAACAATAGCTCCTTTATTTCTCCACCAATTCCTATTGTACGACCAGACTATTCTAGAGAGTGGTCACAGTGTAGGGCTTGGTAGAAAAATGACGATTTTAGTATTTGGGTACGCACCGTTATATGTTGCTCTGATAATGTCTTCATTTCTTAAATCACTATTTATGGCGTAAAGGGATAAGCAAAAAGAACCAAGCTTACAACAGAAGCAGACATTCCATTTTCATACAATAATAATATATTTCATGCAGTGCTCTCTCTGTAAAATTCGGCTAACAACTTTTGGCTTCGATCAAATTTCTTCCCGGATGCATGGAAACACAAATCTATTAATCTTGTGTCATTACTTAAACGTTTTGACAGACACACGATGTTTTACTGGTTATGATGGTATGAGCAGATACTAAACTTCCTCTCAAGCAGAGGGGCCCATGAAAGCTGACATTAATGAACATTTTATCGCAGTGTTCAAAGAGACATAAAAATTGCTGCATCTTAACCCTTTTCAGGCTGAAAAAATAATGTGTGTTCATTCTGATTTGCTGAACATTTCATTGACTTCTGATTGAATCAAACATTTGAGAAACTGTTGACCGAGTGTCAGACAACTTGGATCCTGATGAGACGCCAAGTTACTCACGCTGTTTGGAAATGTCAGTCAAGATGCGATTAGCATGAGAAAAGTTAACCCATTCCCTCATAGGCTATTTTTAGATCCAATCTCTTTGAATAAATCTACCGAAAAGGAGCATTAACTACAGAAAAGGAAATTTTAGAATTTTGTAATTTGAAACCATTGTGATACATAGATCATTTGCTCCTATAGGAGCAAATGCTCTATTTATCACAATGGTTTCAACAGGTGACTTTTACAGAGGCGTAGAAATGCGTATTTATGGAGGAAAGGGTTAAGTTTCGGATACGTGTTCATGCTTTCGCAAAGAGACTGGTGGAGACATAAAGTTATTCTTGGATATGTGTGAATCCTAACTCCGCTGACACCCATCCCTAGTGTGAACCCTAACCCCGCTGACACCCATCCCTATTGTGAACCCTAACCCCGCTGACACCCATCCCCTACTGTGAATCCTGATCCCGCTGACACTCCTCCCTACTGTCAACCCTGATCCCGCTGACACCCATCCCCTACTGTGAACCCTGACCCCGCTGACACCCATCCTCTACTGTGAACCCTAACCCCGCTGACACCCATCCCCTACTGTGAACCCTGACCCCGCTGACACCCATCCCTACTGTCAACCAAGACCCCACTGACACCCAGCCCTACTATCAACCCTGATCCCGCTAAGTGCGACCTGATTTGCATTTGCAAAGACCTTGAGTCTAAACTGTTGACACTCGATCAACAGTTGCTCAAATCCTAATCGAATCGGTACAATATCAAACTTTGAGCAAACATTGATTTCTCACAGCGGAGTGAGGGTTTCTTTATTAGTGACTTATTATTAGGATTTAAGGAAGGAACTGAATGTGCCAAATAGCCACCTATTAGACAATTATTTTGACCGCTTATTGCCGCCCACGCTCATAAGAAGCCTTCGTCTTGCAAATAAATACCTATTGATTTATTCAAAGCCATCTACAGTCAATTGTAAATACTTTAAGCTGTCTACTGTTACCCAATCAGTTGTTAGAATTCGGCTTTTGAATATCATGAAATTGTGCCAAAATATTAAGTTAAGGCTAGTGGGTATGTGTAGGAAATATGTAATAAAGATTGGGTTGAATACGTGCGTGATTCGGCCAATGCCATCCCGATACGTTAGGATTCAGTGATATACAAATTCTTATTGTGTTGTCGACACCCTTGCCCAACTCAAACTAAAACGACCACCAAAAAGAGGTTTTATTTCTGCTCTTAAAAGCAGGTGGTAGATTAATGCAGGACGAAAGTTATGCGGACAGCTACCAAAGGGCTTTCTGTACTGTTTTAGCAATGCATTAAACAACCACCTGCTTTTAACGACATCCACGTTTATTCATTAAGATGTCGTGCTATAGGTCTTCAGCTGTACATTAGGTATACAACGGAACCTCTTTTAAGCGACAAGTTAATGAATATACACTGCCGTCTTTTAAAACAGGCGGTTGCTTTATACAAGACAGTAGTAAAACAGAAAGATGTTGTAGGAACTTTCTGCATACTTTTCGTCCCGCATTTAACTATCATCTACCTCTACGATCCAACATTAGACATATTGTTTTGGTGATCGCATGACAGAAGTTTTATTGTACATTAAAACATAACAATATATATCAATCTGATTGTTCGTTGACAAGTACTGTCAGCAAACAAAAATATTCTACAACATAATTTAATTTTGGAAGAAAGCACATCTCCTTTTGTATTCATACAAGTATGCAAACACGTACAAAATGTCTCCAATGTCCTTCTCAACTATGCTTTATTTTATTTCAGAAAAGTCGGGTTGTTCCTGTTCTTTCGTGGTGCCTGCTTACCATACTCACACGCGGAAACAATTTCAATTTTCTATCATACTAATGAAATGTAAAGCTGTCAGTATTTGCGTCCAGAAATCCATCAAGATACTTCGGTTACAGTTGTATCTAAGCAAATTCTCTGAATCCCACTGCAGTATAATACTATCACAACTAACACTATAATAGACGGTAGAACGTAACACAGAGCTGCAAACTCTTCCATGAGAAACGCTATATTGTCAAAAACAAATGAACCATTAAATTAATGCTCGCATTTATGAATATGTTCATTTCTGAAACTGGTATTGGACACGTAGTGTTCACTCAACGTGTCTTTCAGAACGCAATGCATCGGAAAATGGCTAATTACCATGTATTGAAATGCAAAACAGATGAAGATCTGTTACAGTTTCCTTTTCTGTACAGAATCAACAACATGAAATTATTCAAAACAGATATTCAAGATTGGACATTCCGTGACTTAATATTCTCGTGCAAGGGCATTTCACCAATTAACCATTTTGCCACTAATTAAATTTCATCTGCCAAGATCATTGTCTGCTACAGCTTTTAAAGTCAGATTTTCTTCAATTTCTTTTCATACACATATACAGTATGCAAAACAGTTTCGACCCTGATGGGGCGCTGTTTTACCAGACATCATTTGGATCCAAACTGTCTGCAAACACTTGCGGCGATACCCTTAAATGCGCTCCGTGTGTTTTTGCAAAATATTAACATTTCTCATGCTAGGCGCAACCTAAACGGCATTTGCAAAGGATTTTACCAATTCCCTCATAGGCTATTTTAGATCCAGCGTCTTTGAATAAGTCTACCGAAAAGGAGCATTAAGTAGAAGAAAAGGAAAATTGTAGAATTTTGTAGTTTTGAAACTATTGTGATAAATAGAGCATTTGCTTCTAAGGACCAAATGCTCTATTTATCTCAATGGTTTCAAAAACTGAATTTTACAGAGGCGTAGAAAGGCGTATTTACGGACGAAATGGTTAAGTCAAGACGTGACACTTGCGTCTCATCAGGATCCAAGCTGTTTGATATTCGGTCATTAGTTTCATAAAAACTTGAACGAATTGGATGGTAAACACTGTGACAAATCCGAGTTTTAGCAGACTTTACGTAGATTTGTCACCATGAGAAGGGGTTATTTGATACATAAATACGCCTTTGAACGCCTTTGCCCTTGAACGCATTTGAACGCATTTGCCCTTGAACGCCTTTGCAAGCAGATTAGACACAGATCAGACGGCCAATGTAAGAACCACTAACTAAAGTTTCGTTTGCAAACAGTCTGGATCCAGATGAGACATCGAGTAACTCGCATTCTCATGAGGGGCCAAACTGTTGGAAACCACTGACGTTTTAGAGAAGAAGTAGAAGGGAATTCCATTCTGAAACGTAAACCAGACGAAAATGTTTGCAGACGGAATTTATTTGGCGCCTAACGAGTTAAATACATCACAAATGAGGAATTAATATTGATTTCCACGGCACGATGTTATAAAACTGTTTGCTTGAGTCTGAGATTATTCTCAAGCAAGCTAAGAATCTGACCAATCAGATAACGGTACTTGCGAATGTCTTATAACCTTGGACACCGTTCAATCTATGGAGGGACACTTTTCGATATAAGTTCAAACATAAGAATAATTAGAAATAACAAAATTCTTGTTTTATATGAATGTGCGTTTAATGTAGAGGCTATCACTTTAAACGAGAAAAAAGTTTCCTGACTGTTAATTGTAAGTATAGCAAACATTACTCATTTCTTAATTATACAACAACTTGATGAAATAATTGGCCAGTTGCGATTCTATGGTTACCGTTGCAAATAATTAGGATCTAGATGAGGTGTCGTTTGATGCTATATTTCCTTTTGTAACAAAAAGGAAACCCATTAACTATTTTAGCGCCAAATTAAAAAGTGTCGTCTGCAATAATAATTTCATATTAAATATAATTCTAAACTAAATAATAAAGGTATATTAGCAAAACATTTGTTTTTAAAAACCTGTATGCTTGGGCTGAAATAATACAGAAAACAGTGTAGTCCCAGGTCAGATGCCGCCTTGAAAAGGCGGCATCTGACCTGGGACTGCACTGTTTTCAATGGTGCCAACAGGCGTTAAAAATGAAAATTGCAGCAGACGATACAGTTTGCAGACGAGAGTACTTAACAGCGAAACAGGCAAATACTTTTACTAACTTATTTGTTATAAACTAACGTTTGTTGGTAGCCATAATGGTTTTTGCACTTTTATAAATTTATGTTTCAGCAAATACTGGTAGAGCTATAATTTTGATTTCAGCTAAGATGGGTATTTCAATTGATTGTTGATATGGTAAAATAAACACCGTAATTGTCAATGAAATATAGATGACAGTAACAAAACTTTGTTGCCGGATTGATGCATATACAGAAATGCAGACAGGGAGACCTGATCTGATTGCAGATGTAGTCTAGTTCAGACGTGAACCGTTAGCACATACATTTGTATTTTGTAGAAAACTGTTGTATTTAGAAATAATGCTGGGCATTGCATTTGTCAAAGGGTGTGTTAATGGTCTGACATAAGAAACACATATGTCACAGATCCGTCCTACAAACCACGTGTGTCAATGGTCCGTCCTTAGAACGATGTGACTGTGTTAAAAGTCCGCCCTGTGAACTACGTGTGTCACTGGTCTGTCCTACGAACCAATGGCCCGTCCTCTGAACCATGTGTCAAAACCCCGCCCTTTAAACTACGTGTGTCACAGGTCACAGGTCTGTCATAAGAATCATGTATGTCAAAGATCAGTCCTTAGAAACTACATGTGTCAAAGATCCGTCATAAGAACCACGTGTGTCAATGGTCTGTCCTAATAGCTGTCTACTTTGCCAGGCAATGACAGTGACGAATATTTCATTAGCGACCTTTTTTATATGCAGTTCCTATTAGAAAACTGCCCTAAGAAATTAGCATGTCTCGTTGCAAACATGAATAACTCTAGCCCGACTATAGAAGTACAGTAGAACCCTGCCTAAACCGGACGTTAAAGTTAGTATAAATGTAAATATCGGTCTTGGAGACAGGTGGCATCATAATGCAGGATGAACGTCATGCAGAAAGCTCCTGTAGGAGCTTTCTGCATGACTTTCATCCTGTATTAAGCAACCACCTGCCTAAAAGTATCTAAATTTAGATAGGATGTAGCCAAATCGGTCTTTTTTCGTAGAATTTGTGGAAGATGGTCATTCACTCTCTCTATTCTGAATTATAATAGTTGACTCCTCCCTCTACACGTACTTAAGAAGCATATCACACTAAATCAACCTGTTTCAACGGAGCATATGCTTTCTTATAGCAAACAGTACAGACCCTGATCAGATGACTCCTCCAGTAGCTATCTGATATGGTATACAGTAAAAACACACCTAAACCGGAATTATAGTAGAGAAGAATTTACTGGATATTTTAAGGCAGGTGCCTGCTTAATGTTGAGTGAAATAGATGCACAAAGATCCAAGAATGAGCTTTCTGCATGACTTTCACCATGCATTACGCTGTCATCTGTCACCAAGACTGATCTTTGTACACAATTAACATCCGGGTTAGCGGGGGTTTACTGTACACTGTTTGCAAAATATTGATTTACTAGTTTCCTGTATACAAAGGGTTAAATGAACATGCCTACGTATTGTTTTGTTGGGTTGTTGGGAGTTTTTTCATGAAAAATTCTGGGAATCAATTAAGTTGGTCGATATTGCTAGAAATCTAACTTTTCCAGCATGGATGTCTGATCGACAAAGCAATAAAAAATATTTAACGACATGGTAATTGAAAACGAATTGTTTAAATGTCATAATGGCCATATAAACAATATAAAAGTATGACAATTATAAGAATGTTACTTTTACGCCTTTCCAAACAGAGTAGACCGAGATCAAACAGTTCGAGTAGAAGCTGTTCAGGGCCTACTCTGTTTGCTTTTGTATAACAGACATGACATTATTCTGATTCTGTTGTACCCTGGCAATACCATGAGTATTTCATACTTTTAGCACAAGTAATACATTCATTATTATTCAAAATGAGCCGGAATATATGTACATGTATACAAATAACACTGGAACCCTTCTGAATCGACCACCTGATAAATACAACAGATATCTTTAAAAGTAGATGGTTACTTTATGCAGTGCGTAAATTTCGTCCTGCATTAAACCATTCTCTCCTACTGACGTCTTTTTGCGCCTCTGTAAAACTTAGTTCTTGAAACTATTGTGAGAAATAGAGCATTTGCTCCTATGGAGCAAATGCTCTATTTATCACAATGGTTTCAAAACTACACCATTCTTAAAGTCTCCTTTTCTATTGTTAATTATCTTTTTCGGTAAATTAATTCAAAGAGGTTGGGTCTAAAAATAGTCTAGGGGGAAATGAGTTAAGCTATAACCAATCTTCAAGACACAGAATTAGACCTAATGTTTGATGGTTGTTTTGTCATGGTCGTAATAGAGGGGGTGTACTGTATTGGCATGATGTCAAAACCTCACGCCATAATAATGGACATCACCTTTACACAGTAATTCACCTCCAGAAAACTGGCATTGTTTGTAACACTATATACGTTCGGAATGATGCTTGTGTGCGAAACAAATTTGGAGAATGGCCCAATCCAATTGAAAACAAATACGTCTTGCGCACCATCCAAAAACAAGAAGCCAAATGCCATAAAAAGTAAGACCATTATTAGAACGTGTCATTTCTTTGCGTTTTGCCAAATTTCCTTTAATGCAGTTTCCAAGGAAATATGGTTCAATAAGGCAATGCGTGGTGCGTTACAAAAACGTAACTCTTTCGCTGCCAGGTATGGTTTTCTGCTTGATGTTTTATCTTTGAAGAGTCTTCCTGTTTTTATTCAGTGAACATAATCACAGCATCACACAATTTGGACCCATTGGTTGGCATCTCATTTGGATCCAAACTGTTTGCATTGTTAATCTCAGACTTGCCGATGATATCGAAAGCAAAACCCCGTACAACGCTGAATTTTTAAATGGACTAATTCAAAATTCAAACAGTTTAATCTATGGTGGATATTTAGGTATTTTTCTAAATAAAAAGTTTATTTTGGCAAACAGTGCAAACTCTAATTAGAGAACTCCTCAGGGAGCCCTCTCATCTTGGTCTACACTGCTTGAAAAGGACCTTAGTGACTCGTGCCCCGCACTGAAAGGGTTAATAGAATTTCAAACAAGTTTGTGTTTGATAAATCATAAGGATTAGTATCTAGCTTTATGTTAAAACAAATGTATAACGATGTTTTTCTTCAAATATGTACAGAAATTGATATATGCACGCACATGATATAAATAAAGTTTCTGCAGGAATTAATAAATTCATGAATATTCATTAACTGCATTGTTATAACTTAAATGTAAAGTTGCCAAGGTAAGGATTGGCTTAGAAAAAAACGATATGATCAGATCTATATAATTCCGTAAGCGAACAAAGCAGACTGAACAGTCAAATGCTACAGGAACTATCTGACCGGAATCTGCTCTGTTTACCAATGCGTCAAAGACATTAGTATGGGGACAAGGCGAAACCAAATAATCCTGACGCTATATATGCTTCGATCCTTACGGTCGTTGGACATTGGTGTTATGTTGTTTTTCAACATATTCGACACCTAACCAATTTCAAAACTGAGCAAATGGAAGCAACTATAATATAAGATAAGATCAGTTTTATTTAACGTTGGCAAGATACATAACAATCAACATACTCGTAAGCCCTAATTTGGCTTTTGAACCGACAAAAACTATAATTGGAAACAATACACACAGATTGGCCAAACGCCAATGTTCAGGACAGTGTTAGATCGTGTTATTTTACAATTCAGTGAGTGTTTTTGTTTATACTATTTATAAACCTTGTCATTGTAAAGGCATGGATTCAGATGAGATGCAGAGTAGCTTTGTGTCTCATCGGGGTCCATGTTTGACACTTCGTCAATAGAGTAGTAGTGTGTGTGTTTTTCCAACCGTGAATGAGTCGGGGGAGAAAAACATTGCAAGGAATTAGAGTTTGGGGAAACTTTAAAGTAGGAAGAGAGGTTAACCAAAAGTGTTTCTAAGCTGAGATATATTAATCCTTTAAAATGCTGAATTTTCAAACGGACAGTTTAAAAATTCAAGTAGGTCCATCTTACCGTGCATATTGGGGGATGACAAACGATGCATACGCCCTTGGTGAAAGGGCTCCTGTAGGAACCCTTCCATCTGGGTCTACCACTGTTTGCATAATTATGACATTAGTGACGACTGTTTTCCCGCACTGAAAGGGTTAACCAGTTCTTAGAGTTTGAACGTTTTGACAGGCACGAGATCTTTTATTAGTTGTGTTGTCATGATCAAGTAATAAATTTCATTCTAGTCCAAACAGTCGGTAAATACTGACATTTACGACAGTGTTTTATACATGACTCAGGAAACTAAATGCAAGAAAAAAAAAGAGTCTAAAACGACCATAAAAATCGGTCAATGTATGTGTATTACAGGTAGATGAAATCTTACTGCAGGGCGACAGCTATGCAGAAAACTCCTACGATAGTTTTCTGCATTACTCTTGTTCTAGATTAAGCACCAACCTGTTTTAAAGGCGTCTATGCTTTATAAGAGGTCGCTTTAGGATGATTTTACTGTACACTGTCCATACCTGTAGTACTCTTATAACGAACCCGCCCTAACAAACGTTGGTCTATACCGTATTTATTTTGTTGTTTTCTCCACATACTTCCTGCATTCCAAGCGGTTGTTGTTAATGGAGAGTGTTTGTCATTCTATTATGTTTAATATAACACATTATTTTAGTATTTTGACATGGCACGTTGTAATTTAGGACAGTGTGTATTTTGTTTTAGCAAAAATACTGTTGCATTGCAAAATAATTTTCCCAACATAGTGGAATGGGGCTTGCATGAACTTATGACTAGAGATAAAAAAAATAACCGTTAGCCTGTAGAAAATGTAATCGACTTCATTTATCTCAGCTGATGTATCATGCAATTCGTTTCAATAACACGGGTTGAGTAGCAAACAGTTTGGATCCTAATCAGACGCCGAGTTACTTTGGTGTCTCATCTTGGTCCAAGCTGTTTGCGTTTGCATGGTTTATCACAACAGGCTAAATATTTTACAGTGTATTTTTGGTAACCTCTTGATTCAAATCACCTACATGTACGCTACTGTTATTAATAGACAAAACAAAAAAAATTGCATTTTGCAGCGTTGTAGACAATTTTAGATTCGCTATTGTTTCATGTTAACTCTTTCGCTGGTAATGTCGCATCTGTGATTACCTTTGCAAACAGTTTGAATCCAGATGAGACGCCGAGTAAATCGGCGTCTCTTCAGGATCCAAACTGTTTGTTACTGTGACTATTTTATGAAACAAAAATGTAGAAAATAAAAAATGAAAATTGTAGCATACTACAAAGTTTGCATACGACAAAACTTGGCAACGAATGAGTTAATTAAATTGGAAAGTAATTGTCTGAGTAACAAACAACTTGGATCCTAAAGAGACACAGAGTTACTCGACGCCCCACCAGGATTCAAGTTGTTAGATGCTTCCTTTACGTTTTCGAATTCCGGTGAGTGATATAAATAGAATACAATTTATGTTTACTTTTATCAGGAATCCGTTTCAGATCCCCCTTTAGGACACAAGATGTGTACTATTGAAATGACTAGCATCAACGCATTTCGTGGGCCAAATAGTCACCACCGACACTATTTTTCTCGCAAAATAAACTATCGATTTCGTTGAAACTCACAAATGCTTTCAGCTGTCCAATAATATCCTATCAATTACCACAAACTGGCATTCTCATTTTATTAAAGGGCGCCGAATTCGGTGATGTTTGGACGGTACATGCGAACGAAACATCGACCTTTAATGTTTACATACGTTCATGCATTTTAAACTATTTACTCCATAAATACGTCTTTCTATGCCTTTCAAACAGAGTAGACCAATATCAGCAGGCTCCTCAATGTCATGTAAAAGGTTAAGCTGATAATTATTTTTTCCAGCTCAAACTCTAATACGGAGCAATTTTTTTCATGCGATGCGTTCAAGCTTTTAAGAAGCTACTGACCGATATTTAAACAGCTTTGGTCCTGATGAGAAGCCGAGTGACTCGGCATCTTATCTCGATCCAAACTGTTTGCAAAATCAACTCAGGTCGCGGTTAGCGATATAATGGTTCACAGTTACACGTACAGTAAAACCTCTCTATAACGGTTGAAATTGTGTTAATTAGTTGATATTTAGGGCAGGTGGCTGCTTAAAGCAAGGTGAAAGTAAAACAGAATGCTCCTATAGGAGCGTTCTGTTTTACTTTCACCTTGCTTTAAGCAGTCACCTGCCTTTAACACAAAATACTTGATGTAATTTAGTGGCCGTTATAGAGAGGTTTTTAATGTACTTGATATCCTAAATCTTTGATATTATAGCAACAACTGAAAAATTACGCTTTTGTTGTAAATTGGCGGAGTAATAGGTCTAAATGTTGTAAAAATCAGACAAACTGAAATATTATCGGATCGTCCGCTACAATAAGATATTTCAAAATCCCATCCGTTCATTTAATAGCGAGATAAATTTATGTCAACTCCTTGAAAGAAATGGGTGATTGTATTTTTAGCACAATCGAGAATTTGAGACCGTACACTTGGCTTCTCAGGAATCAGAAAATTTACACGGGTCCCAGGTTACAGAAATTCTGAGTCTGAGTGTGGGATAATTCTCAAGTATCTGATTGGTCAGATTCTGAGCCAACTCTGAACCTGACCAATAAGATCTCAGACTCAAGCAAACAGTCTTATAACCTCGGAGCCTGGTCTTGATATGGTTGAGCTAGAGATAATGTGTACCTTGATTAAGCGTTGTCTTATACGTTTAGATAATTACACGAGTCGATAAGGCAGAATTACACTCAGTCTGGAACAACGGTATACCACTGAAAATGACAGAACAATATCTTCAAGTTGACATTAGTATGGTTATGTTCTAGTCTTAACCCTTTCCCTCATATAAACGCATTTCACGCATTTGCCGACAGAGTAGACCCAGATCAGATGGCTCCTATAGGAACCGTCTGATCAGGACCTGCTCTGTTTGCAGACGGAATTTGATAGGCCTGTTTCTTTACTTTCAGAAATGGCTACAATATCCCCCCTTCCATATTTCATTATAATTATTTTGTTCATGAATATTAATCAGGTATTGAAATTTGGAATAAATATAGATCAGGGAAAGGGGTAAAGTACAAATCGTCCATATGGGCATATGTACTCGTTTATTACAGAAAAGCTCTGTTCTTTTCAGAATTCAACACACATGAAATATAGGACAATCAACTTCTTAAGGTTTATATACTTATGTTACCAGAACGGGTTGTTATCCGGTTACAAAAACGAGTTCAGTAACCCTTTCACCGCCAATATCGCATACATGCACCACGACAAATAGTGCAGTCCCAGATCAGATTCCGCCTTTTTAAGTCTTAATCTCTAGTTCTAGATCTGTGGTTTGTTCTTTTGAATTGTGTATTTGTTATCTTATTTCCTTATTTTTATAAAACAAAATGGGTTGCAGACTACAATTAGAAATTTAGCGTCGAAAGGGTTAACTGGATTAAAACCTATACGAGTGACATTGTTTTTAATATTAACCTAAATAAGATGATTATTATATATATTATATACATATTGATGAATTCTAAATGAATAAAGCACACCCTAAGGTAAACCAGTGTCACAAGAACAGGAAGTGATATCATTACTAGTGACGATATCAAAACTGAAATGTCTCTTGTATGTTGGTAAATATACTCCAAGTACCGCAGTGAATGTACATATTGGCTGGACGCCCATGGTACATGTATGTAAAGTTAAGAAAGCAGTTGTTAACCAAAGGTCAAGACTAGCAAATATGCATACTGATAGGCTAAAAAAGAGAATCTTTGTCTGGGCTCTTAATGCACATGGGAATAACTGTAGGAATTGGAATTTTCAAGTTGCAAGTCAGCTCACAATATGGACCAGCATCTTAACATTGAGCTAATTTCCAGTAGTAAAACAATTTGTGATATCTTACTGCATAGAGGTTTTAATATTACATCATGGAATTTAACGCACACCAGGATAGTGGTAAAAACAAACTACGGGTTTATAGGAATTTTAAGCTAACTTTTGAAGTTGAACCGTATTATAAGTATGTTCTGAATAGAAAGCATAGCTGAGCATTGGCTATGTTTCGTAGTGGTACAGCTTCAATAAATGTTGAAGATGGACGTTATAATATCGTACCCTTTGAAAAAGGGAAATATATGTTTTGTAACAGTATTGGTATTAATATTGTTGAAGCTGAGGAGCATGTGCTGTTGGACTGTCCTCTATACATATATATAGATCTTAGAAATTCGCTATTTTTAGAATCTGAAAACAAGTATGATAGTTTTACAAATACACGTATTGAA
The DNA here is from genome assembly GCA_963576725.1 of Azorinus chamasolen. Lineage (NCBI taxonomy): Eukaryota > Metazoa > Mollusca > Bivalvia > Cardiida > Solecurtidae > Azorinus > Azorinus chamasolen. The sequence goes on along the minus strand of OY755239.1, from coordinate 48,483,085 downwards.
TGTTTGGAACAGATCAATTTGCTACTCTCAGGAGAGAAAGTTGTTGATTTCACCGCCAAAACCTGACACTTAATGCTAGAAAAAGACGTAGTAGTTTGTACACAGAACAACGTTTATAAATATTTTAGAACTGGTCTTAGTATTTTAATGTTGGTAGACACTTGGCCTTCTAAGCACTTTTGTTTCAAATATATAGAACTAGAGTGTGAATGAGTAAAGCTAATCAGGCAGTTTTTACAAGAGATATTGAAAACAATGAAATTATCATGTCATAGTTTACTATTTTAATCCAGATTACTTCAATGCATTATGCACTGTATACTTTCAGTAATTAACAGTGTTCGAGTTTTAAGATTCTTCAGTAACAAATAGCGATAGTACATACATGTAGTATATAAATGCAGTGTCTGGATTGGCTTCAACCTATCCACATTTACAGCACATGCACAATAGCAGCTAAATTATATTTCTTCTACATATATATAGTCTCTTATAATTCTTATTAATTGGTCTTGCACTGTCTTAGTATCGTAATGTGATGTGATGTTTTTTATATGTATGATGCAAGAATGAGACTGAAATAAATAAATAATATATACCTGTCTTACTACTGTGACCGTTTTAAGAAGAGAGACTATTTCAATTAAAACAATAAACTCCTTCACCACTGAAGATGTAGAAAGCGACTCAGAGCGCTTGCTGCACAACGGGCGAATCTGTGGTTACCTTTGCAAACAGTTTGGATCCAGATCAGACGCCGAGTAACTCAGTCTGTTATGAGGAACCAAACTGATTGACACAATTTTTACGTTTTAAAGAAGACATTGAAGGAAAGTCCACATTTAGACTTTAAACAGAAGGCCTTTTTTTCGTACACAAAAATTATTTGGTACCAAAAAAGGTGAGTGTGAATTTATATCTTCTTAAGTGATAATACAGTACACTTACAATTACAGGAATGGTGCACTATTTATAGTTTCTGGAACAAGTACACCAACAAGGCAATGGATGTCATTTAAAGCATCATAATGAGACATCAACGAAATGTGAAGATTATTATCGAACCTACTGTAGACGATTTCAAGTGCTAGATGTGTATGTCTGGAACATTATTCGAACCAAGGGGCGTAATAAGAATAATAATGTAAACATCAAACATTACATTGAAATAGCCATTTTCCTCTGTGTAGCACAAGTATGCAGAGATATAGATAAAGATGTGTATTCAAACTATGTACTCGTCATTTCTCCACCAAACCCTATGTTGTGACCATTCTTTAGAATCGTCTCATGAAATGTTTTAATTTATGCTCCCCTGTGCCTCTGAGTATTTAAGCATAGTACCGTTTTTACTTGGTTACACTCATGCCTATCATGACTTTAAAATATTTGCAGGATATAATGGTGAACTTTTACCAAATTCCAATTTTGTTTGAAAGTTGTCACTTTGTTTCAATAGATACAATAATTTGCCATGGAAATACATATGGATGGTCCTATGGTGTAGGACCAAACATCAAATCGCCTATACAGTTACAAATGGTGATGTCTCTTCACACAACATCACCATAGGTGTTTTGAGACGGAATGGTTTCAAACATATGTTATGTTGTTGTTTTCTGTTTCGCCACATGTCATACTTTTGTGCTAGTTCCTTTAACATTTTCCCTGTTCTGTGTTTATTACAAATTTCAATACCTATTGAATATTCATGGACATAATAGTTAAAATGAAATATGGAATATGGAACAGTGTAGCCATTTAAGAAAGTAAAGAAACACATCTATCAAAGTTCATTAGTGAACAGAGCAGACCCTGATCAGACCTAGGGGCCGTCTGATCTGGGTCTACTCTGTTTGCAGATGCGAGAATATATGAGGGAAAGGGTTACTCCTTTATTTCACGGATACGCTTATTAACAGAATATACACTGGTCTGTCAGTTCCTCTAGGACATGTCTGATTAGTGTCTGTACTGTTTCCTCTTGGAATAATTTGTTTGTTTGTTTGTGTTAATTAACGTCCGTTCCTGCAAACTATGGGCTAAGTGCACGCCCCAGAGAGTAAAACCCGGACGCAATGTCGTACTCTTATTATAGACAGAATTTCACTGGTTCTTTTAAATGTCCAGGATAAAGCACAGATACACCGGATCTCGGTTATAGTCTCGTCCGAAGGATTTGGTCCGACAGGGGATCGATCCCGTGACCACTGGTATTGTAGTCGAGCGCGTTAACAACTCGACCATGTCCGCCGGTGGAGTAATTTAGATCTGATTCTTGTTTCTGCCTTGACCAAAATGGCATGGGTTGATATGCCATTATTGAACAAACCATCTTATCAATATCCACTGTGTCACCTTTACATAAACAATCATTAAGCCTTACAGCCCGGGACACGAATCATTAATATCCTTTGCAAACAGTGTAGACCCAGATGAGCGCATCATGGTATGCATTCTTTGCTTGCCATATAACACTTTTCTTTAAAACAAATCCCTAAATATTCACCATAAGCTTGACCTGTTTGAATTTTATAATAGTCCATTTGAACATTCAGCGTTGTAAGGGTTAAATATTTAGTTTAGGCAGCAGTATATATATTATTTATACATGTATCTCTTGAACCCTTATCCGGCTCTGCACTGCCTGATAGGCACATGCAAACACTTTGGCCCAAGTTGCCTGGCGCTCAGTAAATAGTTTCTCAAAAGCTTGAACGAATTGGAATTTGGTAAAATTTCACCAGGTCAGAGAGTCTCAGCAGATATCACGTTTACAGTGGGATAACAGTTAACCCATTCCCTGTTCAATATCCCTTTAACAAATAATGACAAAAGCAAACAGAGAAGACCTTGATCAGACGGCTCCCATAGGAGCCGTCTGATCTGGGTCGACTCTGTTTGCAAATGCGTGAAAAGCAGTTTACATGAGGGAAAGGGTTAATAAATTAGCAAAACCTATGGTATAAGTTGCAATATCAACAGATGAACAAGTTTTCACTGGGGTTACCAAACCTGCTCTAAGTGTGTTTCTTGCCTATGGTCGTACAACTTAACACTTACACCACTGTGAAAATATAATATCTACTCCAATTTGAATCAGTGTAATGTTGATTACTTCCTATTCGATCAAACATTTGACTGAGCGGCAACCAGCTTAGATCCTGGTGACACGTCGAGTTACTCTGCGACTCATCTGGATCAAACCTGTTTGCAAACGCGAGTCAGGTCGCGAAAATAGCACTAAAAGTACAAATATGAGTCATGCAGGAAACACCACATACAGAACAAACAGCCGCCCAAACAGCAACACAAGAAAACACAGCAAATGTACATAACTACCAAAAACATAAAGAGACGCACAAAGACAAATCAAACAAACAATAGGGGGAAGATAAAAGTATCGCCTTGGGAGGTCAGTGACAAAAGTCACTGAGAACATGTAGAGTAAAGCTTTGTATATATTATTTATGCATTCTACCATAATTATGAACAGGCAACTACCATGATTGTTTTGTTTAATTTGAAATAATGTTTTCTATTTGGATAATTAATTAAACATGCTACAGAAGAAACGGCCGTCTTTGATAAAAATAAAATTTCCATTAGTTTCAAAGTCATTGTCTTGCTTAAAAAATGCACGAAAACAGATTCAACTGACATGATAATTATCTTGCTATTTTAGTAAAATTGTAATCACACTTTTTTGAGATTAGAGTGAACAATTGTGTGTTTAGAGACCACCTAAAGTGAAAACTGAAATTTAATGTTATCGATTGTTCTACTACAAAAACGGATATTTGATTGCAAATCTTGTTGTACAATGGTAAAATTATTCTAGTTTTAGTTTTGAGTTTCTGGTTTACTTAAACGCTTATACAGAACTTTATGGCTCTTTCGTTTTAACAATTCAAACACAACAGAAGCTGTGGTTACTTTTGCCTCTATTTAACAAGCATTAAAGCATACTTGCTGAGATTACACAATTTATTACTACAATGTGGTAATCTTTTGTATATATAATATTAACCTTAAATCAAATATATAAACATGACTCCACGCAGAACAAGACACTAAACACACACATGTATTGAATTATTGTTGATGTTGTTAGTATTATTAGTATTATTATCAACATTTTTATCATTATTATTATTATTATTAGCATTATTAGCATTATCAGTGTGTTGTTGTTATTATTATTGTTGTTATTCTTATTGTTATTGTATTTTTATCCGTATCATTATCATCATCGTCGTCGTCATCTCCATCAGCAGTAGTAGTAGCATAATTTATTATTACCTATTACGTTTATTGTTATTTTATCAACGTCGTCGTCATCATCGTAATTTTAGTTAAGAGATTTTGTCCTTGGAAAATTAGGATAAGGATGCTCTGTACGAATGTTGGTTTAACAAATAGAACTTTTATCTAAAATATGACAAGTCATTATCGTCGACGTTCTCCTATAGCCTACTGATTGAAAATCATTTAGCATATAAAATCTTAGATGATAACCGAATTATGATGATTCTTGATATGATTCCAATAGTCAATATAATAGGGAATCTAATAGCATTTCAGTTGTAGATTTTGATATGATTCGATTTAGAACGGTTTGCATGATGTTTTAACCTTACCTGAAGCATAAATAATTCTAGGACTGGTTGATGTTTACTCCAGATTAAACACTGAAATCATGTAACACAATCTCATGCTGTGAGAGTTTCGCCTAAAATCAGACTGAACAAAGAAAACATAATTACCCTTCAATTACCCCCATCAAAGATCAATGCAACATTTGTCAGTGCTTTTAGTTTTAGATGTTGAAAGTTGAAAAACATATCAAACACCATCCTGTGGTAATTAGCAACAAGACTAATATGCTCGAATTAGCAATTAATCCTCTTAATGTCACGCACTATCGTCATCACAGTTTGTCATCTGCAACGAATTTCATTTTTAAGTTTCAACCATATTCATTCAAGAAACATAATAACAGTATCAAACGGTGTGGATCTTGCTGATCCAGGCTGTTTGCCTAAGTAATCACAGATTTGCAAATTGGCAGCCAAAGGGTTAATGCATTGTTTTGAATAGATGTAAAGGAAAGTAATTGAAATGTCCCGACATGTTACTTGTTGCATTATATTACCACTTTAACCCTTTCAACCCTGAAGTTTCAAATGGACTTTTCCAAAATTCAAAAAGCATTTTGAGTATATAGGGATACTATTAAAGAAAAGTATAACATAACAAACAGTGACGACTTTGATGAGAGTGGTCCTCTACTCTGTTTGCAAATGACATTAGTGACTCGTTTTCCGCACTGAAATCATTAATATTGGAACTTCAACTTAAATAAAATCCTCTTTGCATATCAGATTATTTGAATAAGCAATATCACATGTCAGGGAATTTTTTAAAAATATGAACATTATGGACAATGTTTCTGACACGAGCCTGGGTCTTTTATTTCTATTTATACTAACCATTATCTCGCTATCTGGAACCTGACAGACAATTGCAAACAGTTTGGACCCAGATGAGAAGCTGAATTACACGAATGATAATATTTTCTCAAAATCTTGATCGAATATGAATTTGTCAAAATTGCACTAAATCCAAATTTAACAGATATCATACTGTCACTTTTGGGACAAGGGCTAAAAGTAAACCTCGTGTGTACCTGCTGCATCGGTTGTAAGACTTTACATTATTGTGTAACACTAACTTCTATGTTTTATTAGGATATTTCTCCGTGTTTCCATTTCCGAAACAGAAGAACCTGTTTTAATCGACTGTTAATAACAGTACAAATCTGCATTTTAAAAACAGGTGGTAGATTAATACAGGACACACAGTGATACAGGAAACGCCTATAGGAGCTTTGTGTATTACTTTTGCCCTGCATTAAACAACCGCCAACTTTTATGTTCGATAAACGAATGGTTACGTAAGACAGGTTCTACTGTAAAGTGTTTACGGTTGGTATATATATATAGATAGATAGATTGTAATTATATTTTCTCAGTGTCCAGCGTATTTCCATCACTAGACAGGGCTACAGATAAAGATGCATACTCGAATACTAAAATCGTCATATTTTCACCAAAACTTATGTTGTGACCATTATTTAGAATCGTCTCTTCGAGACGATTCTAAAGAATGGTCACAACACAAGGTTTAGTGGAGAAATAAAGAAAATATTCTTGAAAATGTTTTAATTTACGCATCTTATCCGGACCTCTGTCTACAGATACAGTATTGGATAACACTGTTCGGCGTTTAGAGACTTCATTTGCATTTAATGCCAGAGTTTATTTGTCGAAACAATAATACAACACGTGTGTGAACAGCTGTGTTCACATACACCTCAATGTCTGATGCCCTATTACGAACGATCGTGCGATAGCAATTATTATAAGTTCTACCACACGATCGCTACTTCCAGAATATATCTTTATAGATATACAGTGAAAACTCGAAACTACGAAATTTTAATAATGAAGATTTTATGTCTTTGTAGGCTGGTTTCTGCTTAATGCAGGGTGAGTGTTATGCAGAAAGCTCCTAGAGGAGTTTTCTGTAGGACGTTCACCCTGCATTAAGCTGCCTCCTGTGTTAAAAAGCAATACTTGTACGTAAATGAATGTTCGAATAATCAAGTTTTTTACTGTAATTTTGTCTTTGTATGATTGTAACCATGACAAGCTTCTAATAAAGATTATTAGATCTGTATATGTTAGAACTTACGCTAATTTCCGTCGTAGAGAAGTTGACCTAAATCACCGCATGCTATCTAGAATATGTGATAAATTAGGTTATGTGAATAGTTATGACTGTTGTAAATCAGGATTAACGATAAGTTTGGTGGCACGATCATTCATAGCACGGGAACCCTGGTGCACTATTTACGAAAGACCGTACGACGGAGAGTATTGTCCTCCTATCTTACATAGTTAGTACCCGTAGAGTAAAAATAGCACAAAGTATAGCATATAACGATTGATCCTTATAAAATAAAGCTGTTTGCAAATGCGATTTAGGTAGCGGGGTGGTCTTTAAGCCTAACCCCATACAACATACGTTATCGTAAATTCTGACAATCGAATATTGCTATCGGCGTATTTTAGAATTTACGATAAGTTCAACCTTTTGTAAGGAAACATGAATGTTTGTTTCTGTTAACCCTTTATTCCGCGAATATTCATGTCAGAAAGTATGACATCATGAATATTAGACTAATTGTTATAATAGAACATGGACACGGGAATTTGTGGCCATGGCAGAAACTGTAGAATCCTATGTGTATTATATCATAAGCAAACAGAACAGACCCTGATTAGCCGGCTCCTACAGGGGCCGTCTGATCTAGGTCTGCTCTGTTTTCAAAAGCGTATTTATGGAATACAGTAAAACCTTTCTAAACCGGACGTTAAATTTAGTGTAAATATCTATCTTGGAGACAGGTGGCAGCTTAATGCAGGGTAAAAGTCATGCAGAAAGCTCCTATAGGAGCTTTCAGCATGACTTTCACCCTGCATTAAGCAGCCACCTGCCTAATTGTATCTGAAATCTTATCTACTAGAATTCCGGTTTAGAGAGGTTTCACTGTAAATGGTTCAATATGGCATTTGAATTGTTAAACAAGCTAAAGGTGAAAGGTTCAATGAGTAAGGTCAAGGTATCCCATTCTATAGGTATCATCATCAATCTGTCTATGGCTGTATTGCATGTCATACGCAACCGACAGACAATGGAACAAGCAGACCAAGTGCTAATGGGTTTTGCTCCCTTGTGTCCATTAAACCCAGGTCAACACTTATGTATTAAGACGCTATCATGTTATTTAAATGCATCTGTGTGCAATAAATGTAAAATTTATCCATAGACCTTACAAAGCATGCACCCTACTGTTAGCATTACCACGGTTATATAATGGAGTACAAGGTTAAAGAGCATCTCGGCCTTAAGTAATGGGACAACTTCGATCAAAGTCCACAGGAATGGCCGTTATATGGTGTTCTATCATCTGGAGTCCTCATAACACTGGCCATCAGTGAAGACAACCAGTGAAATATCTTTGAGAGCACTACCAGTTCTGATTTCCAAGTAGTTCAAGAGAAATGTATCCTGTTTGTTTATCTACCAAATTCCTTTAACTTACTTCCATTCGATAAATAATGGAACTATTATTTTGTTGATAATTTGCGGAATTCCTTGAAAAACAACTGCAAGGCAGTACTCCTGCTTTCACTGTTTGTGCTTTTTCATGTTTTATAATGTTTAAGTGACGTGCCCTTTTATAATGTTTTAGTGACGTGCCCTTTTATAATGTTTTAGTGACGTACCCTTTTATAATGTTTTAGTGACGTGCCCTTTTATAATGTTTTAGTGACGTGCCCTTTTATAATGTTTTAGTGACGTGCCCTTTTATAATGTTTTAGTGACGTGCCCTTTTATAATGTTTTAGTGACGTGCCCTTTTATAATGTTTTAGTGACGTGCCCTTTTATAATGTTTTAGTGACGTGCCCTTTTGTGTTTGGCGCTCCCTATAGGACTGTTTTCCCATTTAACACGTAGTCACAATTGACAGAGCTAGTACAGTAAAACCTCTCTTAACCGGAATTCTAGTAGAGAAGAATTTATATGTTCTATGCAGGTGACTGCTTAATGCAGGGTGAAAGTCATGCAGAAAGCTCCTCTAGGAGCTTTCTGCATGACTTCCACCCTGCATTAAGCTGTCACCTGTCCCCAAGACCGTTATTTATACTAAATTTAACTTCCGGTTAAGAGAGGTTTTACTGTATTCCCTATCTGGTTTTATTGTTAAAAAAGTATGTTCATAAGCTACATGTCCTGTTTCATAATAATTTTCAGGACATATTCATTGTTTAATCTTAATTCTTAAAACTTATTTTATACACAAAGCCCGTCATGGACATGGTTAGTTGCCATATATGACTAAAATATCGTTTTAGAAACTATCGCAACGATCTCAGATTGAATTCATAGATTTTTACCTTTGTTGGCTATCTACCAATGTCTTTAAAATATATAAAATTGGTAAAATGCATGGTTGCAATACGCAATGCGTGTTTTCTATACAATATCATGTGTTTTAACTCTCAAAATTCCTCTGAACCACTACTGATATCGGGGTAGTCTGAGTTCATGTATTCATTAAACGCAAAAGCTAGCCAATCAGAAACTTGATGATGAACTCAGGCTCATACTCAGAACTGTTATAACCTCGAAGTCTGGTCTGATTTCTAAATAAGTTAATAAACATATTCCTCGTGGGTAACGATAATAAATACTATAATAATGTTTTAATGTTATTGAGAACATAGTTGCCATAGACTATACTAGAGTAACATATTTCTGCTATTACTGATAAGTGTGTCATTATTGGCTAATTGAGGCACGAAGATTCAAAGGTACTCTTTTTGGTATGCTCTTGAACAAGAACAGTAAACCCCCTCTAACCCGGACGTTCAGTTTATATCGGTCATGGGGACAGGTGGCATCTTGATGCACGGTGAGAGTCATGCAGAAAGCTCTAGGACTTCCACCCTGCATTAAGCATCCACCTGCTTAAAAGTACATGTATCTAATTTCTTCTCTACTAAAATTCCGGTTTAGAGGGTTTTTTACTGTACACCGGTAGGTTAATATACTAATTTATGACTTAAACAGCTGAATGAGACATCTTTACACAGAACGTGTTTAGTTAACGAAATTAAAGTTAACTCTTTCGCAGTCATTGGTGAATCTGTGATCAACTTTTACAATCAGTTTGGATCCAGATTAGATACCGAGTAACTCGGTGGCGTCTTATTAGGATTCAAACTGTTTGATGTGCTTTTGAAGACCAAAATCGAGGAAAGTTGAAACAGACATATTTTGCAGACGACAACACGTAGCAGCGCAAGAGTAAATAAGACAGATTGTTTGATATATTGAGAGTAATTGGAATTGAGATGGGTGTTCATTATCGCGTCTCGAAATATAGTAAACTAAGACCCTCTCTAAACCGGACGTTTAATTTAGTGTATATATCTGTCTTGAAGACATGTGGCAGCTTAATGCAGGGTAAATGTCATGCAGAAAGTTTCTCTATGAGCGTTATGCATACCTTTCACCCCCCACCCCATTAAGCAATCACCTGCCTTAAAGTATATAAATTCTTCTCTAGTAAAATTCCGGTTTGGAGGGGGTTTGCTCTATACTAAGTTTGAACTTCTGGCCACTGCCTATTTTAGTGCTAATTCTTTAATTAGCATTAGTTAGTAATTATAGTAAAACCTTAACAGGTATGCCGTTTTTGTTTTAGCTTAAAGTGAAATATATTATGATTAGATTATTCTTTGTTCTTGTATTGGAATATATTCGTGCATATGCATTTCACGATAATAAGCTTCATGTGTTTGCATGCGCGTGTGCATACGTATGTGCATGCCCGTGTGTGTATGTGCTGACGTGATTTCCTACGCGCGCATACGTAGATGTGTGTGTTTGTGTGTGATTTGAAATTTAATTCTCAGCAACAGTATTGCAGTTACATGGAGACGGTGCTAATGCAGTTAAACTCATATATCAACCTGACAATAAAATCAGTAACCAAGTCGGTCTTTAAGACAAGCGGTAGCTTAAAGCGGAAAGCTCCCATCCTACATAAAACAACCACCTGCTTAGAATATTCTTTTCTAAGCGCCAACTTCAGGGTTTACTCTACTAAACTTGTTTTACTAGAGCAAAAAAAGAAACAAAGAACAAAAAATAACTGGTAATGATATTAATGGTCTTATCAAAGGAAACCCCGCAAATAATTTCAGAAGGCTCAACATGGAAAGGAACCATTGACTTTTTTTTTAAATAATAACTTAATGTCTTTTAATTGGATAATTTATGTTTTCTAGAAAATATAGGAAATGTTCTTCTTGATAGAAATTGTAAATTAAGTTATTTTCGAAGTGAATGTCTGATTTGAAAAACGCATTAAAAGACAAATCATGGAATCGGCATAATGACCTTCATTGAGGTTAAGGTGAACACTTAATGTTTTAATCCTTTACTTCGTTAAAATTCATGTAAAAATAATAGCATCATGAATATTAATTACAGATGTTTTAATGGCTATTAACACATGAAAAATGTATCGCTACAGATATCTAGAAACACATGTTACAGCTTAATACAGGTCTAAAGAAATGTTGAAAGCTCCTACAGGAGCTTTCAGCATTACTTTAGACCTGTATTAAGCCGTGGCCTTAAGAAATGGTTCAGGTTAGATATCGGATAACTCGAACTTCTGTTATCTCGAACTATGGTCCCTTGAAGGTCGAGTTATCGAAGTTCGACTGTACTTCAGTTTCAGTTCTTTAAATAAAAGTGCACTCATTTCTTTGCAAACCTAATGGTTAATGTGTCTCATCTGGATCCAAACTGTTAGCATATATAAGCTTGAAGAGACGATTCTAAAGAGTGGTCACAGTATAGGGTTTGGTGGAGAAATGACGGTATTAGCATTTCGGCACGCACCGCTATCTGTAACTCTGGACTTTATATTCGTTCAAACGTTTGAGAAACTACTATCTGGGTCATCTGGATCCAAGCAGTTTGCTAATGTCAACATGTCCGCGCTTAGGATGGGAATTGTTAACAATGCAAGGCAATCGCAAATAAATGTGTATTACAAGCAATCCATTTTGATTCAATATATTTTGGTAGAAAAGAAGTGTACATGTATTTGCAAAGCATACGCAGAATGTTACTAGTGACCTTGTCGGGTCTGTTATGGAGACACACGCGGGTAAAAGAACATGAAGTGGTGTTTAATGGATTCACGTGATAGTTTGTAAATAATTTGTTGCTGAGGTAGTTTAAGGGTTGAAGATAAGACGCGTACTTGTCTATCAGAATCTCTTATTTCTCGGCCAAACCCTATCTTGGCGGAGAGGCGTGTTGAATAAGTTTCAGCTAGGTAGCGTTTGGTGGAGAAATATTAAAAATATGCTTCTCAGAGAGCCTAATATGATACCAAAGAGTTAAAGATTAAAACACACAGTAAAACCCCTGTAAATTAGTATCAAAACGGGTATTTCAGACAGGTGGCAGCTTACTGCAGGTTGAAAGTGACTTTCATCCTGCATTAAGTAGCCGCTTGCCTAAAATGACATACTTTGGTTTTTAATAAACTTCTGGTTTGGAAGGGTTCTGCTGTATTGCAGTACTACTATCTAACTATGCTTCTTATCTATAGTCATTGACAGTTCAGACAACGTAAGCCAAACAGCTCAACCATCGCCATCAGCTCAACGTAACCTTTCCTTCATACAAGTGCTTTTAGCACCTTTGCGAATAGAGTAGACCAATATATTGTGGATCTTATAGGAATCTGCTCTGTTTACTTATGAAATTAATAAGACTTAGTGAAATATTTTACGACCAAAGTGTCAAATAGTTTTGATCCTGATGAGACGCCGCGTAATGCTCGTAAAAATAAATAAATCTTACTCTTCAGCTTTTATCAATACCATAATATGTGTACAGAGTATCATTATAAATTAGAATAAATATTTATTATGTCCAATAGTTTTTGCATGAATATTCAGAGGGGGAAACGGTTTGTAGATGATCATAATAGTGTATTGGATATTATAGAGGACCTTTCCCAGTATGCTATTTTACAATAGCTGTGATATATTCACATGAAAACTCGTTCCGGTGTTCTTGGTATCATAATTCTTATTGACACAATCTGAAATTTCATTCGTTGTTAAGACCAGTCATTGTTTCGGTTTATTGATGTAAACCTTGACCCAGTATCACGAATAGACTTTAGTTATGCCTCGGCAATATGCTGAACTTAATCAAACTATTCGCGTACATTGACATAGGCAATCAGTGCAGATCCACATCGAGTCTTCTGAATACGGTCTTCACTGTTCAATATAATAATACAGTAAAACCTAACAATAACTGCCACTGAATTGTGTTAATTAGCAAGATGGAAGTAAAACAGAACGCTCTTATAGGAACGTTCTGGTTTACTTTCACATTGCTTTAAGCAACCATCTGTCTTTAACACAAACTACTCTAGACATAATTCAGTGGCCGTTAAAGAGGGGTTTTACTGTACTGTCAATGGTATTGCACCAGCGTATATTTATCATATGTCCCCGCCCCCTCCATGAAAAATGGATGGGTTCTAAACTTATTTTTCAACGACTTTTGACATTTAATGAGTACCCAGCCTCTTTCGTAAATATAAAATAGTTAAAATAATTTGGATAATGATGAAACATTGAGTTACTCGCCAAGTTACTCAATGTTTCATCATTATCCAAGTGGTTTGAAACTCGGTCAACGCTTTTTCAAAAGCTTGATCGAATCGAAAAAAATATCAAATTGCACATGATTCTCAATTAAGCAGACATTTTTTCCATTGGGCATTTGTTTCTATGGCGAATCTGTGATCACCGTTTCAATCAGTTTACATTCTGGTGAGACGCCGAGTAACTTAGCACCTCATCAGAATGCAACTTGTCCGCTGCTGAAATAATGTTCTTTGAAACAAAAATGAAAAACAATGAAAATTGAAACAGACAGCAAAATTTATTTTCAGACAATATTTGACAGTGACGGAGTCAAAATGCTATCTATGTTAAAAGCCGTATATCAAGTTAAGCAGTTATATTATTTCAATTTAACCTATTCCATCATATTGACGCCTGTTGACGCCTCTGTAAAAATCACTTTTTGAAACCATTGTGATAAATAGAGCATTTGCTCCATCCATAGGAGCAAATGCTCTATTTATCACAATGGTTTCAGAACTATACAATTCTAAAATGTCACCGGAAATAGATTTACTTGGGCTGAATCTGTGATTACCCTGGCAAACAGATGGGATCCAGATGAGACGCAGCGTAAATCGGGGTCTTCATCAGGATCCAACTTGTTCGACACACTACTTACATATAATAAGAGCATTTGCAGAGAAGTTCTTACTGAAACTTAAAGCAGACGACATTGTGCGGATGAAATTTTTTTTACGCGAAGTAAATTAATGATACAAGGCATTACTGTCGACTTTCTCCGGTAATCAGCTTATTACAATAAAGCTAATATTATTACCAAAGGCATCTATAATCTACCCTTATATATGAATTAAGATATTACCTGATATGTGTCCCCAACCACAGGTGCTAGGCGTGTGGCCATTTCACAAATACTGCTTATAAATACCTTCAAATACGTTTAGACATCATAACTTGACATTATAAAAAAAAGAAAAAAAAATGAAAAAATTTTTTTTTTCGTATAATATATTACTATATAAAGGTATGTAACTAAATGGTCCAAAGTGGCAGAAAAAATGCACCAACTACATTCCGCGTCTTGTTACGACGTCAATTTCCGCTCGATTTCAATCAAATATGAGTCAATGCACGCAGAAATGTCCAGTCTTTCAAATATACACCATTGATTGCCGATCATAAGCCGAAAAATTACTGTTTTGAGACGATAAACTCCAGCTTAGATTTAGTCGACCGAGTCACTACCGACACATACATGCACATTTTCACCACTCATGACATCGAAAGTCACACTAGATCTCATAATATGGTCCGTTTTCCACTCTCATTCAATAAAACTAACATAACTATTCAACTTACTGTCGATGTCAACCTCAAAGTTACTACCGGTTCTACGAAACTGAAGAGTTTTCGAAACAACCCGCGGCTATCAACATTCGGCCAGCCATGATTTTTCGTGACCCGGAAATGCTTGAAGCGAAGAAGCGACTGGTGCCCGGCAGACCATTTGACTACTATAAAGCAGGTAACAAGTGCTCTGTAAACTGCTGATTATGTTCGCCCAAAATTTAGATTTTCTATTCTAATAAGACTGAAAAAAAGAGAGAACTAGCTCTATTTAAAATTTAATGACAGCCTTCATTTCATATATATATTAGGAACAATGACTATAGTTACTTGGTAATTATACTGATTATTTTATAATCGTTTGCTTTCTAATATATGTGTTAATTTATTTTTCATATATAGTGTCCAGCACATGACTGAAAAATGTATACGTCGACTGCATTTTATTTTCCAGTTAACATTTCCCTGTTCAATAATCATGTAAGAAAAAGTAACACCATGAATATTTATTAGATTAATTTTTATCATTTTCAAGAGCATGTTTGCTTCGACGAATGGTATAGAATTATATCTATATATCATGGCACAAATGGAGTAGATCCTGGTCTTCTACGAGCTATCTGATTTGGGTCTATACTGTTTTCAAATGCGTGAAAAGGTGTTTATAGGAGGGAAAGGGTTAACAGGGTGTTTTATGCAGAAACCGGGCACCAGTAATCATGTTTACAGGGCACTTGTTACCTGCTTCATAGTAGTCAAATGGTCTGCCGGGCACCAGTCGCTTCTTCGCTTCAAGCATTTCCGGGTCACGAAAATCATGGCTGGCCGAATGTTGACAGCCGCGGGTTGTTTCGAAAACTCTTCAGTTTCGTAGAACCGGTAGTAACTTTGAGGTTGACATCGACAGTAAGTTGAATGGTTATGTTAGTTTTATTGAATGAGAGTGGAAAACGGACCATATTATGAGATCTAGTGTGACTTTCGATGTCATGAGTGGTGAAAATGTGCATGTATGTGTCGGTAGTGACTCGGTCGACTAAATCTAAGCTGGAGTTTATCGTCTCAAAACAGTAATTTTTCGGCTTATGATCGGCAATCAATGGTGTATATTTGAAAGACTGGACATTTCTGCGTGCATTGACTCATATTTGATTGAAATCGAGCGGAAATTGACGTCGTAACAAGACGCGGAATGTAGTTGGTGCATTTTTTCTGCCACTTTGGACCATTTAGTTACATACCTTTATATAGTAATATATTATACGAAAAAAAAAATTTTTTCATTTTTTTTTCTTTTTTTTATAATGTCAAGTTATGATGTCTAAACGTATTTGAAGGTATTTATAAGCAGTATTTGTGAAATGGCCACACGCCTAGCACCTGTGTCCCCAACAGACAAGCCACTCAAACATCAAATACAGTTTATCCACTTGTAGAGTTTCATTATTCAGATTAGTTTGTATCATTTTGTAACTTACATAACTTGAAGTACACGTAATTCTACGTCTTGTTGATTGCATCATAAACTAAACAGTACAATAATCCTTAACTAACAATATCAACCCTCTACTTCATGATTTTATTATCATAGCATAAACTATAATATATATTCTTATATTGTTATATAAAACAAGCAAATTTATTTTTATGTCGAATTATATAGCATCAAATTTTGGATATTTCGTAACTACATGTATACCCTAATCACACGTCACTATCAGGGACCGTGTTATATTTTTCCAAAGGCTTAGAAGGGCGTATCTATATGGTATAGGGTTAATAACATGCGAGTTTAAATTATACAGTAGAACCTGTCTTAAGCGACCTTATATTCATTGGACACAGGAATCTTAAAAAGCAGGGGGTTGCTTAAAGCAGGGCAAAAGTAATACAGAAAGCTCCAATATGGTTTTTCTGCATTACTTTTGACCTGCATTAAGCTACCACCTGCCTTACAAATCCATAATATGACCTCCTTCTGATAGTCACTTAACCCTTTCCCTGTTCTATGTTTATTCCAAATTTCAACACCTACTGAATACTCATGGACAAAATAGATAAAATGAAATATGGAAAGTGAAAAAATGTAGCCATTTTAGAAAGCAAAGAAACAGATATTTCAAATTGCATCAGCAAACAGAGCACGCCCTGATCAGACGGCTTCTATAGGATCTAGGTCTGCCCTGTTTGCAAATGCGTGAAAACACATTTGGACACGTGCATCTAGACATGACTTAAACTTTATTACGCTAATCGCGATCTGGCTCGCATTTGCAAACAGCTTGGATCTTGATGAGATACCGAGTAACTCGGCGTCTCATCAGGACCGTAGCTGTTTGACACTCAATCAATGGTTTCTCAAAAGCATGATCGAAACGGAAGTAGTAAAACATGCACCAGTTCCAGCAGGCATTTTGTCACCCAGATAAGTGGTGAATAACTTTGCTTTGAATTACCAATAGAGGGTTAATACACGTTTTTCGGGCAATAACATCGGCAGTGTCCCGAGGGACTGTTGTTGGCCCGAGCCCGAAAAGCGAGGGCAACAACATTACCGAGGGACACTGCAGATGTTATTGCCCGAAAACAAACGTGTATTAACGCCATTCGTGCATAAACCCTATTTTCTGCTTTCCTGCGTCAATTTAATTCTTCCAAAATACAAGTAAAACTACACACTTCTTTGACACTTCCGTTCGTCGGATTTATGCTGTTTCCGGGCCACTGTTTTTTTTTCTGACGGCATTCCATGATTGTATCAAATACCGCTTACACGGAATTTCATTCAATATGTCTATCACTAAAACAGTTCATTGTCGGTGCCCCTGAAATACTCGCACCATTCACCTACCTTAGGCCAAAATGCTATAGCATTCACGTCCATTGTTTACCTTAGGCCCCGAATAGGTATAATTAAAACCGGTCAACAACAGCGCGTGAGCACGAGAATCGTCTTGTTAATACATGGTCTAGCGGGACTACAACGACACGTTTTGTGCAAGAATATACGGTAAAACCTGTCTTAAGTGGGCATTCATTTATTGAACGTAGGAGTCTTTAACCCATTCCCTCATAGGCTATTTTTAGATACAACCTATTTGAATAAATCTACCAAAAAGGAGCATTAACTAGAGAAAAGGAAACTTTTAGATTTTTGTAGTTTGAAACCTATAGGAGCAAATGCTCTATTTATCACAATGGTTTCACAAAGTGACTTCTACAGCCTCGTCAAAAGTCGTCAATATGAGGGAAAGGGTTAAAAAGGCAAGTGGTTGCTTAATGCGGGGCAAAAATAATGCAAAAAGCTCCCATATGAGTTGATCTGCATTAAGCTACCACATGCCTTACAAACCCATAGTTAGACTTCTTTTAGATGGCCGCTTAAGACAGGTTCTACTACACTGTGTTAATAACATTTCAAATTTCAAATGAGAACATACTTATATCTATGTCTGAGATACGTTTTTAATTAGGATTTGTTTTACCACGTTATACAGCTTAAACCCGTCAGTATGTTGTTTCAATGCCAGTGGCGAATCTGGGATTACTCCAGCAAATAGTTCCAATCCAAATGAATAACGGATTAATCCTTTTTCTCCTATTGACGCATTTTGATGATCCTATAAAAGTCATTTTTTAAACCATTGTGATAAATAGCGCATTTGCTCCATAGGAGCAAATGCTTTATTTATCACAATGGTTTCAAAACTACACAATTTTAAAATTCTCATTTTCTATGGTTAATGCTCCCTTTCGGTAGATTAATTCAAAGAGGTTGGGTCTAAAAATAGTCCAGGGTGAGGGGAATGTGTTAATTCGGCGTCTCAGCATGATCCACACTGATTGGTGCTATGATTCTGTTTTCTTAAACAAGAAAAGAGAAAAAATAAAAGATTGAAACAGACGCAAATTGTTTAAGACGACAATGCATAACAGTGAAATGTTTAAATAATTGAAAGCTGCTGTTACTGTATGTATTAACGGACTGTATGTTTTGAGAAAAGCTTTCTCATTATGTCCACCAGATACGGTTGGTAGACTGTCTGAGTGTCCGGCGTTATTTTTATAGTTCCAACATTAGTGGATATGTTTGTGGTCGTGTTTTTGTATTATTGTTTTATTTAAGGTTAATGTTTCCGAACGACAGATAATATTTAGTTCATTCATTCTTTCTAAATACTCATACACTGAAATGTCTGTATAAAATAACAATTGAATATATCGACTATTTGCCAATCTTTTGGCGCCAAAGATACTTTACGTCTGCAAACACTGCCACCAGCTTTAAGCTTCATACTGTTCTTTATTTTCTTAAATGTAAGACGTGCGTCACACAGTTTTAGTTTTGATCTTTGGCATTAAAAATGTTTGCCAAATAATTCGCCAATAGCAGCAAGCCCCATGAAACGCTTTTCGACCTTTCTGTTTTGAACTTCAATATACGAAGATCTCACAGGCAGTATACAAGTACTGCACTGATCTAGGTTATCAACTAGGTAAAAATGAAAGTTACATTGCCTTGTCGTCCATAGTTTTAGACATATTTCCTACGGCAAACGCCGAGAAGATAACATTCGATCGATGGTCTGTTTATTTCGTTATTGTCATCTAGCTTGAGTGGTTTATCTAATTCAAGCTATATGATATGACCATTATCACATTGTCACACATATCTGTACAATACATGTACTGCCAAGAAAACCCTCATCCCTCTAATATCCCACAAACTTGAGCTGACATTATTTTAAGGTAGAGGGGCACAGAATTGTCATGTGTCAATGTGATAACTACAAAGTTGTTTAAGCCATTTCCTGCTGAATTCAAACTTTTTGTTTAAATTTTGATCTGCAACATATGTACGTGCTCCCCATTCCGTCTCGCCTGGATCCAAACAGTATGCAATGCCAGTCAGGACGAGGTAAGCATACTACAGAGTATACGTCCAAAGAGTGGGTCAAGGCATCGTAATTAGTTGTGCGTATCACTGTGTATGTTTGCATAACATGACATGTGATATCTACGAACAATAGAAGACGTAGACAACGTGCTAATGGGCCATGTTCCCTTGTGTCCATTAACTCTTCTCCTGCTCACTGCCACCTGGGTCCATACTTACAAAGCTTTTTAGTTGAGTCTGAGCCAAAGGCTCAAATCTGACCAATCAAAAACTTGAGAACGAACTCAGACTCAACTAAAAAGCTTTATAGGCATGGATACTGACTCACATTTGCAAATAGTTTGGAGCCAGGTGAGACGCCGAGTAACTCGGCGTTTCATCCGAATCCAAGTTCTTTGACACCGTGTCAATAGTTCTAAAAAGCATGATAGAATCGGAAATAGTTAAAACTGCAACAGACCAGAATTTGAGAAGACACTAGTTTTTGCACAGAAAGATGCGTGTTAAAATTAAGGAAAACAACGAATGAATTTGTTATCTCTTGATTTGGAATGCATAATTATGTGTGTAGTACATGTGACATTATATCCAGTAACTGTATTACTATTAGTAGCTATTTACCAGAAATACTCACCCGTATTATCTCCGACATTATTTGTGTCACAGAAATTGCATCGAATTAAGTACATTTGTAAATAAAAGCCCATTTTTCTAATCTTTGCTAACAATGTAGAAATCGATCTGATGATCTGCGGTTTGGGACGTTGCCAGACCATGGTGCATAATACAGTAGAGCCTGTCTTAAGCGACCATAATTATTGGCCTGTCAGACAGTTGTTAGATTAACTCTTTCGGCGCAAAAAAGTAAGGAAATAAGATAAAAAAAAATGCAAATTTCAAAGGAATAAAGCACATATATAGAAATAGAGTTGAGACAAACAGTGAAGTCCCTGATCAGACGCCGCCGTTAATGGAAGTCAAATATAATGTAGAAAGCTTCTAGAAAAGCTTTTGCCATGCATTAAGTGAATTCATAAATGAATGGCCGCTTAGGACAGGTTATACTGTATTTGACTTTTGAAATGTAACATTAACCCTTCACACCATAAATACGCCTTTCTACGCCTTTGCAAACAGTGTAGACCCACATCAGACGGCTCCTATAGGAGCCGTCTGATCAGGGTCTGCTCTGCTTGCTTATGGTATACTATACGTATATCTAATTCTACAGTTTCGGACTAAGCCAAAATATGTTTTGTTTATATGCCATTATATATGCCATTATAAAAAAGATTATTTAATATTCATGATGTCATAATTTCTTACATGATTATTCATGGAGTAAACGGTTAAAGAACGAACAGTAGAATCTGTTTTAAGTCATATCATACTGAACACACGAGTCTTAATTAATGCAGAGAAAAAGTAATGCAGAAAACTATTGATGCTGGACTGTAAGGCAAAAGTACATGTATGAGTAATGCAGGAAACACCACATACAAAACACACATCCGCCCGAACAGCACCATGACAAATACAGTAAATGTATATACATATCAAAAGACACAAAGAGACTCACAAAGACAAAACAAGCAAACAATAGGAGAAAGTTGGAAGTACCGCCTTGGAACGGTCAGTAACAATTGTCACTGAATCTTTAAACTGGCTTAGGGGTGCCCAATCGCACTTATTCCATCTCCCCCTAAAATACAAACAGTGTAAATAAACATACCCCCTCTCCGACTAATCTACAACAATCGCGATGGCAAATACTGTGGTAAATTGCATGTAAAACGAAAACATATTTATGTGAAACAAACTGGATCCACCTATCACTAGTGTACTCAATGATTGATCCGCAGAGTAACTGTAGAACTGTAAAAAAGCGTGCTACAAAAACGAGTACAATGATCCGACATCTTCCAGTCACGAAGGAATAACAAAGCAGACATGTTACAAGATAACTTAATGTCTGCATGATACCGTGCGTACAAACTAGCACGTGCAAATGCATGGTTATGCCAGCCTAGTACTGCGTGAAACAATAATGATATTGAACGTAACATTTTATTTTGTTCCCGGTTGATTCTATATTCTTTTAAATATGTCTGCAAAATAACCACTGACGTGTCGTGCTTAAATATGTTACTGAATTTATTGTACATAAATGATACCTTTTGTTAAGAAGACATGGAAAAATAGAACATTTTAAAAATAGAAAGTAATTGCAATCATGTATTGTTTGGAATATATTCCTAACTGCAGTGAATAGAACATGCAGCATATTTTGTCTCTAACTTGACAGTATAGTACTGACTATCAAGCTGCAATGACGATACATTTGTATATGTACGAAGGTATTTATTAAACACTTTACCTAAAGACTATTCATGTAAGAAGCAATTATTGCATGAATATCATTTGAATTTTGTATAATGGGCTTAATAGCAGTACAAACAAGGGAAAGTTTGACTCTGATAGAAACTGAAGAATCTGATCTATATTAGTTCATAAGCAACACAGCAGAGCCTGGTCAAGACCTATCTGGGTCCATGCTTATAAAGCTTTTAGTTGAGTCTGAGTTTCGTTCTCAAGCTTTTGATTGGTCAGATTTGAGTTCTCAAGCTTTTGATTGGTCAGATTTGAGCCTTTGGCTCAAATCTGACCAATCAAAAGCTTGAGAACGATCTCAGGCTCAATTAAAAGCTTTATAAGCATGGACCCTGATGTAGGTCTACTACTTTTGAAAAGCAGTCAAACTGACGTGTCTTTATCAGGTTAAGAGTTAACCCTTTCAGCGCCAATGTTCTAATTGTCGTCTGCAAACCAATTTTGTTAAATCATTCGGTAGAATAAGGCAATGAGATAAATAAATGCAAATTTCAAAGGAATAAAGCACATATATAGAAATAGAATTGAGACAAAAAATGAAGTCCCCGATTAGACACCGCCTTGAAAAGTCGGCGTCTGATCTGGGACTTCACTATTTGTCGTGGTGCATTTTTGCGACATTGGCGGTGAAAGGGTTAAACATAAGTGTTTTGAAATATGAGAACTTTCAGTACTGGATACCACGTGACTGATACGACACTGTCTATAATTATAGTACACTATTTGTCTGTTATTTAACTCTTTCGGTGCCAATGTTGCCTGTTGGCACCATTGAAAACAGTGCAGTCCTGGCGCCAAAAGAGTTAACCCTATAATTACCACGCTGTTAAATGTTTGAGGTACTATTGACCGAGTTACCCGGCGTATCATCTGGATCCAAGCTGTGCGAGCCAGGTCGCAAATAACGGGATAAGGGGGTTACGATATTTGCTTGAGATCAATGAATTAAAAACCAAATTTCTGGTTTCGCAAAGTGTGATTTTCTCTTTTCTTTTTTTTATAAATAATTCTTACTGCTGACAGAGTATCCCATTCTTAATTAAAGTTCATCCCAACTACATTTGCTTTACCTTATGACGCAGAACTGACTAACATCCTTCGGCGAACAACATCGCATTAAAGCAGCGATTTATCATTTAGGGTGAGGACATGTTTTCTCTTTACTCGTAATTGTACAGCTGTGTCAACCCTTGCCCAGTACCCAAAGTGTTCAACTACCCAAATCACAATTCACACAGTATATGTAACAGCAGATGTTGATATGGGTATGGACATACTATTGATTTGACATCTGTTCTACTAAAACAGTTTCACAAAATAACTACAATAGCTAATTTTCTTT